>CM025670.2:1281173-1309761 GCA_014621495.2 Entosphenus tridentatus | reverse complement strand
CTCTTAGTTTTTTCGGTAAAGTCACGTAGGTAAAAAATTAAATTAAAGTTAATAAAAGTAATAATGGAAATAAAATTATAAATCACGCATCAAGATGCAGTAATTTTAGCTGTGACGGTCCCACCTGATGACGGAGACTTGTGTTGCCTCCGAAACGTCGTGATTTATTATTTTATTTTATTTCCATTATTTTATTAACTTTTAATTTTATTTTTTTATCTACGTGACTTTACCGAAAAAAACCTAAGAGTATGAATCCTTGCAGTCACGAAAGCTTCAAATCTAAAATCGAGTTTTTCTGACTGCAAGGATTCATACTCTTAGTTTTTTCGGTAAAGTCACGTAGGTAAGAAATGAAAAAAAAAAGTTATTTAATTTTTTTATTAAATTTAATTTCATTTCTTACCTACGTGACTTTACCGAAAAAACTAAGAGTATCGAGTTTCTCCTGCGTCGTGAATTCGCGCCTCCATCGGCTCGGAGTGTTAACTTCCCTCAAGGCGCTAACTCTATTCTACAGACCCCACCCCCCTCCCCCCGCAAATAGATGTATATATGTTAATAACAAACCATACCAACTTACAATGTCAGACATGCTCTATAAACTTGTGGCACCTGGCCAGATCATTGTGGTACTTGCACGTCATTAAACTACGCATGTTCTTAGGCTAAATGGGTGCACAACAGCCTGTTCTGTTTTTGTGGACAAGGTTTTTTTTCTATCAGCCCAATCAAGCTTTGCATTTCAGGTCAGCGGCGATAGTGAAATATCTGCATATTCGACGACTAAATGTCTATTCCCCTCAGCTGTGCGATTTAAATGAAAATTATGCTTGAAGTGTGCTGTCAATTGAAAATGGGTGGATTATTTTGTAATACGTCAATTATAAAGATAAGCCATAATGTCGGAGGCCACACAAAGCCTTGCAGAACACCGGAGTTCATGGTGAAGGCATTATATTGGCCACTATTAACTACCTGCATACACACTATTCACATATCGGCTAAAGAGCTAAGAATCCAAGCTTGTGGATTACGGTTTGATGCCTTATCGGTGGCAGCTTGGAAATTAGCGTGGGGTGCCAGACACGATCAAACGCTTTCGAAATTGTCACGGGCCATTGTCATAGACTTCCCAGGGTAATGCTTGAGGACAGCCATGGTGCAGCGTGCCTTCAAAGGAAGACGCCTTTGAGCAACATCGCCGGCAGTGCGCCTGCCCTCGTGAGACCTTGGGAACTAGGCGCGGTTGGGCCGTGAACGTTTGGCGGCGTTGCGTTACCACTGCAACGCGTTCCATTTGTCTCGTCTCCGTCGTGCTCCACGCCGCCGTCTCCGCCAAACCGCACTGCGGCCAGCACGGTGAAGTATGGCTAAATTAACCCCCCACGAACTGCGTGGCGCGAGGAGGAGGCGCTTTGGGAACCTCATTTGCCAGTAAAAATATGATAATTGTTTTTTTTACCCTTCTATCTGGCAACAAAACTGACACCTTTTTACAAGGAGTCATGTTTGCATAGACCGCAATACCTGCAGTCATAATACAAACAAAAGACATAACTCTGATAATGTGCACTGTCCTTGAAGTTGATTGGTCCACACCCGAGAAAAAGGTGTCAGTTTTGTTGACAGATAGAAGGGTAAAAAAGCAATTATATTTTTACTGGTAAATGAGGTTCCCATAGTGTAGATGCTTGCCCCGAGCTCTCATACTCTGATGGTGCATTGTCTTTGAGTTGTGCGCCTTTTGGCATCATCTGGTCCAACCCATGTGAGACTAGGCTCTAAGGAAAGCTGTCTCGGGTGTGGACCAATCAACTTCAAGGACAGTGCACATTATCAGAGTTATGTCTTTTGTTTGTAATGACTGCAGGTATTGCGGTCTATGCAAACATGACTCCTTGTAAAAAGGTGTCAGTTTTGTTGCCAGATAGAAGGGTAAAAAACCAATTATCGAGGCGCTTTTTTGTAAATCCTCACTTGCGATGTTCTGTAACTGTCGCCACTGCCGATGGCCTTGCTCAATAGACCGGCCGACTCTGCGAGTCTCAATTGAACTTTGAATCTCTCTTTAATCCTATGAATCTCTGTGTAACTCTGTAACTTTGTATATCTCCGTGCATAATTTCAATGTCCCCTAACTGCCGCCGCTGCCCACGGTTGCGGTCGTCCGTGTAACAGAGCCGCTTAGCGCAACGGGGCCCCACCAGCCGAACGAGTAAAGTCTTTGACCAATTCAGAGCACTTCGGCTCTTCGCCGAACTCCCCGTCTCGGCATTTCTGTGACCGTCCTCCCACGCCGTTATCCCTTTTGAGCTACGAGGACACTCGGGGGAGCGCGGCGGTTGAATACCCCCCCCCAGTGCACAATGGCGTGCGTAATGCTGAGGCGGCGTAACGCACCTACTTGTTGAGGCCTTACACCAAAACCCCTCTCGACTAAGACCCGCCGGAGGCACGGTGACGCTACTCGCAAGTCAATGAGCGTGGCCGGTAATCTCGCCGAGAGTTTCGCACCCCCCAATTGCCGCGGCCAGGCCAGGCCCATGGGCGGTGAGTCAAGGTTTGCCGTGTAAGCGTGGGCATTTTTTACTTGTAATTGCATTCGTTGGCCCCCGGCACAGTGACATTCTGAGAGGCTGCGTCAGGTGACTTGCACAGCAGGATTGTGAAGTTTTGAGATCTCTGCCGGATTTTGCTTTGTTTCTTTCGAAGTTGCCATTGCGGGTTACATTTCAACGGGCCATGCTTCTACTCAACTGGACATGATCGCAAGCTAAGCTGAGGATTTTTGGAACCTGATCACTGCCGGTTTGGGTGACTCACGGTTTTAGGGATTGGTGGCGCCCCCAGATATCAGCACGTAATGACAGATACTGGTATCTGGTACACGGGAATTGGCAATTCCTTCCAGATGTAGCAATCCTGAGGCAAGCAGTAGAGTGGGGCCCAGAGGTCAGGAACCATGGGGAAAGGCCAGATGGTGGGGTGATGTTCGAGTGGGGCCTACGTGGTCAGCTGTTGACTGTGTGAATACACGGAGGGATTTATGAGAAGGAAAGTTAAATGTCAGCCGCGATGACCTCTCCACCTTATCAGAATATTGGCATTGTGATATGAAGTATTGTACATCATTAACAATACAATACTCCATATTTGGCAGGCAATACAATACATTGCATTGTTGATGCCGTTTATATTGGGAATCGGCATACTGGAAGGGATCATGATTTATTCATTAAGCATTCCTCAGGAATGATAACATTCTATGCTTATGTGTTTTTTTTCCGTCCCATTTCAATGGATGATGTAGGCGTTATGAAGCAGCGGTAGCCTGCATGGGTACAGGAGAGCTCCTCTTACCTGCGATAGTGTAGACCCCACAGTTACCATCGCAGCGCGGTCAAGTTAAATCAATTCTCCTCTGCGGTGGATACATTTTCTTCTAAGTCTGGTGGCTTAATTAATCCTTCAGAAACATTGTACTCCATTAAGTAATTTAATGTGTGCGTTCCAATAATGTATTCAAGCATCTAGCCAAGGAGGAGCAAGCGTAGTTAAACCCATAGGCTTAACTTTTGAAATGCATAATGGAGGGAACCGATAACACCCTTGCCTCATAATTTATTGCGTGCAATTTACATTTACATATATATGTGTAATTTATATATGTATAAATTGAGATTGACACTCGCGCGTGGTGTTTTTTTTCTCATGGGTGGTGCCTCATTGTGTGGAATAAATTCCCTTCGCCGGATCATCGCAGGCATTTGATCTACCTTTGCTTGTCCGAGTCATAAGCATGTCGATAATTAATTAGACCATGCAACTCATTCGGTCGCATTGTTATTTGGTATTATTGCTACCGCGATCATACTTTGTTTACCCAGAAACGCCTCACTGAATCTGAAGAGGGTCTTGCCACATTTTTGTTGCACTCTGGATGATGCAATTGTTGCGTGTCTATTTCCACGTATACATGTGTAGAACATCCTTTTGGCCAATAGCAGTTTGCATTTTGGGTTTCATCCTTTCAGCCATGGGAGGAAGCAAGAGAACCCAGAGGAGTTCCGTGCAGATCAGGTGGAGAGCGTACAACAGAGGTCGCAAGCGGGTTTTGATTCCTTACCCGTACCCGGCCGCACCAGGGTCGCAAACGGGTACCCGTACCATACCCGATACCCGGCTACCCGTACCCGGCCGGGTATCGGGTAGGGTACGGGTACCCGATTGCGACCTCTGGCATGAAGCCATGTTGCAGGCGCGGGTGGGTTGATTCTAGGAACTTGAATTGTGAGAAGAGACAAGACGTTGGGTAATGAGTGACAAACGGTGACTCATCAGTGACTCACGGCCTACCCGTACCCGGCCGAACCAGGGTCGCAAACGGGTACCCGTACCCAGCCGGATACGGGTAGCCGGGTATCAGGCAGGGTACGGGCATCGGGTACCCGGTTGCGACCTCTGGCGTTCAAACGGCACGCGGAATACAGCGCCTGAGTCGGGAGTCGAACCCCGGGCCCCTCTTGCTGTGAAGCACCACCAGTGTTTACCCACGGTGCCAGCGCAACCAAATTGCATCGTGTGGCTCGCATCGCGTGACGGGCGCCAGCCACGTCATCCCCGGCGTGCACGGTGCGGAACCTCGATGGATTATTGATAACGGCGAATGCCCCGCAGCGGCCTAACGGGAGGCCCCCGCGTGTGTTGATGTGTGGCCGCAGGATCGTGCCGGGGCTGCATGGGAGGCAGCCGGAGACGGCCAGCGTCGTGAGCACGAGCGGGAGACCGCAAGCCGAGGCATGTCGACCCTGCGAGGGTGAGTCTCGGCGTGCAACTCGCTCGTTTATTCATGAAGAGGGCTTTTCTTCCTCCCGTTTCTTTCTCCGGCGGGACGTGCGGAGCCTTGAGCCATTTTGCGCAGGTCATGCATTTGTCAAGTGCGGTATGGTATGGTTCGTAGAATCTTTGGAACTCTTTGACGTGAAAACTGCTACACTGCTGTGGCAAGCTCATGCCTCTTTCGAACACGGTTCAATAATAGGGTAATGCGCACGGTGCTGCAGTCTGTGAAGATAGGTCTGAGCCTCGGTAATTTTAATATTATCGGCATCGTGAATCAAGGCCTTTTCCCCCGAAGGCCGCTAAATCGATAGTCAAGGTCCACCATTTAACCATTCTGGCTACTGTATCAATACTGGATGCAATGACACGAGCATTGATGTTTAAACAAAAAAAATGAAGGCAGCTGGTTTGGAAAGTGTCTTCGATAACCTTTTTCCTGATTGTCATTTACAAAGCTTGCGCCATTTACAAAAGACAAAGATCCCCCGTGTAGCCTTAGCAGATTGTTGGGGCAAGTGCTGTTAGTGAGCACCTATGAAGGCCAGCACGACACACGAGGGGGTGGGTGGCCAGCACCACGCCCGGCCGCCTTTGTCTCCCCAGTGGCAAATTTTTACACACCGAACCAGGTACTCATTTGAGGCTGAGTCGACCTAGGGGAAGCCAATGGCCGGTTCAGATAATCGTCAACAGTGTTGGCCGTGAGCGGGAATCGAACTTGGACCGCCGGGCTCGCTGGGCAGCGCGCTAACCGCTACACCACCGCTCTCCATAACCATTGTACCCAACACACACACACACGCGCGTAACCCGCAGTCCGTTAAACATAACCCACCAGAACCGGACAGAGTGAAGCAGCGTTTCATCTCTCATTTTAGTCTTCCTTTCCCCAACAACCACCAGCACAGACGCGAAAACAAGGGTTCACGTCTTCTTCCGAATGCGAGCCCGCGGTAGCCGAGTGTGATCGCAGCGAATCCCCGTAGCTGCGGTCTAGGGAGCGGGGGGGGGAGGGAGAGACGGCGGGGAGAAGGAGAGCGAAGAAGTAGACAAGAGGAGGAGGAAGGAGAGGAGAAGAGAAGCAGGTGGGAGGACAGAAAAAACGCGACAGTGAAAGGGAGTCGATCCTCAGCTTATTTTATTTTAATTGATGTAGCGCCATAAATAGAAGGCGCTGAACAAAAAGAAGAGGATCTATTTGGACGGCAGAATAGTGTGTTGGCGTGAGATGGGTTGATGAGAAGGATGGCAGGGCGTGACGAACATGACGATGCGTGGAATAAACGGTGGTGAAAGTGACAATGAGTGACAGCTGATGATGAGTGAGTGTGACGAATGGGTGGGCAGGGGAGTTGGGAAGAGGGATGGAGCTAGCGGTGTACAAGGGAGGGGGGAAGGTGTGAGTTGGGGAAAGCGAGGGATAGTAAGTGAGAGCGATTTAAGGGAAGGCCGATGTAGAGGCAGTGGGGCTGATGGTTTGAGGTGTAGGGGCAGTTCTAGTGGAAGGGGGCTAAGGCGCGAGAGGGAACGGAATCGTGTGATTGGGCACGAGGAGGAGAGGGAGCAGAGACGGAGAGAGGCAGCAGCTGGGATTGCGAAGGCAGAGGGCGAGAAGGGGCCGTAGAGCGACGTGAGGGAAGCGAGATGACACGTTGGGGCGAGACCGCGGAGAGATTGACAGCGTGCTTCAGCCGCACCGAACCTCACAAAAATAATATTCAGGGCCTACCTTGGCTCCTCCCACCCTTAACCAGTATATTTAAAAACACAGCTTTCCTGTAATTTCTCTCACTTGATACAGCTATCGTGCTGTGACTGTTCCACCTGAAGACGGAAGCTTGTGTTGCTTCCGAAACATCGTGATTTTTATTTTATTTTTTATTTTACTTTTATTAATTTAAATTTTTACCTACGTGACTTTACCGAAAAAACCTAAGAATAGAGGGTGAGGAATCTGAGAGTAGACGGGAAAGCCAGGGAAGCCGGATCAGGAGATTAAAGGTGATCCGGTCGGCAAACTAAAGGGGATCCAGTCTCGCTCTAAACAACGTGAGGTTCATGCGACCGAGTTTTCAGATTGTTGAAAGATATTGTTTTTTTCTTTTCTGGGAGAATTACACTTCATTGCGTGTAGAATTCGTTACGGTCCGTTTAAATTATTTAGCAGGTCCGTGACGAAACTCAAACTTGAGAACTGTATTCGTCATTGTCTTGGCCTCGTAAACACCGCTATGCCGACATTAACTTTTTGGTGGTCTTAACATTTTGAAAGCGTGGAAACATACACCAAACTCGTCATGCAAACCTCATTGGAAAGACAACAGTTTTGTGGGAATAGTCTCTCTCCTCTTGCCTGTATAATTCTGGAAGTTGTAAATATTTCATGTTGTTTGCACCAATTTATTCCGCACGGCTTCAAAAAGTAGCGCAAGTTTTGTGATGTTTACACGGGATTATTTCTTTTTAAAGAGGCCTCTGTAATTAGAACAAAAAGTTTGGCACGTATGGATGTATTCTTTGCGAAGTGCTTTGTTCTTAAACACCTTCAGGAACGTAAAGAAAACAAGCACATGGCGCTTCACGTGAAGTGAAGCGTGGCGGCTGTCAAGGGGGTGGTTTACTGCCGTGGGGATGTGAAATTCCTGCCCACTTGCCAACAAGAATGAGCTAGTTGGAGCAGTGGACACTTTGAACACGATGCATGCTTTGGCCAATGTTTGGCAGATTTTTTTGGACAAAATCCCACAATTTTTTTTTTTTTATCCATTCTGACAGATTTTGCTCTGTAAACATACGTTTAGTTTGGTGTCCTTCCTCCCTCCCCCGCACCTTCGATTAGTACGGTTGGCTACGTACTCTGCGAAAGCAGTTAAACATTCGTTCATCAGCCGTTCAATGATGAGAATAACAAAAAAAACTCAATCGTGACAGAAAATTATTGCCGGTCGGATAAATAAAAAACCCAACGTGTATGTATGTTGTTTGAAACTGCAAATATTTAAACATATTCGAGAACATGGTTTCGCTGCAACATGTAGATCTGCCTGAAACACCCCTCACCCCTCGACTTTGCATAAAAATAGCTTGCATAAAAAATAAAATCACTATCACATTCAATAACATTACACGGGCATTAGTGACAATGGAAACCATTGCATTGTAGCCTAAGGTTAGCCGGAGAGCTAAGAGGTGGAATCCCTTTTAACGTGAACATTATTGCACCACTCTTTCACGTGACATCACGGTGGTTCTATCCATTGTACTGCAGCTCAGAAGGCAATTTTCGTGGCTCTCACTGTGTGTGCGGACATTTACTCATACCGAAATACCTTTAAATTCCTGTAAGTAAACACTTCTAAACTCATCCTAACCACCTCCAAGTAACAAAACCAAGATTTTTTTAAAAGTTTGAACGTGGTTATATTAACAATACAAAATGCAAAGCGTTTACGCATCACATAAATACCGTGCATGATGTTCAGAAAGCGAGCTTTGAGAATTTCCGTTTCGCACACAATGCATCATAATACACGCTAATGTGTACAACACGTGTTAGTATGTACAAGACGTTTTGATATGTACAACACGTGTTAGTATGTACAAGACGTGTACAATTAGGCATTTACTCTGGCAATGTTCCAACAAGCAAATGCAGCGTCGTGTTATTTCATGTGCGTTTCTGTTTGCACTTGTGCATAGTGCGCAAGATAGTAATAATAATCATCATAATACAACATATCAGCAGTACAAAACATGAAGGAGACACTGCTGGGGTGCAATCGTTTGTGCACTGCACTTGGCAACCCAGAGGGGTCGCCGGCTCGATCGCCCCGCACGGAAGTTGGAACGACGGTGCAGGTTTCTTAATTCTGCCCCCGCCGTCTCTGGCAGTCTACATTGATATGCCGCAATCAGTGGACTAAACGCAACTATTTGTTTTTATCTTACCAGGAAAGGGCCACTGAGCTATGTACTAGCTCTTTTACGGAAGCGACCTGGATATCGCAGATGATAGCGTGACGTCTCTGCACCCGTAATTTGTGTGAGCGTGTGGTACGAGCTGTATCAGAAGCAGGATCAGAATCTTTATTTATACCGCAGGAGGAATCCGATGAGCTATGAAGCTCTTTTTCACAGGTGTCCAGTAGGGGGCGGGTCAGAAAGTTACAGCGACAAACAACGCAAAAATACGACAGGACTGCACAGTATTGGAAAAGTAACCAAATCACTAAACATAAATAAAGTACATAAGTACACATTGCAGATGTTTCAACAATGCAACCTTGGGCAAAGCAGCAAAACAACAACCACAACAACAGTGCCAGACCACAGCAAGACAACAACTCACAGTCCCTCGATAACATTGTCTGCGAAAATGTAACTATCGACACACGGGTAAGGATCAAAGTTACAAATCACATGGGAAAATTTGGTTGTATCCAGCACTGATCTGCTTCAGGATTTTTTGTTGTTGTGGATGTGTACATTTCAGAGTGTTAAGCTTGTTCATCAGGTTGGACCGATTAATGCAAAATTAGCGGTGCCTACGTGTTCAACTCGGCAGAGCAATTAGCTCATTGGTTGAAGCAAACGAGCAACACATAATTGGGATTGTACTCTTGTAGTCAAGAGCACATTGAATCCTTGTGTTCCTCCCTCTGTCTCTCAATGAAATTCCCAGCGCGAATCTCTCCGTGCTCACTTGCGCACCTTTTTTCCGCTCTGTGTTCTGGAAGTTTCCTGAGAATGACCGCGAATTCTTGAACCGTGCGTCGTCGCAGCAAGGGGTCGAACGTTCTTCTTCTGGCACAACTACCACCACTGAGCCGCTACATTGTCATCAAGTTACGGCTTCACCAAAAGAGCCACTCCGGACCACCTCCCTTGCCCCCTCCTCTTCATCTCGCATTCCTGATCCCCAGTCCGGCTTCGACGGCTGCTCTGGGTTTGCTCGACTCAACGCACTCAACCGTGGTTTTCCACTCGCGTGTGTGCCCCCTCCCCCAAATCCACCACCACTCCGACAGATATCCACATTGGTTTTGCTCGCACGGCTCTCTGTGAACGTATTGCCCGTAAATTGTGCGTCATTATAAAGGAAGTGTGCTTGTTATGTTTCCAATTTTCTTTTGTTTGCTTAATGTTGCTTTCCAAAATGTTCTTTTGCAAAGCGCGCTTCAGTAATATTACGTTCCGAAGACATTGTCATGCCTTTGGTCTTGGGATCTTGAATATATTTTTTCCTTAAAAAAAATTAAACTTTTGTTTTCCACGTTATTCCGCCTAATTTGGCGAGTCATCGTGGGGGGTGGGGGGGCTCGTTCCGTAATTATGGATGACCTTTACATTTTTCCACCTTGGCGTTTGCATTGTCTTTATATGCCGAACTTTCTCCGTGAGCTAAAGACGATGGCAATTGGTATTTGCTCACGTGCGCTGCGCCGCCCGCTTTGTTTTGCATTCGCGTTTGAAAGGTTGCACGCACCGCATAACCGCTTTAGCCACTGTCCCCATTGGCCGCAACGGCCGCACGTGGGCTGCTGACAACGAGCTCACGCCGCACTGTCGCTCTCCCTGCGTGCGCCAGATGGGGGATGATGATGGTGCGCTGGGGGTTTGAAAATCAGCTGTAAGAGACGCACACGAGGAGGACTTCACTTAGCGTTGCCACCTGTCTGAGTTGGATGCCGACAGTCTGGGGATTGGCATCTGCGTTCGGATGGCATCTGTGGCAGAAATTGAAGTTAACTTTATTTCCATGTGCTGCATAGTTTTCTTAAGATCTTGGGCTGACTGAGAAAGATGTCTGGGTTTGGTCTATAGTGGAAAAGGTGGAAACGCTAGACTACGCAGAAAAGACAAAGACCAAGATCCCCCGTGTAGCCTAAACAGGCTGTTGGGGCAAGTGCGGGCACCTATGAAGGCCGGCACGTGCGGCACACGAGGAGGTGGATGGCCAGCACCACACCCTTTGTTTTCCCAGTTGCAATTATTACAGTTCAGACCAGGTACTCATTTGAGCCTTGGTCGACCTAGAGGAGGCCCAGGTACAAGTTCAGATAATTGTCACTGGTGTTGGTCGTACGCGGAAATCAAAACTCGCCGGGTTCGTAGCGCAGCGCACTAACCACTGCACTACCGCTCCCCACCGTAGACCACACACACACACAGTTGGGAGTACAGTACACATTTGCAGATGCTCACACGGGGCTTTTGTGCTCACGTTTAATCCCAGTCTAAGAAACGGGTAATGCAAGCTAATTCCATTTGGGCAGCCGTCTCCCGTAATGTGCCCTGTCAACTTGGCGTCGTAAAAAAAATCACAATTCTTTTCCCGCTGTTTTCTCACTGCCTTCCATCCCTCCGGTGCGATTGCCAACGGGGTTTCTGGCTGTGTATTTGGGCTCTGTACACGATTGGAAATTTTAATAATCCATAGCCACCAGTGCCTTTGGCCTTGTAGATTCCGCGTGCATATACGGTCTTATTTCTGGTTTTGCGGACATATCACGGAATTGACTGTAATCGCCGTAGGTTGTCAGTGGAGTTATTCCCTTGTCTTACCATCTCAAAATAATGATAAATGAAGTCTCGTACACATTTTTCTTGTTTGTTTTGAACATAAGTGGCAAATCCGTGTGAGAGATTAGGGTTTGTTTTTCTCATGAGGCCCGATGCAAAATTTAGTTTTGTACCTTTGTGGAATTCTTTTAACGGACACAGCTGACCAATCAGGCTCAATGCGTTTTACACGGACAAAGATCCCCTGTGTAGCCTTAACAGACTGTTGGGGCAAGTGCTGTTATTGAGCACCTATGAAGGCCGGCACGGCACACGAGGAGGTGCGTGGACAACACCATGCCTGGCGGCCCTTTGTCTCCCTAGTATCGATGTTTACACACCAGCACCAGGTACTCATTCGAGGCTGAGTCGACCTAGGAGAGAGGCCCGGGACCGGTTCAGCTAATCGCCACTGGCGTTAGCCGTGAGCGGGAATCGAACTCGGGTCGCCGGGATTCGCAGCGCAGAAGCGCGTCCGAAAGGGCCGCGCGATACCGAGGGCAACCAAACAGCCGTGGGCCGCAGTGCCGCTCCCTGCCACCACGCAACGCATTGCGTCGGTCGGTCCCCGCTCGCCATGCGAACAAATTGGTCTGAATTCAAATTTCTCACGATAGCGAATTCTCGTAGACATCTGGTGCACGGTATTGGTGCGTTGAACGCGATCACAGCGTACCAGAGGTCGCAAACGGGTTTTGATTCCTTACCTGTACCCGTACCCGGCCACACCAGGGTCGCAAATGGGTACCCGTACCCGGCCGGGTACGGGTACCCGTTCCCTACCCGTACCCGTACCCTACCCGAAATGAGTGACAAACGGTTACTCACCAGTGACTCACGGCCTACCCGTACCCGTACCCGGCCGCACCAGGGTCGCAAACGGCTACTCGTACCCGTACCCGGCCGGGTACGGGTAGCCGGGTATCGGGTAGGGTACGGGTATCGGGTACCCGGTTGCCACCTCTGCAGCGTACCGCACAGTTTAGATGATATACCCAGCGCTGGCTGGGGAAGCGTCTCCTGGCTCGGTCTACAATGTGAGAGGTCTCCTCCTCCCTGTCTTGCCCTCTTTGGTGATTCCGCTTCCTGGGAAACACGACCCTGACGACACTGACGACCCTGACGACCCTGACGACCCTGACGACGACGACGGTGGAAGTCGTCCTCGTAACGATTCACATTTTAACGTGGCTCAAAGCAACATTGTCCTCTTAAAATAGTGGTGTCGCCCTTGTTATTGATTGGATGTTTTTCACCCTCACAAGATCGGCTTCTAACAACGTGACATTCACTCCCCTTCACATTGTTCCATTAAGTGCATTTGTTTGCAAAAATGTAGACAGTGGGTGACACAAAGCACAGCGCTTATTACAAGGAACATGCTTTCATCAGCGACACCCTATCCAGCTTTTTGTTTCTTCACGTCAAAGGACGTTTTATGCAGCACATCACAGTGCCTACTGGAACATCTGTAGGGGGAGGGGGGGAAGAGCTTCATAGCTCAACGGATTTCTCCAGGATAAATGACGATTATGACTCTCCGATGCTTGCTTCAAATCAATTTATTGTACGTGCCAATATCATCCTCGGTCAAGTGACATTTTTAAACTATCTGACTCTAAACTCACTTCTAACTCAGTTTAATATGGAGGCTTTCGCGACGAATATCATCAGTTTGTAAATGTTGTGGCTTGGCTCTCCAATACACCGGTGTGCTGTACCAGTGACGAATTGGCACGTTCTGTTTACGTGAAAAACCTTACTAGTTGGCTGTGTCGGGTGGTGGCGGGTTTTAACGACACATTATATTTTTACGTGATCTAACCCCAAAAAAACCTGTGTTATGGATCACTTCTAACTGAACACCAAGAATATCAAGGGCTGCTGAGCAATCGCTTACCTGGTGAATGCATCACCGAACCTGAATACGGTTTCAGGAAAGTCCTGCAAGATATAATTTTCAATTGCTATTCGGGTATATTTTCGAAATAGACAAAACTGCAGTGCCCAGAGAAAACATTTGTGAATAAGTGGAGAACACCCAGAACTTATCGCAGAGCAGGTCAATACCGTGTCATCATAGCAGCGGGACTGTACAGCTCAGAGGCTTGGCTCATATTCGAGCAGCCGCCCAGAATTAAATGAGTTGACTGCACAGACATCATCATTCGATTTGTATTTTCACTTGATTCGGCAAATTACATCTCTTGAGGACGAAACAATTGGCTTTGATTCATGAGGTTGGATTAGGGGAAAATGAAGGGACCTCAGATAATAGCTCCGTGATGTAACACAGAGGATGATCTCTAACAAGGGGTGGTGAATTGCTTTCCGCGGGAGTTTTGAAATGATTCGTTTTGGTCCTTGAATGTTTTTTTGCAGGGAGGCCAGAATCTTGTTTTGCTACCTCGCTGCCGGTTTGCGCTCCTTCCCGCCTCGCGGACGAGGGTCTCGCCAAATCTAAACGGCCAACCTGGCACCGAAGAAGGTGCCACTTGGCCAAAGCGTCGCCTTGTTATACCGCACGTGCGCCTCCTCGTTGTGCTTGGGGTGCCGCGGGAGGGGGGCGAGCGACCGCGTGCAGCGCAGTTGACGTCGGGAGACAATTTGGGCACCGACGACGTTTGCGGGCGTGAATTTTTCTTGTGTTGCGAACCCCGCGCGCGGACACGCTAACCCGCACCGGGCTTCCAATTATCAAAGGGCGCCGGGCCCTTAACAGGACTCCGCGATCCCCGCGGGCTTCGCGGGGCGAACACGAACGTCTTTCAACGGGGCTGTCACTTGCGTATGAAACGAGGGTCGTCGCGTTGCGTTGATGTTGAAGCCAGAATGGTTTTATTTTTATTCCACGCGAATTTTTTTTTATTAAATAAAAAAAATGACAGCGCACGGCGCAACGGCATTACGGGGGCTAACAAGACAGATCCGCTCACTCTCCGTGGCCTTGCACAATTACCGGCACCGCTCCCAACCGTGCTATTCCCATTGTCGGTGGAAAGCAGCCTCCTCCCCAGCCCCGGAGTGGAAAAAAAAGTCACCCGTTTAATATGAAGGATTGTGTGCATGTGTTTTTTTTTGTTGGTCTCCTCAGGAATGTGAGTTTACTGAAAGGTTAATGCGCAATTACGGTGGAGGGGGGAGGAAGGCAAAGCCATTCGCTCCCTGCCCCCCCCACCACTCACGCTCGCGAGCAAATGTGCTCTCGCTCGCTCCAAATGAAGCCGTCGCGTTTCAGGGGATGTTTCGCAGCGCCGGCATCAAGGGATGAACATCGCGGCGGCGCCTATCCGAAGTCGTCTCCGGAGACAACTCCGGCGCGTCTTCGCGTGCGGGCGTTACACGTTCGTCGCCGCGTGCTGATGTGGCGCCGTGATTCCAGGGGGGAACCGCCGGCCGAGGCGCTGATGGCACTTGGAGGCGAAAATATCGTTTTTGTTTTCCTCGAGATGAATTCCGTGGCGTGTTCCCGTGAGCTGTACCAGCGGCGGAGTCTGGCGGCTCCGACTCCGAACCTCGCCGCCTTGGTGGTTCTGCGGGGAATTCAGCAATGCACACCGCCTGCCGTGGAGTTGCAAGTTAAAGACCCTTTGGTGTCATTCTTAAGGGCGGGCTGTTGTCGTTCTCGTGTGTGGTACAGTCAATTGAAATGTATATTTATTTAACGCGACTAAATCACATCAATCTCGAGTTCCCAAATTTCCGTTGAAAAAGAGATTATGATGAATCTCCGTAGACATTAGCAACTAATTTCTATCGGCAGTATGCCAATAAATTAAATCTGATTTTGTCACACTTCCTACCCCCGTCCTGTCACGCTGAGTGCACGCGTTCGCTACAAGTGCGCAAGGCTTTGTTGTTTTAATGAGCCCTGATTACATTTCATCATCCTCTCTCATGCACTCTCTGTATCTCTGCTTGTGCTAGCTAAACTGTCAATCTGCTTGGATTAAAACACATCACACAATGCATGCAACTGTAATGTACGCAGGCACGCGCGCGTACTCAGCGCGCCCCAAATTGTACGCGTACATCACGTGTATTTCATCTCATGCTGCACATAAAACTCCCCATGCATCATGGGCAGTTTTCTTGTCTATACAAAAAAGACAAAGATCCCCCGTACAGCCTTTAACAGACTGTCGGGGCAAGTGCTGTTGGCGAGCACCTATGAAAGCACACGAGGGGGTGGGTGGCCAACACCATGCTCGGCTGCCTTTGTCTCCCTTCTGGCGATGTTTATACACCGCACCAGATACTCGTTTGAGGCTGAGTCGACCTAGGGGAGGCCTAGGACCGGTTGGGCTAATCGTCAGTGCTATTGGCCGTGATCGGGAATCAAACCGTGCACTCACACACGTGCACGCACGCATCGGAGCATAGTCGCACGTGAAGTAGCAGCATACGCTTATCACATTGTCAACAGAGACACTGAGTGTCAAATGCATTTTTGATGCCTCAAAAAATTTAAACCGTACGTGTCATGCAAGGAATTGCCACTCATCGCTTCTACTGGCATGTACTATAACAGCAAACGCCGTCCGTAACCAAGTCGCGGGGACGTCACCACGGCGCTTGTGCCCGGCTAAGTGCTCGTCAAGGCCGGAGGTCACGGGAGAGGCCTGGATGCCATCAGTTGACTGACTGAGATGACTGGGCGATGGACCACCTGTGCACTGTAACCACGATGTCCACACGGACGCGCGCCTCGTGCCAGACACGCGCTGGTGAGATCACCACGCCACGTGACACAAAATGGCGTGGCCGCCCTCAAGCAAATCCACGTTCACAGTTTGAGGCCAGTGCTGTTAGCAGGAACCTATCACGTGACATACATGATCCATATTAATTTTTAAAACGAAACTTAACGATGCTATTTTTATTTGACCAGATAAGGCCCATTGAGCTATAGAGCTTATTTTCAAAAGTTCCCTGGCCACAAATGATAATTTAACGAAGTGGCTTATAATGTGGACATTTATAGCAGCCAAATATTCTAAATGTCGAGGGAAAATTCGGATGACCCTGAGGAAAATCCAAGTGACCACACGGAGAAAATGAAAACTCCGAATAAACAGGCATTGGGGCTGGGATCGAACCCACGACCTCCTGTATACTAGGCAAGATAATTAACATCTCTCCACTGCGGATTAGACCCACGTTTCATGCCAAACATTATTGTCGTTATCCACCACCCTACCCCACCCCCTTCCCTCCAGCACATGACAAGATTGTCGCGGTTATACAGGTATCTTATTTATACGCGGCCAAATGTATTCATCAAATCGTGACTGACAAAGCCCCCCCTGCTGCTGCTGCTGCTGCTGCCTGCTGCTGCCCAACGGTGGAGGCTGGAGACTCCGCACGACGGAATTGAACGTCGGCGTACGGCAAGCGTTTCGCTCGCACCACCATGAGCTCCGTCAAGCTGGCGGACTCATCCCTCACTCGTCCTCACTCCTCACTCCCTGCCTCGGTATCCGTCGTGACATCACCTCCCATTAGCACGTCTGGCTCTGCTCGATGCGAAATAAGTTCAGCATACGTACCAAAGCATTGGTCCAATTTACAATTTCCTACGTGATTTGGTGCCTGGCCGCTTTTAACGTGTATTGTTTCGAACAATATCGTACATTATAATAATATTGAATGATATTGTATTATTATTCCCGAACACCAACATCGCAGAGGCAGATACAAATCGTGAGCACGTGTCGAACCCGGAACAACGCAGCCCCTCGGATGGCGGCGCCGTCTGGAGGCACTTGGGCTCACTGCTCCCACCAACAGCACCGCGGCAGCGGCAGCGGCGGGGGCAGAGATAAGGCGCAGCAGGTTCAGGGGGCAGGAGGGCAGAGGAGGAGGAAGGGGGAGCGAACAATGCGACCAAACGGCAACGGGAGATAAAAGTCACAAAAGCGCCGACGTTCGGGGTTCATCGTTCTTGTTTTCCGCGAGGAGCAGACTCCCTGACACTGAAACATTGCTCGAATGTTTCAGTGTCAGGGAGTCCATCCCCATCGTCTCCGGCTGCAGGGGCGCCACGGTGGCGAGATGTTGATGCCTTTGCCTGGTATACAGGAGGTCGTGGGTTCGATCCTGACCCTGACTTTTTTTTCCAGGTCCCTTTGTTTTTCCCTCCACATTCAGAATAAACGTGCGCCTTTAGGGTATTTGACTGCTATAAATGTCCACGTGATGATAAGCCACTTCGTTGAGCTATCATTTGTGGCCAGGTCGCTTCTGAAAAAGCTACATAGCTCAGTGGTCCTTTTCTGGGCAAATAAAAATAAATAGTGAATCGTTTTTTTGAGAAACGGGGAATGCACAGCTTCCTCCGACTCATTCCCTTTCAGCTCACGGCTGAGGCAAAGAGAGTTCTGTACCAGAGTTCCCAAGATCACGATACTTCCAATTCAATGTTGAATGATACATAAAGGCTTTCAACCCCTTTCTGGCATAAGCACAAGGAGGTGGAGGTGGTAAGAAGTTCAAAAGCCAAATAGACATCTTGCAAAAGGGGTGACGGTGAATATGCAATTGTGGTACCTAAACTCTAAGTCCTTGCCCATCGAGGTCAGCGGACTTCAGAGACAATTAAAACATTTATAATCTCGGCTAAAAACGTATCTGTTTAAAATGGCTTTCTCTCTCTTTAATTATTATCAACCAGCCTTTCTCACTTCATCTTTACTTGGTTGTTGTGAAACTCTTTTTCGCCTTTACATACGAAGCGCCACTGATATCTATTGTTTCAAGGGCGCTTTATACATTCAAATTATTATTAATTGTACATTTTTATTATTATGAGGTCTGCATTAACCACACGCACTTGTGGTACGGAAAAATGCCAACAGATATGCTTTGATACTGGACGCACTGACCTTGAAACTGATTGGCCCACACCAGAGACAGCCTGTCTTACAGCATGTCTTATCTCTTTGTCTCAACATTGCTCTCGACCAAAGGCCCCCAAAAGGTGAACAGGACAAGAAGAATGCGAAATACCAAAGCATTCATTTTGCTCGGCTTAAGCAGTTCTATCTATGGAACCCTTTTGTGCCAGTATGAAGATATGGAACACACACACATATATATATAATATTAATGTGTATAACCGTTCATTCACGTTCCCTGTTCATCGGTTCTATATATTTATGGCATAATTAAGTACTTTTGTTTTGCTAAACGTCGACGTCTTGACGAGCCATCACGACGCAAAATCCCCGGTACGCCGCCTGCCACTCCTTCTTGTTGTGATACGACACGAGACAAAGATCACCCACGTAGCCTTAACAGAGGCAAGTACGTGTGTATGTTGCACTTCTTTCGCACCGTACATGACAATCGAAGGTGCAGAGGGAATGACAACCAACTTAACACGGAAAGCAATTCAGAAAAACTGCTGTCAGCGAAGTAGCACCTATGAAGGCCGTCACGGCACACGTGGGGGTGGGTGGCTACCAGCACCACGCCCGGCCGCCTTTGTCTCCCCAGTGGCGATGTTTACACACCGCACACCAGCTACTCATTTGAGATCGAGTCGACCTAGGGGAGGCCCAGGTTCGGTTCAGATAATCGTCACGGGTGTTGGTGGCCGTGAGCGGGAATCGAATTCGGGCCGGCGGTTTCGTAGCGCAGCGTAGCGCTAACCACTACACTTACGCTCACCGCTGACATGAAGATGGACGCACAGCCACAACGGCGCTGCGGTAATTGTTTTGTACGTGCATGCACGCACGCCCACACACATGCCTCGCCGCCGCAGCGCTGTGGGGTGATGGAAGCTGCTGGTCCCCTTGACAGCAGCTCACGGGTCACAAGTCGAGGTCACCGTTTGGGTTTTTATTTGAATATTTGCATCGCATTCTTTAATCGAACTAAATTTCAGCATGGGACCCATGCTGCCTCGTGCATCTAAATAAATACATATGCATTTCCCCGCATTGCTGTCGTAAAGGTTTCATTGGATTTCATTTATCACGGTATTCAAAACAGGTAACAGATTTGAAACGTGTATTCCATATGTACGTTTTATAATTGGCATTTATAGTACGTGCGTTGAGCGGTGGCGCAGTGGTTAGCGTGCTGCATTGTGAATTTTACACACCGAGGCCCATCCCAAGCGTCGTAGCGTCACCATTGGATGACGCCTGAGCTGCTGGTCCCTAAGTTTGGTGAAACAGCCCTGCCAATGACCAGCAGCCATTCGGAGGACTTATTATTATTATCATCATCATCATCATCATTTTTTGATGGCCATTTGGCTCACTGCAAAGAAAGGAATTAGATGCAGGTTGCTCTTCGCTTGACGCTGTTAGATGCCTTCCGAAAGTGAGGGCACACAAAGCGAAACGGCAAGAGACAGCTGCCTGCCGAGCAGCACACACGGTGCACACACGGTATACACACAGTACACATACGGTACACACACGGTACGCACAATACACACACAGTACACACAGTACACACAATACACACACGGTGCACACACAACGTTGTCCCACGTCCGACGCATGAATTAAAACCGCGTAGTAGACCGAACCATGGCTAGAAATGTGTTAGCCGCGTGCACGGAGCGTGAAATCGCACAAACCGAACCCCGCGGAGAGCGAGGGAAACCTGCACTGCGTTGCTGTCCAGGGTGCTGAAGATCACCTGTTGAGGCCAGCCCAGCGTGAGACGATGGTGTGGTGAGCACCACACCTTTCTGGATTTGCTTTGCCAGTCCTGATCTTCACCCATCCCATCGGGTGCTCTTCTGCGGCCATCTGGGACGCTCCTCCTATTAGGAAGCCGCTGGGAGCTGTGATGCACGTTGACGTCATCTCGATTGAAAACTCATTTTGTTAGAACTGATTGTTGTGTTTAGTTTGTTGTGCTTCCCACGCACCTCCGATTAGCACGTGACGTTTGTCGGAAACAGTCATGGCCCTTCGCTAGGTCAACTCAGCCTCAAATTAGTACCTGGTGTGGTGTGTAATCATCGCCATTGGGGAGACAAAGGCCGCCGGGCGTGGTGTTGGTCACCCATCCCCTCGTGTGCCGTGCCCGCCTTCATAGACGCTCGCTAACAGCACTTGCTCCAACAGTCTGTTAAGGTTATATTCATTTCAGCATTTATCCTTGATGTCTATTATATTTTTATAATTTCTGTAGGTTCTCGAGACGTGGGGATTGTTTTTTTAATTCAGCGGGGGTCTTCCGAGGTAAGGCAGTGGCTGTGCATGGCAGGCATTAATGCAATTAGCCACAAACACATTTAATTAACAGTTTGGCTTCAAAAACAATTACAAAATGTGAAACCTAAAAATAAAACCCCGTGTAAACCACACTTGGAGCGTGCTGGCCGCATGTGCTGTTCTGAACCACTGAAATACAGCTACTTGGAGGCGTGATTGGGGAATCCAGTGAGGTAGTTTGAGACATCCATCTGTAGGGACCAGGAGATGTCGTGCAGGACATGCCTCTCCTTTTTGTTAAATATTTGAGTGTTCTTACCGTTAATTTGTATTTAAATTCACGTCTTTCAGTTTCTTCCCGCCCGCCAAATGCTCAATAAGGAATTGACCAAAACATTCCCAAACAGGGCCCTCCTGAGACTCGCTGAGCCTCATTTTTTGATGTTCAGTGAAGCCTTCTGGTATCGGTAAAAAAAAGAAAAGTGGTGCCACGCTCACCTCATCATCACAGCGGTGGCTTCTGGCTGGCCATCGAACAAAGACGACCGCCGCGGCGTCGCGCGGCGTTGTTTTAGATGTGCTTCATGCGGCTGTCTGGAACGCCTCTTCCAAAACCGCTCCCCACATGATGGTGGACCGGATCCTTGTGCCCGATTGGTCGGCATCGGTCTGTCAGCGGTGTGAGCTGATTGGCTGCGGGGGATGTTTGGAACGGGATTCCAACCATTTCATGCGGAGAATAGAGCCCAAACAACTGCAAAAAAAACTTTTGCAGAAATCCCACACAACACGGGAATTCGCAAAAGCGTGAGAACAGACCACGGTGCATGAATTTACGGCCCTTGCAATCTCACTGGGTTCCCATCCGGTAAAATAAATGCAAGTGAAATAGCTTTCGAGGTGGATTAGTCTTACATGTTTACCAGGCATTCAGTCTTGAAAATTTCGGAAACGTGAAGCTGCATTTTTCCATCGGTGTGTGTGTGTGTGGGCATTTAGAGAATTGTTTCTTTGCCAAGTGGCGGAGAAGCAAAATATGCGGAACGGGTGACTGAAGCAGCCCACAGACATTCGGCTTGCAAATACAAGGAGGGACAAGGCCCCTTTGTAGCCAGCAGCCAATTCTTCAAATGCAATCGTCAGAGCTGCTTTGGGCTGACACGGCCTGTTCAAGAATGTAAGGAATTTAATTACTGGACCAAGAACATCCATTCATGAGACTGCCGTGTGCCTGCTAATGAAGCGTTGACCCCTAACAACGGCTTCCAGGTTTCACAGCGTCACCTGTAAGCCACCCATCGGTTTCTGCCTCCGTAAGCGTACGGTGCGCGTCTTCATTGTTCTGCGAGTACCAAGTGCCACGTCACTTGTGCGTGTGCGCGTGTGTGTCTGTGCGTGTGCGTGTGTGCGTGGGTGTGTGTGTGCGTGTGTGTGTGTGTGCGTGTGTGTGCGTGTCTGTGTGTGTGTGCGTGTGTGTGCACGGTCACTGCTGTGGGGAGCGGTAGTGTAGCAGTTAACGTGCTGCGCTACGAACCCGGTGATTCCCACTCACGGCCACGAACACCGGTGACGATTATCTGCATTTGGTCCTAGGCCTTTCCTATGTCGACTCAGCCTCAAATGAGTACCTGGTGTGGTGTCCGTAAACATCGCCACGGGGAGACATGCGGCGGGGCGTGACGTTGGCCACCGACCCCCTCGTGTGCTGTGATGGCCTTCATAGGTGCTCGCTAATAGCACTTGCACCAACAGTCTGTTAAGGCTACACGGGGGATCTTTGTTTTTGTCACGCAAAATAACAAAGTTTCGCTTTATGAGAAGCACATAGGAATACATCACTGATGATACACGATGTATCTGGGCTATTTGATTGTCGTGCATATCGTTTTCCAAATCTGTGCGTGCCTCTTCTCCTCGTGTCGTGTCACCACAGTGGTATGTTTATCTGGTATCGGCCGCGCGGTGACGGTGACGGTGGCGACGACGACGACGTGGCCCCGGTGTGCAGCCGTGGCGAGGTCCCGCACTGTGCATGGCTACTCCAAGAGCCGACAGATCGATAGACGCTCCCTGGTCTGAGTTTTGCGTCGAGCCGCGTCCTCCACGCTTGCGCTCGCGCTGAGCCGTTGGTTGCGGTTAGGAACCGTCACCTATGTGATTTCAGGGCGGCTATACGGCCGCCGTTTGACCATACAGCGGATGTCCCCGTTGTCCTTAAGCCGTCGCGATCGTTGGCATGCTGATGGGGGCCGCTCTTTTGCCGGTGCGATTCCGGCGGGCACTCACTGGCTCTTGACGCGTGCGTTCATTTCAGCCGTCCGGTAATGCATCGGCAGCTGTCATCCGGACCGATTGATAAAAATGAGTCGTAACTTTTTGACACTTCACTGCCCCTCCCGTGAGGGTTTCCTGGGCTCGGCTGGGAAGTTGGGATTGTGGTCTGGGATGTGTAGACCGAATGGACTGAGGTCTTTGTTGCAATAACATGTTGTTGTTGTTGGTTGTGCTTCATGTTTCGGTGCCACTTCTTAATTTGTTTATCCAATTTCGATTTCGCTTGGTAGTAGCGGGGTTTTCGTTTGCTTGGTAGTGGCTGTATATGGGATTTGGTCCTTAAATATAATTCATGTACAGCATTACGGGATGCCATTAGCATGACTGACGCGATATGAAATGAAAGTATTATTGTTATTTTGCGTGACCCTATCTATCCCTACGCCGGATGCGCGTGATCAGCCGTAGAGTCGTGTCAACGCAGTGGCTCGTAGTGCTGCTGGCTTGCCTGTCCCTGCCATCGTCGGACGACTGCTTGGTGTAGTGTCTGGTGCTGTGTGCCGTGGTGGCGAGATGTCAACTACCTCGCCCGGTATACAGGAGGTCGTGGGTTCGATCCCGACCCTTGATGACGCCTGTATATTTGGAGTTTGCGTTTCTCTCTCCTCGTGGTCGCGTGGATTTTTTTCAGGGTCCTCGGATTTTTCCCTCCACATTTAGAATCATCGTGCGTTTAGAGTATTTGTCTGCTGTAAATATCCACGTGTTTTATAAAAGAGCTGCATAGCTCAGTGGGCCTTACCTGGTAAAATAAAAAAAAATTGTTTAGTTAAGCGTGTTCAAGCACAACCCTTGCTTTCCTACCTGCTGATGTTGCCTCACTCGCGATGGATAGCCGCTCTCCAACAGCACCCGGTCCCCATGAGACTTATTAGGAGAGGGCCGGCGTTACCTCGTTATGACGGACCACTCGCGGAGCCGGAGAGACGAAAGTTCACCGCCATACATCAGGTTGCTCACGGTAATGGGCTTAATGGCAACTTGAACTGCACCTCCGAAGAAACGCACGACGACACAAGACGGGACAAATACATCGCAACTTTGCAATTACATTCCATGCGTTTCGAAAGGGTGATGTTGGGTCTCATTGTTACACAGTGATAGTATTTATCTGCAAATCTGGCTGCTAATTAAGTATAGGATTTGGGCTATGGGCTATGACATCAGCTCAAGGTAGCCTCCTCATCAGACAACAAAGACAAAGATCCCCCATGTAGCCGTCAACAGATTGTAGGGGCAAGTGCTTTTAGTGAGCACCTGTTAAGGCCGGCATGGCACACATCGCCACTTTGTCTCCCCAGTGGCGATGTTTACACACCGCACCAGGTACTCATTTGAGGCTGAGTCGACCTCGGGGGAGGCCCAGGACCGGTTCAGATATTCGTCACCGACGTTGGCCGTGAGCTGGAATCGAATATCGGGTTGCCGGGTTTGTCGCGCGGCACGTTGGAACACTACGCCACCGCTCCCTACAACACCACGGGGCCTGTAACATTCACGTTCAAGTAGGCGGTGAGCTCCGGGCAATTCCCAGCAGCAATTGTAGGGCTATGGGAGCAAGGCAAACTGCGGGCCCACCACCTCAGCCATGCTTAAGAACATCGATTGGGGGAGAGAGAGAAAACACGCAAAAAAACTGTGATTACAAATACATTTAGAATTAAACGACCGTGTAAAACACATGCGCGCAACAACAATAATAATGCGACATTATCAACATAAAAAAATAGTAGCCGTCGAATGATGGATGAATGTAATTTTAAAAAGTGCGATGAATACGTGAGGCAATAACAATCGGCTGCTCGAAAATGAAGCCGAACCCTCAATACAATTTAAGAATAACCCATTACTGTACAGTATTGCAAAGAGCATTGGCCAGCGTATCTTGGATTACGCTTGGAGAGAGTGGCTTGTGGAGGCCTGCAGGCATGAGAATCTCCACCAGGCAGAGAGCTTCATTATGTGACCACATTAAAAGACACGTCCCGTCATGATTGTTAAACATCGTGACGTTTTCGGCGGCTCGGGGTGTGCGTGTTGGAGACAAAGCACTAGACCAGAACTCTTGGTTCTAGAGTTCGAGTTGTATTGGGCCATCCAGGAGCTATCCGCGTTCTCGTACATAGAGAATGATTTTGATGGTCCTGCCACAGTCAATAATGACAGCCCCTTTTGAGTTAATGTGGGTTTTGACTAAATTCTGTTTCTCAGCTCTGGGGGTTTAATACGCACCAGAAGTGATTTTTTTTTTTGCAATCCATTCATATGCAAAGGTGACCGAGTATTGCATTGATGTTGCGATAAGAGGGTATCTTTTATTTTTAATGTTTTTATTGTTGTGTTTCAGTATGAGCCCGGTACAGGGCACGAACCGCGACGTCGGGCGAGGGGAGGCTGGGCGGCTTACGGCTGCCCCACCACCGAGTGGTGACTGCGAGGGCGGTGTTTGTACTCTCACGTGGGGGTGGGGATGGGGAAGGAGGAAGAACTTACCACAATAGAGGGAGCGGGGTGGGCAGAAGGGGGTGTGGTGGGAGGGTTAGGAACATATCTCTACGAGAATCAATTCTGTGGCATCTTTTGGGGTTGTTCCCAAGTGTTCCGTAAAGCTGCGCTCGCTCGCAAGGGGATGTTAGCTCCCTCGCCTGGTACGCAGGAGGTCATCAATTAAATCCCGGAACCTGACGACGCCTGCTGTTGTATACGCCGCGTGTAGATTTTTCCCCGGTCTCGCCATTCACGTTTACAAACGGGCGTTTTAGATTATTTGGATGCGACTATGAATTCCCACGTGCGACGGCATAAGCTGCTTCGATGAGCTATCATGTGTGATCAGGTTGCCTCTGAAAAAGTGCTCGCAAGCTCAGTGAGCTTTTACCTTGTAAAATAAAACAGGTTGTTTTTAAGTAATTAAATATATATATTCCGACGCCAAAAAACTCCGTGAAGTTTAGGAATGACCCTCAGACCCACGGGAAAGTTGCAAATGTTGGGCCTTTTGGAGACTAGGCTCTAAGAAAAGCTGTCTCGGGTGTGGACCAATCAACTTCAAGGACAGTGCATATCATTATCAGAGTTGTTTTTTTTTTTTGCATTTTGACTGCTTGTGTTGTGGTTATTGCAAACATGACTCCTTGTATAAAGGTGTCAGTTTTTGTACCAGTTGAAAGGGTTAAAACCTATTACTATATCTTGCCACTGGTAAAGGAGATGTCTCATAGAGTTAAGTGTGGTTAATGCAGACTTGATGTCTTGCAAAAGGTATATAATTGGTGTTTGGACATCTTGACACTGGCTTTACTGCCAGAAAGGGTAACACATATTCTTATATTTTGTTTTTATCACAGAGGTTGTCGGTTCGGACACGTCTCCCGACAAGTGAGTTTGAAAGAACGGCATTAGTTTCAAACGGTGACTCATTCATCGTTGAAATTTTACTGGAATCGGTTACCGCTTCTTGGCTTTTCGATTCCGAGAAAGATTACCACCGGTTTACCGACTTAATCAGAATTTATTAATGCCATTTCTACTTGTAAGAGGTACTGCGGTTTAACAACGTGGTGTGGATTTTCGAAAGCATGAATAGAAATCCGGTACAATCAAAACATATACACTGGTCACCAGAGACGTGTCTGTTGACGGTGAAGACAAAGACAGTGATCGTGTTTATTATTATTATTATAATAGTGATATTAATTAAAGCTTGTATTTGTTTACATCCAATTATTTGTCAGCGCTTTTGTCGGAGACTCAAAATGGACATGTAATCCTGGCTTAAATCAATACCAACACAGTGTTATGTTGGTATTCTAAGCCCCCAAATGAAGGCTTTCTCCTGGGGCGATAGAAGCACAATCCATTGAGTGAAACAAACTTTAGTTTCCTGAAGATCGATGCGTGGCATTGGGATCGGAGAGTTTTGTGAGATTCCACGATCGACTATTCCTCTTGAAGCAGGTCCTCTTGTTTGAGCCTCGCGCGTGCGACCTTACGAGCGAGGAACTGTCCAAACGTATTCATCCGATTTCCCCACGCGCACACAAAAGGGATGAAGTTTCCCTCATTTAACCATTGACGACACCGTTGGGACAAAACGATGAAACGATCTTTTATTTTTACCAGGTAGGGCCCACTGAGCTATGTAGCTCTTCTTCAGAAGCGACCTCACAAATTGATTTTTCCACGAAGTGGCTCACCACGTGAACATTTATTGCAGCCAAATGCTCTGAACGCGCGTTGAGTAGAAGTGTGGAAGGGGAAAAACCGGAGGACCCGGAGAAAAATCTACGCGACCACGGGGAGAGAGCCATGCAAACTCCAAATATACAGCAGGCGTCAGGGTCGGGATTGAACCCATGACCTCCTGCGTACTAGGCAAGAGAGTTAACGTCTCAACACCGTGGCACCCCAAAATATAATTTCGTCAAGGATCAGACAAATACTTTGAAGGAGCAGACATATCAGGTTCGTACAGATTAACGACGCTCATGATCTATCAACTGCTAAATGACGGATTCCCCAAACCGTCTCAACATCTCTCACGGTCTCGCGATCCAACGCTCAATTCAAGCTGCTGCACACGAGCTGAATTCAGCACTCCATCTCCGCGGGGACGTCCTTTCAGGCGCGTTTCCCTTTCACCGCCACTGCACGGTTAGGTATCGACCTTTACGCGACGGGCACCGCCCAAGCTTACTCGCTTATCTCCGCAGTCAATGTGATGTCGTTAACTTGCGTGCGTTCTCCAACACCGGGAGTTAATTGCCTCGCCTGGTATACAGGAGGTCGTGGGTTCGATCCCAACCCTGACGGCTGTAATATTTGGGGTTTGCGTGTCTCTCTCTCCCCCGTGGTCGCGCGGATTTTTCTCCTGGACCCCGGGTTTTACCCTCCACGTCTAGAGACGTGCGTTGAGAATATTTGGCGGCTGTAAATGTCCACGTGATGACAAGCCACTTCATTGAGCTGTCGTTTGTGATAGCCAGGTCGCTTCTGAAAGAGCAGCACAGCTCTGCGCACGATTCGTCGCACTCTCCAGCGGCAGACACAAGAGCATGGGGGACCAATGGGGGGGGGGGTGACTGCCCCCCACCCACCTCCCCGCCCCCTACACACTCGCCCCCCTTTTGAAACCCCCCAAAAATTGGTATCGATATTTACCGTCGAAAATGCATTGATTGTTTTTCTTGATTATTTTACGATTTGGCCAGAAATACCTCTTGATTGTCGATCCGCCTCTGGTAGCCACCATCCTGTCGACGCACAACGTGCGTGCGTACACACACACGTACGTTGTGCGTGCGTGCGTATGTGCGTGCGTGCGTACGAGCCTGTGCACGGCATGAACTCGTTACAGCGCACCGCGGTTGCGACGCTCGTCACGAGCGTGGCGGCGGCAACGCTTTCCCCTCGCGGTGATTTACGACTGCGAGCTGCGATCGCCTTGCGTCAGCCGCCCCGCGCATAACGATCGCACGCGCTGCCAAACAATCCACGCCTCGTCCGTATCTCCGCAGTGTGTGCACTCCGCAGCGCAGTGCACCGTGTACACAGTACACTCTGCGCGTGTGATGTTTTCATTTGGCGTTTGACCGCGAGGACCTGTACACACACGAAGAGCACACGGACGCACACGCGTACACACACGTACACACACACGTACACAA
>CM025670.2:1251204-1269649 GCA_014621495.2 Entosphenus tridentatus | reverse complement strand
ATGAGAGATAAAGTGATGAGAGATAAAGTGATGAGAGATAAAGTGATCATGTGCATTAACATCAAAATGTAATGTAAGTTAATTTAGGAACTGTTATTTAATATCTTCTTGGTTCTTTCGGTAAAGTCACGTATAATGGAAAGAATAAAATAATAAAAATAAAACATAATAAAATAATTCTCACGACGTTTCGGCCACAACGCAAGCAGCCGTCCTCAGGTAAAGAACAGGTCTGTCGAGACGACAGAGTCTGAATGACACAACCCAGGCTTGGAGCGTCTATTTAAGCTGGGAGGGAAGTGGAAGAGCGCCTTGACAAAATAATTTGCATATCAAGAGGAATTTTAGCATATTTATGGGAAATGCAGATATGCGATTAGCCTAAAATGTGTGAGGCATAGAGCACAAATCCTCTTCAGATGGGACATTAAATAGCCCGCGATGCCATTCTCACAGGTTAAAATGTCACCTGGAATTTCCACGCCTTCAATTTGGATATGCCACCGGTAGTGAATTGAAGTTACAAGAAGAAAGAACACCAACGAGATGGACAGCTCTGTTGTCTTACTTGAGCCAGAGTCGGCCATGAGGTAGAGCCTCAGTGCCGCGTTAGTGGGGATCTCACTCGGTGTAACTGCCACAAGGCCCTTGTTGCTGTCCGCACGTGTGGTGATGTGTGACTTTATTGTAGAAATCCCTTAATGTGAAATGGAAAAATCTGGTTCAAGGTCAATAGGCCAATGCCTTTGATACAACCGTCATACAGTGCAATTTCTTCTCTCTGCGAGACCGTGTTTCACGTGACCTCCCAAGGTTTTCTCTTCACAGTACAACACCATCATCACATTGCCACAAAAAAGAACCACAATACCTCGCTGATCTCTTTCAAGGAGCACAAACCATCATCACGCAAACTTCGGTCATCCTCCCAGCGGCTTTTGGATAACCATCGGACAAAGGCGGTGGTCACCGCATTGCGCGCTTTCAGATGCACTTCTACGGCCGTCTGGAATGCTCTTCCTTCCGATATTAGAAAGCCACTGGAGCTATGCGCTTATACATTAGATAGATTGACAAACTCATTTCTTTAGAACTACTTTTTGTGTTTATTTTGCTGTCCTTTGCGTGCTCTCCCCATCGTCATGTTGATTTTTCTCTGGGTCCCCCGATTTTTCCCTCCACATTTAGAATCAATGTGCGTTTAGAGTATTTCGCTGCTATACATTTCCCCATGACAAGCCACTTTGTTGAGTTATCATTTGTGATAGGTCGATTCATAACAAAAGCTAAATAGCTCAGTGGGCCTTACCTGGTTAAATGAAAAAACGTTTCGTTTCTATTTAATTGCAGTGCAGTGTTCGTACCTTACACGCAGACACCCATACGGACTCTCGCAACTCATTGAGACTTTCTTTGGCAAACAAAAGCGTTACAGCAATGATCATAAATACTTCCATAAATATTCAACGTGTCAGTTTCCGGAAGACGAAGCTTTAAACGCCTTCTCACACGTCACCTCCGATAATTATTCATCCGATTCATTTGCATTGTAAATTTTTGCAATGTTTAATACTTCATCGCCCCCCCCCCCATTCAGAACAACAGTTGAACGTTATCTCAAAAAGAAGAAAGAAAGCAACTAGAGGATGAGTAATGGGTCTCTGTGGGTTTACTCAATGGTGCATAGATTTGGTTGCCTGGGCACAGTCGCACTGCTCTGGCTCGTGTCTTTAATGTTCCATTCATGACGGAGTTTGTGCGCATCGGCCTGTTGATGCATCTGACACGGTTGATGGTTCCACCGCTGGTGTCTTCGAGGACGAATGTCAAAGCCGGGAGGTGCGACGATCTTTGGATATCTATAATTCGGTGTTTATTCTGGAAAGTAAATAATGCCAATCTATGTTTTGTCTTTTTTTCATGCAATGTTCCTCTTGCCAGGTCGCTCTAAGATATGGGGGACACTTGCCCGGGTAGTCTGGAAATGCACACAGCCATCGCAAAGTCTCCCATCTCTCCAAATGTCCACGCCCCATCAATGCAGCTGTGTTTGTCCTGACTTTACGGCGTGCTGATTTGATAGGTTTATGAAAGGGCATTGGGTAAAGTAAATTCCCCTCTTGAGTAAATTCCAAAGAGTCCATTCTGTAAGTTAAGTAAACTTTATAAAGGTAGCATTGCCATGTTAGCTCATGACCTCTCTGTCACATCGGTCTACAGCACTCTGCCTCACTACAGCGACCTTCAATTATTTAACTGCAGCCTATTGAGAATCAATGCAAGTGAGACCCGCAAACGATATGAATGCATAAGCGTGTATTTTTGTTATAAATTTGGCACACTGGTAATTGTTCCCGATATCGATTCGGGCTGCGATACCGGTGCACAGTGGCTCACTCCTGCTGGGTCACATCCACGCGTACGGAGGCTGGGTTGGGAATGTTAAACTTGCCGCACGAACAACCTCTTTGAACCCGAGCGGTAACCTGGGCACCGAGACCACGTGTTGAAGTTCACGTTTATTCTGTTTTGCCAGCTGACGAACTCGAGAGAGAGAGAAACCCAGGGTGAGTCTCGTTTGGAAAAAAAATAACCTGGGTCACAGGAATGTCATAAAAAAACGAAGTACAATCATGAAGAGAATAGAAATCAGATTTAAAGAAAACAAACAAATACAAATCTGATAAAAAAAAACAACCGTTTTGCAGAAGTAGAAAAGAGTGCACGATTTATTAGAAATATTAACAATTTTCAGAAACCTTTAGAAAAATCAGTAAAGTTAAATTACAGAAACTTCAAACGCTCCAATTCCTAATGGGATCTGTTTGCCAGTTCCAAAGTATGAAAGCATAAAAAATGGTTTTACCCTTTGTGGCAATAAACAGGACGTGTTAAGATGTTCAAACACCAAACTGAAACCTTTCGCAAGGAATCGCGTCTTGCATTAACCACATACACTTGTGGTGAACATGCAAACAAAATAACACGCTCTGGTAGTAGATGATGCAACAGTGTGAGACCAGATCATGTGACCGTCTTTGTTCCACGGTGAGCCACAAGCCGCTGCTGCTGCTGCTGCTACGAGGATGACGGAGTTCACGTCGAAATCGCTGGCAGAGTGCACAACGGTCCCCTACGAGCTCAAGCACCACACTTGGATTCCCTGAGCCAACCTTGATCAATGTTATTGATCGTTTTATCTGCACCATTTCAAAGAGCAGAGGCGGCACTTGTTTTCTGTACTTGGACGGCACCTCCTGCAGCGTGGGTATATTGTGCGTCGACACGTTTGTCAACTGAAACTGAAATTCATATGGGATGTGCGTTATTGCAACGCAAGCTCTTCAGATCACTTGAGATTGAGCAAAGGAATAGAGCTGTCACGAAACGTGCACTTTTTCAACAAACAGATGACATTGTTTCATTAGACCTCCTTTGTCAGTACCAACATATAATAATAGGGTTTTTTCCCTGGGTCGAGGCTCAAAAGAAAGCCGTCCCTTGGTGTGGACCAATCAGTTTCAAGGACATTGCATATATTATCAGTGTTTTTGTTTGCATTTTGACTGCAAGTGTTGTGGTTAATGCAGACATGAATCCTTGTAAAAAGGTTTCAGTTTTGTTTGCCAGAAAAAAGGGGGAAAACCCCTATTATTATATTTTGGTACTGGCAAAGGAGGTTTAATGATGTAGATGCTCACCCCGAGCTCTCATTACTTTGATAGTGCCGCTGCCTTTGAGCTGTACGCCTTTTGGCGTCCTCTGGTCGAGCAACCAATTGGGTCGAGGCTCAAAAGAAAGCTGTCCCTTGGTGTGGACCAATCAGTTTCAAGGACATTGCATATATTATCATAGTATGTTTTTTGTTTGCAATTTGACTGCAAGTTTTGTGGTTAATGCAGACATGAATCCTTGTAAAAAGGTTTCAGTTTTGTTGCCAGAAAAAAGGGGAAAAACCCTATTATTAAGATGACATTGTTGTTTTTCGATTTAAAGCTTTCGTGACTGCCGGGATTCATATTCTTGGTTCTTTCGGTAAAGTCACGTAGAAGGGAAATAATAAAAATTCAACAACAATTACTAGTTCCCTTCTACGTGACTTTACCGAAAGAACCAAGACTATTGTTGTTTTTGTATTGATGAACTTCTCAAGAGAGAAATTGATTTGTTTGTCCGTAAGTTTGTTTTATATTCATGATGGAGCAGCCATCATGCTTGCATTATATCATGCTTTGCAGTTTATGCGGTGAGATAATAACCCCAATAACAAACTGATATTTGTTTGGAAGGGCTACAGCTGATTTACATTTTAACTCGACTGAACCACAGCAGTGTTTATCACGGTCCTTTTGACTACGATAAGATTAACAATCGTGCTTCCTTCGCCACGCTAAATCCACAACGGCGTAAACAAATTGTGCTCAACTTTGATACGTGTCGAAACCAAAACTAGAATGTATACTTCGTGTGAAACTTCGTGACGTGTTTAAAAAAACAAACAAATGTTAGTCTTTCATAATCATAATTTAAATGTATAAAGCGCCCTTAAACAATCGTTCTCAGGGCCATGAATTACTTTGACTGCTGTGGCTGCCACGCGCATTGACGTTACAGTGCATTGACATCGCTGGCATTTTTGTTAGTGATTGATTTATTAATCAATTAATTTGTTTATGTTTTACGGAACTGCCACGTGCTTGGTGATGTACAAAATCAATCACGGCATAAGCTTTGGGGCCCCTTCTGTACATGACACGATCCAATCCACAAAATCAATTTTGCCCTCTCTCCATCAGCAGACCCTCGGAAATTGAGTTACCCAAAAATGTGGATGCGTCTGATCGCTGCTCTCGTACCTGAGCAACTGGTTTGGCAACTTCCAATGAGAACCCAGAAAGAGGTCACTTAACTACCTACACACGTGCTAAAAACAAAACAAAATGGGTTTGCAAAAATCTGGTACCAGCCAACCAGCGGTGATTGAACCGTTGTGCCAAACAAACCACACGCTGCATTCAATGCCATCTAGCCGGTAATATAATATCTAAACGCACGCGGATCAGCGAAAAATAACATAAATCAGAGGGAACGTATTGACCGTTAAGGGAATTGAATAGGCTTGGAGAGGATGTATCGCTTGGGCAATCGGGAGCCGGTGTTGGAGGTGTTTCCTCCCTGCGCTGGATGAAGGCTGCATCTGCGGTAAGAAGAGGAATGCGCGAGCATTCCGTCGGCGAGAATGGGTCACAATATTGAATGGAGAAGATTGTGATTTAAATTAAATCAACGGCGACGTTGATTGGTTTGCAAAGCTGCTTTTTGGGTTTTTAAGAATCGTGTGATTGGAAATTTTACCACATAATCACAGGCAGTCAAGCGTGTGATTTATTCCCACCAACACATGAACCTTTGATCGCAAAGAGTATTTATCTTTAAATTTTATCTTTTGTGTAGGAGCGGTGGTCGCGTAGCGGTGAATTCAAGCCACCTGGGTTCAATTCCTGACCGTGGCTTACAACATCATTGGTCCTGGGCATACACTTCAGCCAACCTGGCACTGACAAACGTGGTGAAGTATGGTAACGTGGTGAAGTATGGTAACATAATTGTGGTAACATAACCCACATGACCGACACAGGGTGTGGGGGAGGCCTTCATCCAGCAGTGGATATAGATTGATAACTATATGTGCCATGGTTAAAAACAAGTTTGAACATTGTTTTCAGATCTATGTTGGTGACCTGCATTACTATCCTTGCAGTTACTTCAACATCTGTCCAAATGCCCTCGTGAGCATTGGCTGTTAAGTAATTTATTTTTGCAGCCTTGATCCAGTGGTCGAATTCCACATTCCTCTGGTGGGGACGAACTGCCCGCGAGCACAAATAAGCAGTCGGTCAGCTATCTTTCGAACAAAACAGACAAAGGAAAGAAGAGAACACGTCACAGCATGATCTCACGTAGTAAGTAAAAGGACGTTGATGAAATTCCGACGTTTTTTTTTTTTATCGGAAGGCCGTGGTGGTTTTTGCATGGAAATGAACGGCCGAGAATTATTATGCTCTTTCCCCATCGAGGATTTTTTAGTGTCGCTTGGGAAAAGTGACCGCACCACATCGTGGGGTTTTCCTGTAAGATTCAAAGATTCAAGATTCAAAGTTCACACGTGGGTGCAACGGGTTGTAAAATTCTTCTTGACTTTGTGCCTCGAGGTTTGTCGTCCAAGACCGCCCGTGTGGGCCCGTGGGACATCGTCTGTGTGCGCACGCGCGACTCATTGCTTACTCGCACTTTTGAAAATTGGCGGCTACTTGAAATTGAAACAAAAAGTCACGACGCCACGTTGACGAACGTTTTTTGTGGACGGAGATGATCAATGAAAATCGGACTAATATTTATTGTGACCGGAGCAGTGAGAGGGAAAGGCATGATATTGCTTTGGGATGTTTAGCCGATGATTTCTTGTTTGTGGTGGTTATAATGACCTGAAGCGCCCGGAGAAATTACACCCTCGAACTGACAACCTACTTGCTGTACCGCCCTCCCATAAGCCACCATCTTGAATCGCAGCTTGGTCTCTTACACAGGCTGCATCTCTGCGTGATCCACCAACTGCACCTGATGATGTACAACCCTTGCCACTCCACTGCTGGATGAAAGCGTGCCCACGTTGTGTCAGTCAAAAAACAATAATAATTGGTTAACGAATATTTGCCGCACATACATTAATGTTTAGCAACGAGCGTAGCTAAATATAAACGTGTCGTTAAACCCGCCACTACCCGACACTGCCAATTAGTAAGGTTTGTCACGTAAACAGAACGTGGCATTTCGTCATGAGCACAGCAACAACGGTGTGCTGGAGAGCAAATCCACAACATTTACAATCAGAGTACGACGTTCCGCCAGTAATTACAAATAGCATCATCAGGCGGACAGCCAACGTTTTGTTAACCTGGGCTTGAAATCCAGAGGTCACCGCTTCAATGCGATCTCCCGGCACCGCGCTGGACACAATCCAGCAAGTTCATGAAATCCCTCCACCTCCGCCCTACCTTCACCACAGCGGGTCGACCGGCAGGGCGCGTGCGGTGGGCTCGATTGTGGGCATGCCGACGTCTCCCCAGACGCCCGGTCATCGTGGAAGAGTAGACCAAAGACTCTCGAGAGCGCCCTCGAGTAGGTACGCGCAATGGTAAATTATTTTGCGGTGTATTCGAGGTATTGGATAGCGTTTGAAAGCAGTTAAGTTAATGTTGTCCCAGCAATGAGTGCAACTGCCCATTACAGCAAACTGGGAGGGGGCAGGCTTTGAAACACAAAATACATGCACGAGGAATACATTGATAGAACATTCCAGAATGTTGTATTCACTCTCTTGGCATTATGATCATTCTAATGATGATGTTTCCCGGTCAAGCCTTTTGAAACCTTTGCGCAAGTTCGTCCATAGGACAGTGAGTCCAATTCCTGCATTGGTGAATATTTTTTCTCGCGCGCAATTGTCACCCCAGCCTCTTTCTAACGGCGCTAATTAATCCAGCTCATTGCTTCAGTCAATGCAGAGACACGATTGGGTACAGTGCGTTAAGTTGATGATCAGAACATACCGTGAGGTGGGGTACGAGTGGGTCCGGTTTCCTCCCACGCCCAACGGTGGCGGGATGTTAACAACGTCGCCCGGTCTACCGGAGGTCGTGGGTTCTATCCCGACCCTGACGCCTGCTGTATATTTGGAGTTTGCGGTGTCTCTCTGTCCGTGGTCGTGTGGATTTTTCTCCGGGTCCTCCGGTTTTTTCCTCCACATTTAGTATCAACGTGCGCTTAGAGTGTTTGGCTGCTATACATCTCCACGTGATAAGCCACTTCGTTGAGCTATCATTTGTGGCCAGGTCACTTCTGAAAATAACTATATATCTCAGCGGGCCTTACCTAGTATAATAAAAATAGTTTAGTTTTATAAATTGGCCAAAAAGGTCGTAATAGAAAAGTATACAATAATATGAATAAATGAATGACAATTTCGACTTGTGATGCACCGCAGTGGATGCCCTCGCTCTCGAAGAGAGAGGACGACTCAGAGGCACGAGGAGTCACCACAGACGAGCGGGAAGGCAGCAGCAGCCACGCGGTCAAAACGGTGCCAACAATTGCCCAAAGCTCTGGGGTCCTCTATTTATTGAAGGTGTTATCGCCCAATTAACGAGCGATTACATGTGGGAGGGAACTGAGGTGCCTGGAGAAAGCTCACACGTGCAAGGGGCAACACCGCACCTCCGATTGGCACGGTTGGCTACGTACGGTGCGAAAGAAGTTCAACGTACGTGCGTACACCACTCTGTCCCATACAGACGGAACAGGTGAGGGCCACACTTTGCCGTACTGTTTTCTGGCGAGCCAGCGTATAAGCACCTCTGCGACGCCCGTGGGAAGGCAGTTTCACAGCATTTGTGCCATCAGAAATGATAATCTAACGATTATTTTTCATACAGCATTGGCCGTGCAAATTGCATCTCACTGAGGAAGCACAGGCCAAGCTGGAAGGCTGCCTGGCGGTGAGCCGGCACCAAACAATTGCTCTGCAGTTCTCTCTCTATTAAGATATTTTCTGCCAATTTGTAGTGAGCGTGTATACGTGTGGGAGGAAACCAGAGCACCTGGTGAAAATCCACGTGTGCGAGGGGGCAACGCTCTATCCCGTACAGAAGGGATAGATGATACTGGTAGGAACCCACTGGTTCCACCAGCCCACAGGGGATTATTGTGTCTGTCCGTCCGTCGTGCAGGGACGGGCTGGGTGGGGAGGGAGGGGCTGGGTGGGGAGGGAAGGTTGGGGAGGGGCTGGGTGGGGAGGGGAGGTTGGGGAGAGGCTGGGTGGGGAGGGTGGGGCTGGGTGGAGAGGGGAGGGGCTGGGTGGGGAGGGTGGGGACAGGCTGGGTGGGGAGGGTGGGGCTGGGTGGGGGGTGGGAGGGGTGGGGCTGGGTGGGGAAGGGCTGGTCACCCCGTGGTGCCCTTATAAAACTCAACGTTTAACCTACTCACGCCGGCTTGTGCCCGCCCTCACAGTCGGGCATATTTGCGGAATACACCGAGCAACCCAACGTTCCTACCAGCTCCCTCCGCAGGAATGTGTTATTAGCCCGCACTTGCTCTATTGCATCCTGATGGTGAGCCAGGGTATGCATGCCCTCCATGCCCACAGGAAGGAAGTTTCACAATGTTCACGTGATCCACCAACCCTCGCTGCCTCCACAGTGCTGGATCACAGACCACGTGTGTAGTCACCACTGCCATGGCTGTAGGACCGTCCTGAAAGAGGTGCCTTTGGACTCGGGGTGGCTTCCTGGGTTAACACGTCATTCTGAGTGTGGGTAAACCCCTTCATTGCTTTTCTAACCCCTGTGGGCAGTGTGTAACTAACGGCAAAGTGCCCCTTGAGAGAGGAGGGGGAAGGGCCCACCGCCCGCCTGTGTTGATGTGAGCAACATCGCACGGGGATGACCTTTAACCCGTGTTTCATGTTGCCGTCTGAACACAACATCTGAATATATTATGACCGTGCGTTAGCGGACGGATATAAAAGCGTGTCGTGTTAATGGGCCGTTACTTTGACAACCAAATTTATTATATTAATGCATTTTTTCACTTGACAGCAGTGTAATTATTATGGTAATGCATCGCTTGAACAAGCAATATATCTGAAGTAAGTATTGCACGATGTATAAAGGTTATTTCACCAACACAGTCGTCAGCTATTCTTCACACATAACAGGCGTGTAATCAGCCAATCTTCAGAGAAGCTGAAAAAATATATTGCTCGCAGGCATATTGGTTTGTACCAAGTTAACAGCGTAATTTTACGTCTCTTCTGCAAAGCATTGTTCCAAATGGCCCACTTATGACTGTGTTACACAGAGGTAGCTGGGTGATTTAACCAATCCATGGGTGTTAGTGTTCGAGCCAGCTTCTCTCAGACACTGAAGTCTGGTCATGGACGTGCATCCATCCCGCGTGCTACTCAAGGCAAACAACATTATCATTATTATTATTATTCTATTTCCATGAATTGTTATTGACATGGCAGAGCTATTGTAGGGATAATACTGCCAATCTAGGCAGAGTCGCGTCCCTGCCATACTACGTTGCCTCGGTCATTTCTCATTACACTCCCCACTGGCCGCATTTTACGCCCCGAGGCCTTCTCGATCCTTGCACCGTGTCAGCCGAGGGACGGCAGGGTGGGTGGGTGGGTGGGCGGACGACTTTAGCGATACCGGCACGCATGTGCCTGCCGTCACCCACAGACCAGCTGTCGGTCTCTCGGCTCCTGGAGGAGTCGTGCGCCCTGGAAGATCTCGTCTCGAGAGCGACAGCCCAGGACACGTGAACTAAACTGTAAACATATTCTTGGTTCTTTCTGTACAGTCACGTGACTTTACCGAAAGAAACAAGAATATGAATCGCTGCAATCACAAGAGCTTTAAATCTAAATTGAAACTGTAAACAGTTTTTTTTATTTTATTTTACCAGGTAAGGCCCACTGAGCTATCCAGCTCTTTTTCAGAAGCGACCTGGCCACAATTGATAGCCCAATGAAGTGGCTCATGACTTGGAAATTTATAGGAGCCAAATACTCTCAACGAATGTTTCTAAATGTGGAGGGAAAAACCGGAGGACCCGGTGAAAAATCCACGTGACCATGGGGAGAGAGACACCGCGAACTTCGCATACACAGCAGGCTTCGGGATCGGGATGGAACCCACGACCTCCTACATACCAGGCGAGGTAGTTAACATCTCGCCACTGTGGCGCCACATGATCATGTACCATGGTCTATCCACTGCTGACCGTATGGTCACCACGTGCCTCACACTGGATAAACATGCGGGTGTGGACGCAGGACACGAGGATAAGAAGTGCTTTGAAAACTGGGGTGAGGGAAATTACAAACAAAATCATGTTGTTTTCAAACCCTTCGCTTTTACCCACACTGCACATTGGGGACACAAATCAGGTGAGCCAAGACGTAGTGAACAAGATACATGTCATGAACCTGAGGCGGCTTGCCGAACCAGCGATTCGTGAGTTTTAATCGTTGCCCTTCCCAACTGTGCTCATAGAGTGTCATATCGTGAGAGAAACAAAATACCACAATTCTGTGGGTCAGATTGGCCTCAAAACATGATAGACTAACAGTCCAGGAAGGTTCATCCACGGCGTCACCTCCAACGACCTCTCTCGTACTAAATAAGAGACTCTACTTCTATTTAAATTTTATTTCGGTAAATGAAATATTTCACTAAAAAGTCCCTTGAGGTGAAATGTCTCATGAGTGTCCAGGGTGTTGATTGGCACCTGTTAATACGTTACAACAATGAGATGTATTGTCTTTATACCCTATTGGGATGTCATCAGATCTGTTTAGAAATTGTAGTCCTCATGGCTGGCCATCGCCATATGAAATGAAACAGAAAAATTAATGTACGTGATGGATTTTTTTTTTCTTGCAGTCATTAAAATTAACAGTCCATAAAATTCGGTGAATGTTTTCTTTTTTTACGATGCACAAATACCATTCGGGGCTTTTAACATATGCTGTTTACAGATGGTCGCTTTTCATAACATCAAGAGCTACCAGCTGCCCATCACATCGCAGGATCACGAGAGAGGGCGGTTGCCTGGGGAGGCCTGCATCTAGAAGTGGATTGATTGTGGATGACGATGGTGGTGTTGACGATGATGGCGGCCGTCGACTGTTTTAGAAGACCACACCTTGTGGATGCAATTCAGCAAAGGCAAAACGAGTTCAAGTTTATTTAACACGCAGGCTAATCGCGACCGATATGATTTCGTAATAGATTTCGATTGGGTCACAATGTGTAAATTAAATGTGTGTCGTACCCAACTAAACCCACTGAGCTATACAGCTCATTTTCAGAAGCGACCTTCCCACAAATGATAGCTCAACGAAGTGTCTTATCACGTGGACATTTAAAGCAGCCAGGTACTCTAAATGCACGTTGATTCTAAATGTGGAGGGATACATCGGAGGACCTGGTGAAAAATCCGCGCGACCGCGTGGGGAAGAGGCGTCAGGGTCGGTATGGAACCCACAATCTCCTGCATACCTGGCGAGGGAGTTAACATCTCGCCACTGTACACCCTTCACCACCTGACACAGCCAATTAATTGTGTCACGTGGTGAACAAACTTGCCAGTTTATTACCGCTTCAGGACCACTTGTGTGTTGGAAAGCAATCAACAGCATGTACAAAAATTGTTGAATGTTGCTGAAGCAGGAATAAATTGGCCGCATTGTTCATCATGTGACAATGTCACTAATTTGCCTGTGCTGGATGGGGGAGGGTACACAACACACACTTCACTCGCGGCGATCCCACACAAAAATCTATTACGAATCATAGTTCAACAAGTTTGCTTTATTAAAAAAAAAACTACTTGGATACATTTATATAAAAAGGCCCGTAGGACGATGCATCAATCTAATTTCTTCTCAGAAATGACGCCAAATGTTTGACTTATACATGTTTGCGTTCATCATTTCGTGATACATCAACAGCAAAAAAACTTCTCGGTCATCAGTTTTCGAGTAACGTGGCAGAGAATCTTTAAACTAATCACTGAGGGCTCCTTACTGCCGTAATGCCAGCACACGTGTAAGGAAGGGGCAACATTGTTCCAGAATTATCCTGAAAACTCTCCGCATCGAATTGCAGCAAGTTGCTTGATGATTCCTGGGACAGTGTGCAAGCCGGCTTTGTGTGGGTGCCTCTGGCTTCACTCTGGACGAGTGAGGGATTCTAAAAACCCAGTCATTGTTTCACAAAGTCATGAAGTCATTCCGATGTGTGGGTGGCCAATTAGGTTGGGGGTGGAGGAATGAGAGTGGAAGATTGGTCTGTAATTATTGCTACCAAAAAGCTAAATTTGCCTCTATATATATATGATTGGAATTAATCTATAAACATTGCTAAGCAGTGCGTGACGTGTTTCATACAACAATTCACGCTAGTGCAAACACATGAACGGACACCGATGTGCACACTTGCATGCTAATAAACACACAGGAGCACACAAAGACCACGAAAAGCAAGTGCTGTTGTAGGTGCGCATGTCGAACTTATTTCGCACCACCGTACGTAGCCAACCGTGCTAATCGGAGGTGCGGGATGGAAGGGCAACAACACTCAACGTCGAAAGCAGTTCTAAAGAAATTCGCTTTCAGTCTCGATTCGAAAGTCCTAACATCGGAAGGAAGAGCGTTCCAGACGGCCGCGATGCGACGACCGCCTTCGTTCCGATGAAGGCTGGGGACGAACGTTGGCACACCGCAGCGGTCGCTATCAGAGGGATGATTCAGGCCGTAATCCGGCCGTGATAACAGAGGTGCCAAAATATGACGAGTTTACACTGCTCTTGGTAAAGTGTCCTCTTTGTCAATCTTGAGCCACGCTGGATAAAAATGATTATGGGACTGATTCAATTTCGATTTAAAGCTTTCGTGACTGCAGGGATTCATCTTCTTGGTTCTTTCGGTAAAGTCTTCCCGACAGACCTGTTCTTCACCTGAGGACGGCTGCTTGCGTTGTGGCCGAAACGTCGTGAGAATTGTATTTTATTATGTTTAATTTTTTTTTATTTCCCTTCTACGTGACTTTACCGACAGAACCAAGAAGGGGACTGATTCAGTTGTCCCAAACAAACACCTCGATTGCTAACCCCACAAAAAGGAACTTCTGGGCTTGAATCTGTACCCAGAAACAATGGTCCACGTTTAACGTCAAAAAAGAGACCACGTGGCAGATCCAATCATCTCCTAAGCCTCCTGAAGAGGACAGGCAATGTGCGAACGGGACTTCAGACAACGGTTGAAGATTATCACCGCTTCATGTGAGAAGATTATCTCTCAATGTTCTTACAAGAGTTACGTCACACAGGAATTATCACTGCAATTGTGCGGCTTCTTCTGTTGTCCGCTAAGCGGCATTCAACATTTTCCGTCGTAAAAATTGTTCTTCAATGTGATTCCACGGAAGTGGCATGGTGACATCACCTTATTTATGGCCGTTGTGTTGGGCACTGGTATCGCATGCGATTTTACATCCGTGTTGACAATGTCAACCTTGCAACTAATTGCTATTTCAGCTTCGCATGATCTATTTTAAAGTGTAGCGTAAAAAAAAACATTACGGGGTTCACCTTGACTCTTCTGTGGATTACCAACATAAGCGCGCATTCCTACGCGTACCTTCGCAACCCGTCACACACGTCGGCCACTTCGCAAACACGAACACAATTGCCAACACAAACACCCTTTGAGTAGCTGCTGGAGACTCTTTAAGGAGTGTGCTGTGAGTGAGCACTGGCGAAGGAGGCGGTGGCTGCAAGGCTGTTTAACACGTAGAAGGCTTTTGTGACCAATATCCATGAAACAGTTTTTTTGGGGGGGTTATATCGCGTAAATATAAGCGTGTCATTAAACCTGCTACTCAAAATGTAAATGTTGTGGGTTTACTCTCCATCACACCGGTGTGCTGTACTAGTGACGAATTGGCCACGTTTTGTTCACGTGACAAACCTTACTAGTTGGCTGTGTCGGGTGGTGGCGGGCTTAACGACACGTATATATTTTCACGATCTAACCCCCGAAAAAACCTATTATGGCTCTAAGGCTGTCCGTCACGCCTCCTGGGGTGGAGGCCTGTATGGTGGGGGGAGGGGGGCGGAGGAAGTGCAGGCTGGAGCATGTATACTGTGCAGGAGAAGAAGGTGGTGCTTCACTACATTCCTTGCAGCTGCGTCTGGGGCCGCACGTGGAAGTTATCACCGGGACATTCCAACGCGCGTCGGCTCTGTGCCCAGTCAGTGCCGCCGACGCATGTGACGTTAGCGGTAGCCTCTCGAATGATGCCCGCAGCAGTCACTACGATTGATTTTTTTGGGGGCGTTGGGCAAAACAGGAGCGAGAGAGCGAGGCTGGGCGCGTGGCGAGGTGCCGCGTCCGGGAGCTAGCCTGCGGCGTAATTTGTCTGCCGGCGCTCAAGGCGTTGACACCCTGCAGCAACGCGCTCACCTCATTTCAGATGGGAGTCGAGCCCAATGCACGCGCTGGAAATGTTCAGATTCAAAATTGGCACCGATGCGCACGGGTAGGAATTTTGAACCCAGGTCGCGAGGGCTGTAGCACAGCGAGCGAGCTAACCACTGCACGCGCATGCCCTCCCGTCGCTGCTAGCGCGTGTGCATTTGTACACTCTCGCTCGTACCTGCAAAAGCATTATTCGTACCCGCTCCCCAACTCCCTTCGGCTGAGAGGCACTCGCCCCGAGTACACCGTTCAGGCTGTGGTTGATGCTCCTCTCGCTGCGAGCGGAGAGAGTCTTACAGGATTGGGGCCACCGCGTGAGAGCAGACATCCCATTTGTCGGCAGGGTTTATTGTTTTGCTCTGAAAGGGAAGAATATTTTCTGCGGGGGCGATCATTTTCCTCAGCACTTGCACCTCACTTTGCCTGCTCACTCTTCCTTATTCCACGCGACTAATAATACCTTGGGTTTATTGTGCCTGGTTTTCATTTTACGTTTGTTGTAAAAAGTAACAAAAAAAATGGAAATGTACATTGTAATATAATTTTTTATTGCGACAAAAGCGTACGGCGTTAAACGTGTCGGTGCTGTCTTGGGGCGTTCCTGAACGCACGCATGCACACAACGACGTACACACACACTAGCACAGACACATCCGTGCACATATATACATACAAAGAGAAAGATCCCCCGTATAGCCTTAACAAGCAGTTGGGACAAGTGCTGCTAGCGAGCACCTATGAAGACCAGTACGGCACATGAGGGTGTGGTTGGCCAGCACCACGCCCGACCGCCTTTGTCTCCCCATTTGTGATGTTTACACACTGCACCAGGTACTTGTTCAAGGCTGAGTCGACATAGGGAATGCCCAGGATCAGTTCAGACAATCGTCACTGGTGTTGGTCGTTATCGGGTATTGAACTCTGGTCGCCGGGTTCATAGCGCAGCCCGCTAACAGCTGCACTACCACTCCCCATACATATACAGGAGTCTCTTGATTATCCGCGTGCGGTTTATCCGTTTTGCGGATTATCCGCGTGCGGTTTATCCGTTTTGCGGATTAACCGCGCATCTTGAGGTTTTGACATAAATTAATAATTAATGGATTTTCCCTTAAGCCCAAATGAATAACCTAAAAACAGGTGTACGTTGTTATTCTTGTAAATGTTTACGACAAGTCACGTGTGTAAGCCGAACAATTATGTTTCTCAGATTAATACGCAACCCTCGTGATCGCCTCAACAGTACAGTAGTTGCCATATCTTTGCAACAGTGGGCGGAGTCTTGATTGATGTTGATTGGCGTGGCTCTGCTGCTGTCCACTCAGTGGGCCGAGCCTTCTGCTGGGTGGGAGCAGGAAAGTGTCATTATCACTGAGAACGCGCATCGATCGGTCAGTCGATCGTTAGTTTTTTGGCATAGAGGTCCACGGAAAATGGATATTTTGGGATAATCCGTGATTCTCAATTTTCCGTGGCCATCTTTCCCTTCATAGTCAACTACGTGCCCTACAAAGACAAAGACCCCCCGCGTATAGCCTAAACAGACTCTAACAGTGCTGTTAGCGAGCACCAATGACCTCGGGGAAGCCCAGGGCTGGCTCAGATAATTGTCAGTCGTGTTGACCGTGAGTGGCAATCGAACACAGGTCGCCGAGCTCGTAGTTTAGCGTGCTCACAGGTGCACCCACCACGATAACAAGATGTTATCTCCCTCTCCTGATATGCAGGAGGTCCTGGCTTTGACTCCGACCCTGATGCCTTTTAAATTTGGAGTTTGCACGTTCTTCCCAGGTCACGTGGATTTTTCTCAGGGTCCTCCAGTTTTTCCCTCCACATTTATAATATTATTTTATTATGTTTTATTATTTTTATTATTTTATTACTTCCCTTCTACGTGACTTTACCGAAAAAACCAAGAAGATATAAACATCCATTTAGATGATTTGGCTGCTATACTTTTCCACATCATAAACCACTTGGATGAGCTATCATTTGTGGTCATGTCAGCTTCTGAAAAAGAGCCACATCGCTCAGTGGGCCTTACCTTTGCAAAATAAAAAAAATTCTTGCAGTACCTACCACTCAACATGCATTCTCGTATAAACAGTACACGTGCATTGTCGTGAGTGCCTTCACTCCGGATGATTTCCATTTTCAAATAAGGGCATCGCTTTACCTCTTCAAGTAAATCGATGGCATTGGTGCTTCACAATTAATTTTAAATCACTCTGGATTGATTTTGAAAATGAATGATGGAATTAATTAGGTTACATGGGAAGAAGGGGAATCATACTTTTTCGCGTGCGGTCTTTCTGTTGTCAGACAGATCCGAGTGATGAAATCATCGGCATCGCAAATATGGTACCGAAATAAACGACTGTTGGCGAGTGGTACTTTGGAAGAGGCCTAGGCTAAGTATCTGAGGGCATGTTCAAATCGCCAGGCCACGATTAGACTCGAAACAACTGTCGAGGGTAGGATTATTTTGAGCAGTATGTAATGATGCATTGATTTAACGACATGTTTGTAAGAATAAATTGCTTTCAAATGACATGCAAATGATATGCGAACATAACGTATAAGATAACGACCCAACCACAAATACAAAAATAAAACAATTTAATAAATGCCAATACAAATGAAAATTAGATAGTAAAATTTAATCTAACACAAATATTCACTTGAATATATGAGAATTCATTGACTCACTGTGGAGAGTGGGATATAGAGCGAGAGTATGAATCTGACATTGCGATATATATTCTCCACATATTTGTGTTAAACTAAAACAGGAATGGTCCTTACCTATTAATGTCTGGCAGTGCACCATCATTGATGCAATGAAGCCCTACTCTGCTGATGGACACACGTAGGCTTTCACAACCAAAATTATCCATAATAGAGGGTGTCGCCTGATGATACGAGTTGTAGTTACTGGCGAAACGTCACACCCAGATTGTACATGCCGTGGGTTTACTCTCCAACACCTCCAGTGTGCTGTACTAGTAACGAATTGGCATGTTCTGTTTACGTGACAAACCTTACTGATAGGCTGTGTTGGGTGGTGGTGGATTTCACTACACATTTCTATTCACGCGATCTAACCCAAACACCTCGATGATGGAGAGACTTTGTGTCGAACCCTGTCCAGTGTTTGCTTGCACTGAATCTGCTTCTGCAGTCACGCACTTCCAGAAGGCCGTGGGGCCGTTGGTTAGGTTACATTTTTTTATTATTACTTTTCTTACGTGGGTAGAGAAAGATGTATGAAGTAGTTATAATGTCTGCTTATCCATTTTTTTGGCTCTTTCGGTAAAGTCACGTAGAAGGGAAATA
>CM025670.2:1227096-1237510 GCA_014621495.2 Entosphenus tridentatus | reverse complement strand
CCTGTGCAGAGCTCCGTCTGTGGAGTTCCCTGTGCAGAGCTCCGTCTCTGGAACTCGCTTGAGTGGAGAAGCTTCCACCAGCAGCAGTGACCGAGCAAACATTGCAGGGCGCTTCATGATTTATTTCACATTAAATATAAAGGGTGGATAAATCCATGCATTTTCACAACTTTTTTTTTTATTCCGGAGGTCAGAACCTCCACTGATCAAACAAGCCGCGTGGCTGACATTGCGCGGGAGGTGCCTTCATCCTGTGAACAAAAAAATGTCTGTAAGGTTAACCAATCAATATTCTCCCATAGCCCAATAGTTATTTAAGTTGCACTGAGACTACATTTGCCGAAACAATATTGGGTCGTTTGTATCGTACCGCAGTAGCAACTTGCACTGGTGTACAGACGCACATGTATTTCGTTGTACATTCCGGGCCATAGAAACTCGCCGACGTGCTGTGTGTCACGCTATGCCGCGACCCAAAGGCATGTTTGGAACCGAGCCGTAACAGTTGTTGAGATGGCGTTCTCTTTCGTTGAACGCAATGAAATAACATTGACTGGCAATTGCTCGCGACGTTGTGAAACCCGATCTTCGCGCTTGACATTCACACGGCAGTGATATCACGTGACAATTGTCTCGGGGAATAGCATGCATACATGCTCTTCATTGTAGTTCATAGGAGCTCGATCGTGGGCTTGTAAACGTGAGTGCATTGCGCATATTTATTCCCACTCTCGACCGTACGTGTGCTCGTCCGCGCTTATGCCGAGCGGAGCATAGCAATCACCTGCCATTGTTTGAGGCTAGACAATGGGAGAGGTTGCAATCTCCCCCCACCCCCCTCCGGATCCACCAAATGAGATTTAGCCTGGCGGAATGTATCTGCGGGTAATGCTGCACCATCCCAGCGTCTGACACATGTGCCGCTCGCCATTGCTTCATCATAGCCCCCCTTGATAATCACGTACCCGTTACAACAACAAAGGCACAAGTCGCCGCCGTGGCCACCGTGCGATGTACGATAATTGGCACCCACATGAGCCGGCTCCTGTCAGGTGTCCAGCAGCCGTCGCCTCGTCCGCAAATGGGGGGGGGGGTGGGGGGGGGCTGGGAAACGAATCGCCCCGGATGGGCCCACACCACGTCGCTCCGTTCCGTTATTGCGAAGCCACCGCTTTGAAATCGAGATTGAAGACTCACTTCCTTTTTCAGAACTGACGTGTTGTCCTCCCACCCGCAACCTCCGATTGGCTCGGTTGGCCACGTGCTGTGCGAAAGAAGTTCGCGACACGCGTGCGTGCGTGCGTGCGTACTAAAAGAGAGCATGCACACGATGGGGAATGTGCAACTTGAGGTCGTTTGATGTCGGACGGAAAATGAAAGGAATAGGGAAGAGAGAGAGAGAAATTCGTGGACAGAGAAGATGAAGGCGTCAAGTGTGAACTTGTTTTAGTTTATTGTATTTGTCACCACGGATGATCCCGTTTAGCCAGTTGCCCTGCTATCTTAAACGGGAGATCCGCCGTGCGTGAGCACAACAACAACAGCAACAACAACGTGAATATTGCCGGCTGCAGGCTCCTTACGGAATATTGCACACCCAAGTCATTAATTAACGGCCGTGAGACTAACCGCACGCGAATCAAATTGGAGTGCAAGTGTGCGGGAGAAAGAGGCGCCCGAAAAAACACAAGTCAGGTGCAGGTGCAGGTAAGCCCTGAGTTTTGAAGAGGGGAAGGGTTTGGCGTTGCGTGCAGCCATTGGAGAGGAAGTTTCAGACAACGGGGGTCGATGCAGAGACGGCGGCGGCGCTCTTCTGATAGCGAAAGGCCATCACGACGGCGCCCTATGTTTCACGGACGCAGTCTGCAGTAGCGGCCGCGTGTTATTCCAGTCGAGTAATTGGCAGGCGATACGACTCGCATGTGGACCACGACGCCAGGCCACGGTGGCCTGGTCTCCGTGCCCTCTGTGAAGCAGACGGCTCGTATTCTGTGGTTAGTGCTGCAGCAGCATTCACTCGTGATGGACTTTACGAATAGAGCCACGCGCCTCTGCAATCTCCGCCACTTCTGCGCCATTCGCCACCCCGTATTGTCAAAACGATGATGGTGATGATAAAAAAAATTCTGAAAAAAAAAAATGTAGGCTTCTAAAAATGGTCACACCGTCAATGTCAACTTTTAAGACAGGAGCAGCAACACCTGAAAGCACTCACCAATGAAATGGCACTTACAACATTAATGCATAACATACAATCAGTGGTGATGTGTAAACCAATTAATAGTTGCATTGACAAGGCCATTTATCCCCACCTCAAATGTACATCAGTAAGGGCAGTATAGCCTTGTAGCAGTTAGCACGCTAACTGCTTCCCACACATGCACACAAAAGACAACGATTCCCCGTATAGCCTTAACAGACTCTTGGGGCAAGCGATGTTAGCAAGCACCTATTAAGGTCAGCACGGCGCACAAGGATGGTTTGCACCATGCCCGGCCACCTTTGTATCCCCAATGGTGATGTTTACACACCGCACCTGGTTCTCATTTAATGCTGAGTCGATCCAGAGGAGGCCTAGAACCATCACCGATGTTGGCTGTGAGCAGGAATGTACAAGCACACGTGTGCACACGCACACACGCACGCCACGCCGACTGCGATCTGTGTTTGTGTGCGAGTCCAAGCAAACACGCAGCACGCAAGTTGCACAATTGCGAGTGCGTGTCTGCTACGTTGGCACCCGTGTACTTTCAAATTTGCAGGCCACAATCCAATTTAAGTTTTTGCATTGATTCACGTCCATCCGATTTTTATTTTTTATATATATATTTTTTCAAATTTACATTTCAATTTGCGAGCCGCGTGGGGCACCGCACACGGACGCGCAAGTATCGACTCGTGCACGTGGCAGGCCGGGTTACATATCTCCAAATTAATTGACTGCCGCAGTGGCAACTGCATAAATCACGCACGGGAAGCCCTAGTGAGCGCGAGCGAGGCAGACTCCACGTTGCCACGGCCACTCCGCGTGGCAAAGCCAATTCCCCCAAAAATATTTCCGTGTCTTGATTTATGCGCCCGGGCGCGGCACATTAGCGGAGCAGGGTGGATGTATTCCCCGTGAAGTTTGCTGCACTTACAGCAAATTGAACGCACTTGAATGTGCATTCGATTCGGGTTGCCAGCGTTGCTTGGTGTGGCCGTTGTTTTCGAAGGAGGAGGGAAGACGCCGCCTGGTATTGATCCGAGAGTTCAATGTGCGTGTTGCTGCCAGGGGCCCTCTGTTGATATTTTAAAGGGGACATTTGTAGTCGACAAATTTGAGGATTTACAAAGTGTGTGCATAGGCGCATTGGCGTTCGGACTCTGTTGATGTTGTTAGCAAATTTTATTTATTTATTTTCCCCCCTTTGATTGGTTCGCCTTACGTGTGGCCAAGGGGCGTAGTTAAAGAAGTGGATCGTCACGCCACAGTTCAAGACGCAAATCTTCGAGCTGTCGTGTAAAAACTTTTAACGTGGCGAGAAGTTAACTCCCTCGCCTGGTACACAGAGGGTCGTGGGTTCGATCCCGACCCTGACGCCTGTATATTTCAAGTTTGCATGTTCTCCCTTGGTCGCGTGGATTTTTCTCCAGGTCCTCGTGTTTTTTCCTCAGTAATTAACACATGCATTGCCTGCCTACACCAGGGCCTAGTCTAACCAGTGTGAGAGTAGAGAACGCCAAAAGGCGAACACTGCAATGATGATGCTCGGAGTGAGCAGCTACAAAATGTGACTTTTTTGCCAGTATATAACGAAATTAATTGGTCGGATCAATGCTTGTGTGCGTCACAATTAAATTTGATCGGCTGCGTTGGCTGATGGGGGTTTTGACGACACAAATCTAGCCAGGTCGTTACGCCGCCATAACCCAAAAACATTTTATTAATCAGTCACCTTCATTTAACAACTGCTTAACGCGAGCTGTTCAAGCTGTCACATTTCCATTGTTCCTGCACTGTTTCGGCTTTTGGCAGCCTTTGGTCGATAGCACTGGTGGGGGACAGTCGTGACATCGGCTGCCTCTGGTGCAGGCCAATCCCTTTCAAGGACAGCGCATATATCATCAAACATTTGTTTGCGTGTTTTTTTTTCCACAAGCACGTGTGGTTCAATTTTGACTTAAAGCTTTTGTGACTGCAGGAATTAATATTCGTTGGGTCTTTCGGTAAAGTCACGTAGATAGGTTCAAAGGAAATAATAAAAAAACGACGACGTTTCGACCGCAACACAAGCGATCGTCATCAGGCAGATGTCGCAGTTTTTTGTTATTTTTTGTTATTTTCTTTGAACCTATCTCCGTGACTTTACCGAAAAACCCAAAGAACATGTGTGGTTCATGCAGACCCTGATGTCTTGTAGTCAGTGTCTATCTATTTGGTGTTTTGGACATCTGAACACCTCCCTGTATTTAAGCCAGAGAGGGAGAAGCCTTTTGTTATCATTAATTATCGACTTCGTCGAAAGGTAAGCACAGCTGGTTTTCACTTGCTATCGCGCTTACAGCGCTGCTGTTACGACTCCTCCATGTATGGTGACGCCCGCGTACAAACCAGGGCCATGGAGGCGGGGTTAGCGGATCACGCAAACGTCACCGTCTCCTGTGAGAATCGTGACCCGTGAGGTGGTCAGGACCCAGCGGGAGGACAATGTCCCATCTGTGCGGATGTTGGAGTGTTACCCCCCCCCCCTCCTCGCTAAACGGAACGAGCAGAACATCGCTGTGTGTCATGTAGGGATGTGTTGGTTTGTCACGCGTCTCCTTGCTGCGTGTGATTGGTGCGTGTGCGCGTGTACGCGCGTCAGGGGGAGCGGCGGTGCAGTGGTTAGCGCGCTCCGCTACGAACCCGGCGACCCGAGTTCGATTCCCCGCTCACGGCCAACAAGAGTGGCAATTATCTGACGTGAACCTGGGCCTCCCCTAGGTGCACTCAGCCTCAAATGAGTACCTGATGTGGTGTGTAAAACGTCGCCACTGGGGAGACAAAGACGGCCGGGCGTGGTGCTTGGCCACCCACTCCTTTGTGAGCCGTGACGGCCTTCATAGGTGGTGCTCGCTAACAGCACTTGCCCCAAGAGTCTGTTAAGGATGTAGGGTGGGGGACCTTTGTCTTTGTGTGTGCTGCGGTCACCGTGACCTGGTTTGGAATCCTCGCTATGCACATCGGTGGCAAGTAGCATCTCATCATTCCCTGGGGGTTCTCCCCTAGGTCAATTCAGCCTTAACTGCGCAGGCTTGTGCACTCTGTAATCTGTTTTTTCCGAGCCACGACTTTCCAACAAGATGTAGAACATGAGTAAGGAGCGCTCCACAGTCACTTGTGCGTCTGCCCAACGGCCTTGTGCTTGTTACACAACGCCGCCTCGTTATTTGCCCCGACTGCTGCAGACGGGGTTTTCTTTTTGCTCTCATTATTAATCCTGACAGTTGGAAAGAAAAACCTCGCTGTATCTTGTCCAGTAGTTTCTGAACAAGATTATATAAACAAATTTTGGGGGGGGGGTTTCTGTGACTCCTGATGGCGGGTGGGGTGGGCTCTGTGATCACAACAACCAATCACAGATTGGCTGAGCCCTCTAGATAACGGCGCTTGTCGAATAATAGGAGTCACAGCGCACTCGTTTCAGGGCCCGGTAATGTCACGTTTGAACCCACTCACCTGGCATCGCTTGGGCCGTGAAAAGAAAGCCCTCGTTCAGAACTATTTCGTGAATTAATTGACCAATGGGAAGCTGTTAGCGGCGACTCGTTTGACCTGGTTTGGGCCCCTTTTGTATGGATTACAAACGCTGGAATTCACCGCGGGTTGTAGGTAAAATATACCCATGAAGGGTCACAGTCTCACTTGTTCACACTTTCATTCTTAATGACCAAGATGACCTTTGGACCAGAGCACCAACTAACCGATAATTTTCGTTCTCTAGCCTTATTTACATTCCAGTGAACGGCGTTCTGATTGTTAGACCTCCCGCACCGTATATTTAGCTTCCTAATTTTTTAATTGAATTGCCACTGCAAGTAAATCAATTAACAGAGTGTGCGGTTCTAATAATTGAAATTGGGAGCCAGGGAATTCAAGTGAGAATGGAGCATTGCTGGTGATTGCACGCTTGGCGCTGTGCAGAGTGCACTGCATGCGTGCGCTTCGTGCACGTGCGCGTGCATTTTCTGTGTGGTTACTCGTGCGTTCCTTGTTGCGTGCGATTGTGTGTGTGAGCGGCAGTGTCGTGGTTAGCGCTACGCTGCGCTACGAACCCGGCGGCCCGAATTTGATTCCCCCTCAGGGCCAACACCGGTGATGATTATCTGAACCGGTCTTGGTCATCCCTTAGGTCGACTCAGCCTCAAATTAGTACCTGGTCCAGTGTGTAAACATCGCTGCTGGGGAGACAAAGGCGGTCGGGCGTGGTGCTGGACACCCACCCTCTCGTGCGCTTTGCCGGCCTTCATAGATGCTCGCAAACAGCACTTGCCCCAGCAGTCTGTTAAGGCTGTACGGGGGATCTCTTTGTATTATTGTGTGCACGTGTGGGAAGAGGGAGTGTAGCAGTTATCGTGCTGCATTGTCCAGCAGGGGTTCTATTTGGCTCACGTAACCCACTCGCCACCATTCCGTACAGAATTAGTTTATCCCGAATTCAAAAGCATCATGTTTAAGCACTAAACCACTGCTCACACCAATGCAGGAACTTGCCCTAATGGTATACGGGTCGATATATCTCTTGATTGAAAGTGGGCACGTTACGTGCCCCCTTTCCTGCATCGCTTAGTAGTGAAGGAAATCGCTTCTGAGAGCCCCTTTATAAGTGCAGAGCGCCACTATTATTGCCCACGCACGACTTGTACAGCCCGAGATGATTGTTACTTGCTTCGTACGCTCTCTTTCAGGAGGCACACCCACGTGTCGGTTACTCAACTCATCTTAACGGCGCCCGTGCAGCTGCGGTGTGCTTTGAATGTCCTGGGTTTTGCCGTCGTTTTCTCCGTTTTCCATCCCCGTGCAATCATTTTCACGCACTTGTGCCACGGACGCCGGGCGAACGCGCATCGCGTCTGTGCGAGCGACCGCGCTGGCGCGAAGGCCGGTCGGCGCGCCGCGAACCCGGCTCCGACCCGAGTTCGGCTCCCGCTCACGGGCCACCGACACCGGCGACGATTATCTGAACCGCTCCTGGGCCGCCCGTAGGTCGACTCAGCCTCAAATGAGTAACCTGGTGCGGTGTGTAAACATCGCGAGTGAGGGAGACAAAGGCGACCCGCCGTGGTGCTGGCCACCCATCCCCTCGTGCGTCGTGACGGTCTTCAAATGTGCATCGCTAACGGCACTTGCGGCGACGGCGTGTTTAGTTCTCGACGCGAGATCTTTCTCTCCACGTGGCATCGACAACAGACGTAGCGCACACGTTTCAGATCTTCACGGCTGCCGTGTGTAAATCTCATTCAAAGTTGTTGTTTTTTTGAATTAATGGGAAGGCATTGCTTTTGCTCTCTGTGTACTTACATCAGTTCGTTGACGGTGCCCCACAGCGATTTGGCGCTGAGATGTGAACACGGCGACCCAAATTCAATTTCCGTCCACGTCTAGCATCAGCGGGGAGGGCGATGTCTGACCTGGTCTTTCACCGGCTAGCAATGACCAGCACGGTGAAGTATGGTCAAACAACCCACCATGACCCACGGAGGATTGGAAATTAATGTAACCCACGTCGCCGTTGTAAAAGCAATGTATCCGGTTTCTCCACGGCTCTATAGCTCATGTCCTGTTTTTTATAAAGGATTTACAAGTACTAAAGTGCTCTCTATTGTTATCATTGTAATATTTTTGGAGAAGAAAATAAAAAAGTAGTTAACCAGGTAAGGCCCACTGAGCTGTGTAGCTCATTTTCAGAAGCGTCCTGGCCACAAATGATAGCCTAACGAAGTGTCTTATCACGTTCAAATTTATAGCAGCCAAATACTCTAAATGCGTGTTTATGAATGTCGAGGGAAAAATCGGAGGACCCGGAGCAAAATCCACGATACAATGGGGAGAACACGCAAACTTCAAATATACAGGTGTCAGGGTGGAGATTGAACCCACGACCTCCTGTATTTCTATGGGGCACCACGGCGCCCAATATATATTCAGAGCATAGAGAGGAAATAAAATCACAAACTTAAATAAGGAAGTTTAATTGAATCTTAAAAATAGCACCGGGATTGACTGATCTGAACAGCACATGTTGACATAAAGGAAGCTTGCATTTTGTTGCTGCGTTTAAAACAAAACTCACAAGCAGCGGCGGGATGCTCACAAGCCTTCCGCGAGCCTCCTCCACTTGCCATCATCAGCAGCTCCATCTCCTCTTGTGCTGACCCTAGCGCGTCTGGCAGGGCTTCTCCGCAGCTCTGTGTCTGCACCGCTGACCCCATGGTCCAATTCCAAACAGAACGAGGTTCCGATTCCTCCGACTTGTGCCGCTGCGTACTGTCAGTCGTGGTCATCGTGCCGTGCTTACTTCTCCTTGCTCCTGCCGATGACGGGTCTGAAAAGATCCTGTGCTATGAATTAAACAAAAATCAGCGCCATAGTTTATCTTGTTAAACCAGAATTTAAATACGGTAGATCATAGATTATAATCGACGATCATCGATTATCAAAACGCCCGATAATCACCAGTCATCGTTATTTATAACAGATTATTTTAGCACATTATTGTGTAACATGTTTTTGGGTGTTGTGTATATGTTTTTTTAGCGTTTGACATTTGTTTACTCTATGAAATTGCCATAAATAAACATACAAATAGACAAAAATAAATATCCCAATGTAAAAAGTTACCGTATTGACTGTACCGTACTAACCACTCCAATCTCGAATACGTCATCGGAATGGAAAGGGGTGAAGTGAGCAAAACTGATTCACCACCGTGGTATTTTGTGCATAAGTTGATCAATGGACTCCCTACACTTGGGAATCTTATTTATTCACGAATAGCTTCTCACATTCGGAGCCGAACATATCAGCAACGGCAGGCAATTTTTTTCTTGTTTTAATAAATTAGCGTGCTTGTTGATCAGTTCTCAATAGTTTCCGTGACCTCGGAGGATCAGGGAGGCATTGGCTACTGCACCCTGACCATGACATCACAGACCACTTTTACCTTCAGCTGTATTGAACATTATTCATATGTCATGGAACCTCCTTTGCCAGTGTGGAGGAAGTTTCAACGTAAATTTTTTTTATTTTTAAATCAATCGTCGTCAGTTGTCAGTGGAAGAGGAGATTGAGTGTTTGGGCAACACTTGAGCAATTGGAGGGTGTCGAAAATGTGGGGCAGCCCAGATGTGGGCCTTTGCGAGACTGAGAGCGGCAGTGGATTGTGAGCGGACCTGGCATCGTCGCACGTCGATGAAGGGCTGAATGAGAGAGGATCGCCCTGAGAACGGGGAGTGAACGCACGATGCGAATGTGGTGTGTTGTGTGGTGTGGATGTGAAAAAAGGGCATCACGCAATTAAATAAGCGATGGGCACGGTTGGCTACGTATGGTGCGAAAGAAGTCAAACGTACATGCATACATCGTCAGGTCGACAAGATCAACTCAAATCCGAGATTAGCGATTAGTGGGATTGATGTGTTTCATTAGGAACCCGTTGGCATTCGTAATGTCATTGCGATGTAATAATTACCGCACGGTGAAATTCCAGGTGATTTTCTAATTGAGCCTTAATTTCTCTTGGGGCAAAATGTAGGGTCATTGCGGCATTGTGTCTTTTCTGCTTGCCTTGGAATTTCTGTTATGATATTTAAAACCGACCTCGAAACTAATTATTTCGCTTTTCATTGTGTAATTTAATTCGCATCGTCATCTCTCAAAATCATCGGTACTGTGTAATTATAATTGTGCTTTCAATTGCCAAGCATAGGAATGCGTTAAGTCCTTCACAGAAGCTTCTACAGATTTGCGTCGTAATGTCAAAAATGGAGAAACGACTCCAAAAGAGACGGCGTAAGTTCAACACCTGTACCTGCATCAAATGCATTGCTACCGAAATGTATTGCGGGAGAAGGATGCTGCATCTACACCGCACCCAAAGAGTGGAAATGAGACATGTTGTACACAGAAGGAGACCCTGATGATGCAGGCAGTGATGAGAAATAAACTGGCATATTTGGATGCATATATAGGATGGACAAATACTTTTTAATTAAAAGTGCGATCTTCTTGGTTCTTTCGGTAAAGTCACGTAGAAGGGAAATAATAAAATAATACAAATAAAACATAATAAAATAATTCTCACGACGTTTCGGCCACAACGCAGCTGTCTCCCCGACAGACCTGGTCTTCACCTGAGGACGGCTGCTTGCGTTGTGGCCGAAACGTCGTGAG
>CM025670.2:1167536-1221525 GCA_014621495.2 Entosphenus tridentatus | reverse complement strand
CGCTTGCGTTGTGGCCGAAACGTCGTGATAATTATTTTATTATGTTTTATTTTATTATTTCCATTCTACGTGACTTTACCGAAAGAACCAAGAAGATGAATCCCTGCAGTCATGAAAGCTATAAATCGAAATCTGTTGTCATGTTGGTGCCTTGAGAGGGATTCTGGGTGCTGTGACACCACCTTGCCTCCCTACCCCGACGGTCTCTACCCCACCACAACAACAGCCGCCGTTCGCCACTCAGGTGGCCGTGATGTAAACACGGCACTCGCGCCAGGCTATGTGCACGTTAAGGCCACGTGAAGTGGCAGGAGTTCACGGCACAGACCCAGCAGGTGCCATGGGTTGACTTCCTGAGATGACTGGCAGATGCACCACCTGTGCCCCCCTACTGTGCCAACTCGCCGCGTTTTAGCCGCCCGGCGCTCCGCTCGTTGTTGTGAGCGTCGCTCCTCTGCCCTCCGCTGTTGCTGGAGGGCGACTGCCTCCAACTGCCCAGCAGCAGCAGCAGCAGCAGCGTCCTTCACGAGCCTCCTCCTCCACAGAGGCCGATCTTGACACCGCTGGTACCGGTCATCGGCAAGTCCACTCAGAACTGCGTCTCTCGCGCCCACCGCTACTCCTGCTGCACCCCCCACCCTACTCAGAAAGGGGTGGGGGTCTAAAGAAGGAGAGAAGGGGCGGCGGGGAGACCTACAGAGGTTGGACTCCACTCTTGATGTAATGCTAAGAAAGCATTGGAGAATCAAACACGTGCAGCAGGCAGTGTACGCGCGTGTCGCTGATGCGGCTGTGGGCCAACTCGTCTGGTCCTATTGTTCGGGAAGCATATAGCCGCGATTGTGTAGAACCACTGGGGCTTGGGGGACGGGTTTATTAATTAAGGACAATGCTAAGTAGCTCGATTGGCGAGAGAGGAGTGAGAGCATGCTCGTTACCCGGCGTGCGCCTGGCTAATTAGCTCTGCCGCTGCTGTGCACGTGGTGGCTGGAGAAAGCAGTTAGAGAGAGGGAGGCGGTGGCTCTGTGTTTCTTGGAACTGATGGCGCTACTTGATGCCATTTCTGCTGCTGATGGTGACGGAGATGACAATAGGTATGATGATTACGAGATGACAATAGGTTACGATTATGATTACTATGATGTTAGCCAGCCTGTGAGTTACAGTTAAAATGTGCACCCACAAAACCCTGTGTTGAAGTTGACCTGACGGCGCTGGTTCGATGCCTTTACATCCCAGCTGAGACTTCATTCCCTGCGGAGGCAGCGGGCGCTGGTGGATCGCCCACGAACACGTACGTTTGTAGGTTTAACTTCTTTCGCACCGTACGTAGCCAACCGTGCCAAACGAGTGCGGCTGTCGCGTCGCCGCGGGTCTCTGCGGTGAGTGACAACGTCTCCTCGTCGTGAAATGAACGCTGAGCGTTCACCGCAAAGAATCGGCGGTGAACGGGACACCCACCCTGCACCTTGAAGACGTCTCGGAGCGGGAGAGGGTTCCTATGTATTCGGAAACGCAGAGCTTGGGCAATTGTTAACCGGCCCATCGGGTGGCCGCCTTCCCCCGCTTGTCTGTGGTTCCTCGCTCCCGAGCCGTTCGTAACAACCGTTATTCATGCCGTAAGGGGTTGAAGCCTTTTAATTTCATGGGCTTAATGCTGGCAAAATATTGTCGCGTAGATAGCACTGAGCATCCTTGGGAAACTGATCCCGGTCAGAGGAATATGGAATTCGCACCACGTGTTGCATTTGAGCAGCGAGGCGCTTTGACTTTTTATTCGCAACAGTAATTGTGGTTATAGTCATGCAATCAACATAACAAGTGGGGGGGGGGCGCATTCTCAGGGGAATTGGTCTGCAGCAGAGAAAGGATCGCACTGACAATCGCTCCTGTCATCGGCGTATTTCATCTAAGATACCAGTGAACATTCCTTCACATCTTACTTACATCACTCGTTGTACACATTCACGCAGAAAACGAAACTTTGCCCATCAAATGCACTATTTTGACGAATCAATTTCAGATTGCAAATTGCTTTCCCACTAAAATTTAGTTTTACTTTATTTTCTGGGGGGGGTGGGGGGGGCTCAGGCTTTGATGTCGACTCACGCTCGCAACGTTCAAGCGGCATGGTGAAGTCGGCCACAATAGAGGTGTTTTGGGTTAGATCGCGTGAATGTAAATGTGCCGTCACGTAAACAGAACGTGCCAATTCGTCACTAGTCCAGCACTAACCGGTGTGTTGGAGAGTGAACCCACAACATGTACAATCTGATTAACGTGCTGTAGTACTCGTAACGAATTGGCACGTTCTGTATACGTGACAAACCTTACTAATTGGCCGTGTCGGGCGGTGGCGGGTTTTAACGGCACATTTATATCGCCGCGATCTCACCAGCCGCCCGTGTCGGAGGAGAGCAAGCGAACGAGCGAGCGAGGACTTTGCTTCGTGCAAAGTTATCGTGTCGCTTCGTGCAGTAGCGTGCATCGTCGTCATGATTTTATTATATCTTTTTTTAATTGACGCATTGCATTCTCTCGAGAGCGAATGGAATTGCTTGCTGCAGGACTGGCGGGATGTGTTTTAGATAAATTTTACTCTGCAAGAAAAAAAAAATCCGGCGGCTTCGTTTTTCCATGAGCTGCAGTCCGTTTGAAAGTCGAGCCGCCATAGGGGGAAGCGATATGAGACGCAACGAAATGTTTCGGCGTTTCTGCCGTTGCTTCATCAAGGCAGGCACGACCCAATCGTTACGGGATGTAGTGTGTGTATGAAATGTGCTGTGTTTTTGGCAATAGTCACGAATGTGATTTTTTGAAATGCGGTTTTTGCAATGTGCGCTGCGCCTTTGCATAATGCACTCTGTTGCCAATGATAATTTTAAGGTGAGTGGCCGAATCGGTGACAGAAAATTCTCAACCGTGGGGAACGGCATAGGAGGCCCTCCTGTGCCCATTACAGGGTGGATTTGCGATTCATCCACTTAAAAGTGAAAAGCAAAGTGATGCTTTCTGATTAAATTTCCCAGGGGAAGCATACATATCGCATTAAGATTAAAGGGTTAAGAAATTCGCTGTGTGGCACACAATACAATGTCGGCTGAGTCCAAGATTGTATTTTATGCAAAGACCCTATCAGTCTTGTTGTGAAGGTATGATGATGACCATGCATGCACTGTGCCAGACACTCTTAGACTTGAAAGGCAAGCGAAAAAGAACACGTATCCAAGGCTGTGGAAATATCTAGCAAAAGATCTGTCGACTAAATTGGCCCTTTGTCTGTGCTCATGGTTTTATTGGTAAACCTAACAGGAACGGCCTTTGTTCTGCGGTATTGCCTGTAACCAGATTGAGAACCAGGCCTCAGGGAAAGGTCACACTGATGCCTGGGTGTGCAGGGACCGCCTGACCCTAGTTAGCAATCCCCCTCCCTCCCCTACCCAAACGTGTAATTCTGCAAGGTCATGGATTTCTCAGGCTGGCGGCCTGTGGACCTGAGCCGTATTGGTCTCTCGGCCCCGCTGTGCGCGAGCAGAGTGCCACGGGGTCCCGCACGGGGCTCCCCGCGGCACGGCCGCGCGCGCCGCACGTGAACTCGCGTGAACTCGCGTGAACTCGCCGGGAGCGCGAGCGACAGCGCTCCAAACGCGTGCGGCAGCGTGCCGCAGGCGGAACAACTAAGTGGCGGTGACGTCAACACGGCGCCTGTGCCATGCCAGGTGCACTTTGAGGCCACGCGAAGTGTGGAAGGCTCGCTGGCTGGCAGGAGGGCACGGAAGAGACCCAGCAGGTGACATGGGTTGGCTGACTGAGTTGGATGGCAGATGCACCACCTGTGCCCCCCTACTGTGCCAACTGGCCGCGTTTTAGCCGCCCGGCGCTCCGCTCATTGTTGTGAGCGTCGCTCCTCTGCCTTCCGTCGTTGCTGGAGGGCGACTGCTTCCAAATATCAAGCAGCATCCTTCACGAGCCTCCTCCACGCACCCGCACACACGTAAACTTGTCCATGCATTTGCATGCTCACCCTTAAACGTTTACTCTATGCAGAACAAGAGAAAGATGCCCCCCTGTAACCTTGACAAACCATTGGCATGGCACACGAGGGAAGGGCGGCTGGCCAGCACCGTGCTTGGCCACATTGGTGTCACCCAGCCACTCATTTGAGGCTGAGTCAACCTAGGGGAAGGCCGAATCGTCACCGGTGTTGGCCGTGAGCGGGAATCGAATTCGGGTCGCCCGGTTCGTAGCGCAGCGTGGCGCTAACCGCTGCACCACCGCTCCCCACACACACGCACACACGGCCACACGTACGAAAGGACCCAACGCTAAACCTTGTAATTGTGTCTGTAGAAGACAAAAAGAGAGAGACGGGAGTTAGAATCAGCCGGGGAGCAACATGAAACAACGTGCTCCGTGGTCTCCCAATAAAAAGTCGAGACTGCGGTTCTTGGGCCAGAGCTGGTTGCTAACGTTGGCTGTTGTAATTCACTTTGTGTATAATTATTATTTTTTCCCCACCCGACAATCAATACAGGCAGATGCAGTAACAAGGCATGTGAAATGATTAAACACCCTTGCAAGTGGCATGTCTGTGTGTGTTGGTGTGGGTGTATGCGGCATTGTTGCCGTTCCGGCCGTCATAGGTGCTCGCTTGCAGCACTTGCCCAAATAGCCTGTGTAGACTACACGGGGGAGCTTTGTCTTTGTACGCGGTAGTGCAGCGGGTAGCGCGCTGCGCCATGAACCCAGCGACACGAGTTCGATTCCTGCTCCCAGTCGACACCGGTGACGATTATTTGAACCGGTCCTGGGCCTCCCCTAGGTCGACTCAGCTTCAAATGAGTACCTGGTGCGATGTGTAAACATCGCCACTAGGGAGACAAAGGCGGCCGGGCGTGGTGTTGGCCACCCACCCCCTGGTGCGCCGTGCCGGCCTTAATAGGTGCTCGCTATCAGCACTTGCCCAAATAGCCTGTGTAGACTACACGGGGCAGCTTTGTCTCTGTTGTATGTGTATGCATACAGCACTTATTGCTGTGTGTGTGCAGTGGTAGTATTGTGCCGGTGCCTTAAGTTACCGGTGCGTGCGTGTTGGCCGCGACTCGTGGATTTCCATGTCGACCGCTGTTGAAATGCGAGGTTTTTTTGGGGGGTATTATTTTCTAAAACCGTTTCTGTTTTCCCCCCACATCCTCACTCACATCATACATTGCGACATCCTGACATTCTGGACGGCATGGGTGCTCGACGGGCGCAAGGGATTTTCCCCGCAGAAGGCGGCGGTCTGGCCAGGTCATGGCCGTTCTGGGCTCAGGTGTTGAACGCTGGCCGAAGGTTTAGTAATCGGACCGCGTGTTCCTGCGTAGAAACGCGCGAGCAAAGCTCCGACGAGAGCGGCGTGCGCGCGGATGCAGCGTTCACGCGCCGCGCGTGCCAGGCGTCACTCCGTGGCAGGTTGTGCCGCGCGCTGCCGGTGAGCAGGGCGCCCTCTTCGTGTGTTGTTCACATCGGTCGCGGTGACCCGGGATTCATTTCAGTTGGCCACGCGCATCGATTAAAGAAAGTTGCACGCGAACCCTATGCTGTGTGTGTTGTGTTAGTTGAACTGGACGTGGAATTATTCTTACGGCCTAAACGTGTGTGTGTGTTTATTATGGGGAGCGGTGGTAGAGCGGTTAACGCTACGCTGCGCTACGAACCCGGCTACCCGAGTTCGATTCCCGCTCACGGCCAACACCGGTGACGATTATCTGAACCGGTCCCGGGCCTCTCCTAGGTCGACTCAGCCTCAAATGAGTAACCGGTGTGGTTGTAAACATCGCCACCGGGGAGACAAAGGCGGTCGGGCGTGGTGCTGGCCACCCACCCCCTCGTATACCATTCCGGCCTTGATAGGTGCTCGCAAACAGCACTTGCCCCTACAGTCCGTTAAGGCTATACGGGGGATCTTTGTCTTTGTTTTTCTATGTGAGTGGGGATTGGTAGTGTCGTGGTAACTGCATTACTCTAGAAACTCGGCCACCCGAGTTCGATTGCCGCTCACAGGCAACATCGGGGAGTAATGTCTGTAAAGTTCCTGGGCCTCCTTGAGGTCGACCCAGCCTTAAATGAATACCCGATTCCATTTTTAAAGATCAACACTGGGGAGACAAACGCGGCCAGGCCCAAAAGTGTTGTAAGGCTATACGGTGATCTCATTTCTTAAAATCCCAGCAACCCACGGTTCAATTTCTGGCACCGCACATCAACGCACATCAATGACCGTGAGTATTTGCAGATGGCCAGGATTTTCCCGCAGATCAACACTTTAGCCCGAGATGTATGTTTGTTGAAGTTCTTTCGCACCGTACGTAGCCAACCGTGCGAATTCGATCAGCACGCTTGGCTACGTATCGTTACTTTTGGAGGCAAAAGTGGGACACCGTGTGGGTTTCTGACAACAGAGTCCACTTTCTAATGTTGATGGACGCCCGCTACTCGACCTTTTTTTAGGGGAATGGCGAACGGTGGATGTTGCATATGTCACGGTGACTAACACCTCGGACATGTCTGCCCAATTGTGCCATTTACTAGACACATTTACGTGACGCATGCACGAGGCGTCTATCAATTAATCAATTAACCGCCCCACCCTCCCCAGATGTTTAGTGAAGCTGCCATAAGTTTACTGTGCAAATTCATGCAAGAATCAATGATTTGTGTGTAGTTGTTGTTGTCTGTGCTGTTGTTTCCGTCTCATGTGTGCAGTCTTGTCCGTGCTAGTAACTCTGACAATTAGCATCTTGTATGAATGTTTTACGATCCATCCGCGCTTGGGTAAATCTTAAGAAACGATTTTAATCAGTGAGTGGATACATCACAATTACGATGCTCACACAACGAAATCAGGGACCTTTCATGCCAGTTTCAAATGATGAAAATACATGAATCGATTTTCCCGTCTGGCGATAAAACTCGGAGGTGTTAAGCTGTTCAAACACCAAATTTAAACCTTTTGCAAGGAATCAAGTCCGCATTGACCACACACAGACGACTTCGTGGTGAGCATGCAAACAAAACATGCTCTGGTCGCCTTTTGGCGTTGTTCTCAGCACGGTTGGCTACGTGTCGTTGCTTTGGAGGCAAACGTGAGAAAGCGTGTGGGTTGCCCTGGTGTAGACCAGTCAGTTTCAAAGCCTTTGCATATATTATCAGAGCATGTTTGTCTGCATGTTCACCACAATTACACGTGGTTAATGCAGACATGTTTTGTATTTGGTGTTTGAGCATCTTAGCACCTACCGGGTTTTATTGCCAGACAGGGTAAAAACCTGTTCTTACCAATGTTTCCATACAACTAAATCTATTCAGCCTGGCGAGTCGTTGTTAGTTGTGCTTTGTTGCGTTGGTGCGGTGTGTGACCGTGTGTGTTTCACCCGCAACACAACAGAGGTCCCCCACATAGCCTCAACAGGCTGCAGGGGCAAGGGCTGTTAGAGACTTGAGGCGGCACACGAGATTAAAGGGGTGGTCAGAAACACTCCCGGTTACTCATTTGAGGCTCAGTCCACCTAGGGGAGGCCCAGTTCAAATAAACGTCACCGGTGGTGATTCATGGCGCAGTGTCCTAATCGCTGCAAAGACAAAGATCCCCCCTATAGCATGAACAGACTGTTGGGGCAAGTGCTGTTAACGAGTAGCACCTATGAAGACTGGAGCTCCCATGTTCGCGAGGAGCCGCCTATGAAGGCCAGCACGGCACACGAGGGAGTGGGTGGCCAGCACCACACTCCGCCACCTTTGTGTCCCTCGTGGTGATGTTTACACGCCACACCCAGGAACTCGTGTGAGGCTCGGTCGCCCGAGGGCAGCCTCGGAATGAGTTCAGATTATTCACCGCAGCTGTTGGGCCGTGAGCGGGAATCGAACTCGGGTGACCGGGTTCGTGGGTTCGTAACGCAGCGCGCTAACCGCAGCGCCACCGCTCGGCACTACCACGCACGCTTCACACACTCCCCCAACATGTACGCTCACTCGGAGTGCGAGGCACAGCAGTCCAGGCAGGGTAAACAGGGGACCTTTGTCAATGCTTCTGCGTTTGAGTGAGTGAGTGTGTGCGCGTGTGGCTGCAAGCACTGTGGGTCCGTGCGTATCTGGCCGCGTATCTTGGAAAGACCTGTCAGTCAAAATGGTGACTCTTTCCCTTTCAGATGTAATTGTTTTTTGTGCCCCCCCCCCCCTAATTGTATTATCCTTTGCCAAGTTGCTGAAATGGCAAAACGTTAGTATATGCGGCATATACACACACACACGTCCACTCCTAACTTACACTTTATATAGTTTTTTTAGAATGATTTTTTAAAAGTCTATAGAGGGAAGAAGAAATCAACTTCCCCATCGGTCAAAAATATTGAATCCTCTGCATGTCCATATCTGTCTTACTTTCATACTTTCTCCTGCAACGGCACAATGTGCGCCGTCCGTCAGGTGTAAATATCGCGCTGCGTGTCCCCTGTCACGAAGTCAAAACGTGCCCCTTGCCCGTGGTGATGCAACAGCTGCATTTGACCACGGGCAGCCAGGGCTTGGTGGACTCCGCACAGACCCGAGAAGACGTCCGCTTTGCGAGGAGCGCGAGGGATTCGGCGGATAGGATGAAGAGCACGGGGGCCGCTGTTCAATCTGAACGTTGAGGCATCGTCCCCTCGCATGCTTGGCATTTCTCTCCGATGATCAAATTCCATCCCGCGAGGTGGATTGTCACTGCTAAAATAGAGCGAGAGAGATGACGTGCACCTCCACCTAAAAATTGTCGCTTTTGACTCGCACTTGTTTCATTTACAACCCTCGATTGCCTTTCTTGTCAGCTGTGCAGTGCCCCTTAAGGACGCTCTTGTTACCTGTGCAGTATCCCCTTAAGGACGTTCTTGTTACCTGTGCAGTGCCCCTTAAGGACGTTCTTGTTACCTGTGCAGTGCCCCTTAAGGATGCTCTTGTTACCTGTGCAGTGCCCCTTAAGGATGTTCTTGCTACCTGTGCAGTGCCCCTTAAGGATGCTCTTGTTGCCTGTGTAGTGCCCCCTTAAGGACGTTCTTGTTAGCTGTGCAGTGTCCCCTTAAGGACGCTCTTGTTACCTGTGCAGTGTCCCCTTAAGGACGTTCTTGTTACCTGTGCAGTGTCCCTTAAGGATGCTCTTGTTACCTGTGCAGTGTCCCTTAAGGACGCTCTTCTCAAACTCTTTTTTTCGGTAAAGTCACGTTGGTATACCAACGTTGGTATACCAACGTTGTTATACCAATACTACATGGCTGCGTGAGCCCATGTTTTTGACTTTTATAATTGAGAGGTCTGCGATGGTCTAACATTCGAGACGAAGCCATTCACACCTTCCACATCGTGTTGAATTGACTCTATTCGGTAATGATTTAATTATCAAATCAATACTTAGTGGAGCCTTGCAGTGCATGAATAGTCGATTGATCACACGTGGAATTTGTGGTGCTATCCATAAATACGAACACGTCTTTGTTATAAATAAGGATTTGCACACGCATATTTTGATTCAAGCGTTGTGAGCATAGTCATCATTTTTATTGTATTTTTTTGCATCATCTCTCTTCTAGAGAGAGATTCTGTGAATCATTGAACGATAGATTGCCGTAATTTATACTTTACTTTCTGCTGAAACTTTTCAACAACACTCACAAGCCATACATACCAAATTAATGTTGAAAATTATTTAGCCTAATCAGATCCAATTGTATTCATTATATTTTTTCACAAAATTAAACCTTCATTCGTGTTGTAATAATTTCCATTTGAAAGGCGCATTTCATTTGTATATGCTAAAAGACACAGTTAAGTTTATTTATTTTTATAATCGGTAATTCAAGTTGTAATTCGAATTAGAACATGCTTGCCCTAGTTCACCAGTTGGTTTGGTTTGTACTGTTGACTTTACAGCTAACAGTATGCTGTGGCAATGCCCTCCAGCATTTTAAAATGGATACTGAAAAAAAACTTCTGACCACATTTCAACAGGATATTTAGATTATGAACTAAACAATTTTTTTATTTTACCAAGTAAGGCCCACTTGAGCTATTTAGCTCTTTTTTCAGAAGCGACCTGGCCACAAACGATAGCTCAACGAAAGTGGCTCATCACGTGGACATTCATAGCGGCAGCCACAAATACTCCTCATGCATGATTTCAAATGTGGAGAGAGAAATACACGCGACCACAGAGCAAACATGCAAACTCCAAATATACAGCAGCAGGCGTCAGGGTTGGGATCGAACCCACGATCTCCTGCGTACCAGGCGAGAGCGTTAACATCTCGCCTCCGTGGTATCGTTGAATAGCATTAAACGTTTCTACCAGAAAAAAAAAACAATCAATTTCACCATGAACACAACCTTCGAGCAGAACAAATATCGTAAGGGTTTGTTTGGCCCACCATCCACCCTTTGTCGATGAAAATGGATACACCACTTTGTAGGAAATCAACAGCAGTTGTCCTCTGGATAGATTTGCCACCACCATAATTGTGTACAATTTACAGTTCTGAATTAGGACTGGCAGTGGAAATTAGGATAATACAACAGTCGGTATTATTACACACAGTGACGCAGAGACTTGCAGACTGACAACATTTCTGCCACAGAGCTGTGTTGGTGTCTGTTCTGGTGAAGGCTGATTGCCAACGCCATTAGCCTCACACTCAACAGTTGCATCTCGTTACGACTAAGAATGTGCAGGAACCGTGTATTTTCCTACGTGGTCATTGAACTACTTTAATCGGGAATAGCAAGGTTCAAGGAAAGACAACAGTACGATACGGTGACTTACATGGGCATTCATTTATGCAATCATCATCGTTATTATAAGCTTTGTTGTCGTGAGCCAGCGGTGGAAATTCAACATTCCTGTTTCTGTATTCATCGTTATTATCAACTTTGATCCTAAACAGGTGGTCGAAATTCAACATTATTATGGCGTTGGGAGTTTGCATGGCACAATGGCGTTGAGGCGTGCACAATTGAAACAAGATTTAATTTTTTTTACAAATGTGATTCATGTCTAACCAATCAAATGCGATGGCTGCCTTGAAAGAAAAGCCACAGTAGGCATGCACTCAGGGGGTAAGGCAGTTACCGTGCCTTAGATGTGTAAATATTACAATTTCTCGAACCTTTTAAATACGATCTGCTTAATCTTCCATTGCGGCATTACAGTCCTTTATTAATTTAAGAGGTTTGTTATTTTCTTCTCGCACAATGCATATTTTAACACTTTTACTCCACCTGTTATTTTACGGAGTGGGTTATTTTGAGTGGGAGCGTAATAGCGAGCTTCCTGTGGCGATACTGGCCCCCGCCATATGAAGGTGGAATTTCCCTGGCAGCGCAGGAGCGCCGGGTCACAGGAGCGCCGGTTGACATTCATCTGCATTTTTCTGGCCCTGACATTCGGGCTTTTGTCCTCCTCGCTCTGCCACCATCGACCAGCCGGGCGGAAAGGAATGTCCTCCCACCTTGTTCATGGCAGCGTTGACGACAGTGCCGTTTGCGTCTGGCCCCCTGACGTCTTGGCCCTTTTGGCCCTGTGCTCAGCGACGGTGTAAAACGTGGCAACATCTTCCAACGTTTAGCACCTCCGATGAGCACGGTTGGCTACGTACGGTGCAAAAGAAGTTCAACGTACATATACATACGTTTAATGCAAGGAATTGAGTTGACATTTCACCCTCAGTTTCAACTGCATGAAGGATAGCTGCTTAATTTCTTCTAAGCTATATGCATGCTTTGCCACTGCACCTATTTAAGCGGTGGACAGCTGCCAATCTTTAAAACGCTTTACCCACGTTCTGGCTATCAAAGATAATCATATAGATGTAAGATTTGTGAGTTCAAATCTTGGTTTGAAATTCACAACTGATTATCCTTCCACGGAGGTAGTTAACACCTCGCTGTGACGAGATATTAACGACCTCGCCTGGTATACAGGAGGTGGTGGATTTGATCCCGACCCTGATGCCTGGAAATTTGTAGTTTGCTTGTCTCTCTGTCCCTGAGGTCACGTGGATTTTTCTCCTGGGCCTCCGGTTTTCCCCTCCACATTTAGAATCAACATCACACGTTTAACAGTAGTTGGCTGCCATGAATTCCCACGTGATAAGCCACTTCGTCGAGGTATCATTTGTGGCCAGGTTCCTTCTGAAAAAGAGCTATACAGCTCAGCGGGCCTTACCTGTTATAATAAAACATCTTCCCTTTATTAATGCTACCCCTATCCCCTCCCTTTGATGCTGCTAATCCTGCATAATGCATGGGCATAATATGACTTTGAAACCCCCCGCCCACCTCCTACGCATTTCACAAGTAGTACTAATCACATACCTGCATTTCCCATAAATATGCAAAATTCCTCTTGATATGCAAATTATTTTGTCAAGGCGCCCTTCCCCCCTTCCAACCCAGCTTAAATATACGCTCCAAGCGTGGTGTTGTTTCATTCAGACGCTGTCTCCCCGACAGACCTGGTCTTCACCTGAGGACGGCTGCTTGCGTTGTGGCCGAAACGTCGTGAGAATTATTTTATTATGTTTTTTTTAATTATTTTATTACTTCCCTTCTACGTGACTTTACCGAAAGAACCAAGAAGATAAAACATCTTCGTTTAGTTTGTAATAGTTTCTAGGGTAAAAAAAAAATGCGTATATTTCTTCTTGGGCCATGGGTAGCAACATGAGATGAGCATTGCGCGCTCCACTCTCTTTTGAGCAGGGAGACACATTTACATCGCTTTGACATGCTTTACACGATAAGGGCATTTCAACACGACGGTAGTGAATTCGACGTGTGACACGCCGCTGCACAGCCTTCACTCGCCGCCCAGGGAAGAGAGGGAGAACGACTCGGATGCGCGAGCAGGAACCACAGACAAGCAGGAAGGTAGCGGCCAAACGATAAGCCGGTGACAACAATTGCCCAAGCTCTGCGGCCCTTTGTACACGAAGGTGTTATCGCCCCAATTGGTGAGTGGATTACGCGTAGGAGGAAACCGGTAGCTCACGGACGAAAGCCCACACGTGCGAGAGGGCAATGCTATATCCCATACAGACAAAACATTTTGCTCTACCACCTCCTGGCAAGCCAGGGTATTGCTTGCCACCTCGACGCCCATGGGAAGGGAGTTTCACAGTGGTTTGTGTGATCCACCATGCCTCTACAGTGCTGAGTGTGCATAGCCACTAATTCGATTATTCAGTCCCATATCCCTCTAAACCTTCACCCCCCCCCCTGCAAAGTCTGAGTTTATCTTTGCGAACAAATTACATTTACATCGCCTCACGTCGATGATTTTTGCGTGTGTGTAAAGTCACATGCAAGAGGTTTCGAATGGATGGACGGATGAGCAGACACGATTTTTTAATATTTCATATGAATACGTTGCTCCCACCAGCTGGGCTTCCTCCAGCCATGCACTTCTTGCAACTGGCTTTGTTGGACCTCAAGCGTTCACAGTCTAACCCTTAAAATTGTTAAGGCGTTTCAGTCTGTCTTCATAACCCGCGGGCATGAACAGCGAACCCTTAAAATCTCGGTGATGTCAGTTCTCTTCTGAGCCGCGGGTATTGTTGGTGTACGTGTCATTGCTTGTTTGCTCTCTGCGGCAATTGACACCCTGAGCACTCAAGCCAATGATGCGTTCCATCCCAAGGGATTTTTCCAGGTTAAAAAACAAAATAATTCTTCAAATAAGTAACGTAAGTAAATCTTAATTTACAAATGAACCGCCGTATCACTAAAGGTGCCCTGGTATGTGTCAACGTGCATGCCTTTCATCTTGATTTGAAGCTTTCGTGACTGCAGGAATCCATACTCTTTGATTCTTTTGGTAAAGTCACTTAGGTAGAAATAAAATAAAATTAAAAAAATCACGACGTTTCGATCGCAACACAAGCAATCATCATCAGGTGGAGAGAGCTGCCGTGGCAGGAGGTTATCTCGGTAAGAAAGGGGGGAGGAGCAATCCACTGCTGGCTGCAGGCCTTGAGGGTTATTTGACCATACTTCACCAGGCTGGTCAGTGCGGGTTGGTACGTGAAAAACAGTTACGGTGATGTTTTGTGCATCCGAGCTCTGAGAAGGCACTTGCCGTGAACCTGCGCCCCCCGCACAGTCTAGACGCGTGCACTTTAAAAATGGGTGTTTTGTTCGCTCAGTGGAAGCCTAATACATTGCTGCTGCACCTTGTCTAATTAACATTGTTTAGATAGATGAATAGACCCTCAGAGCACTTACCAAAGTAATAAACAACATTGGAAGGGCATGCTTTTCGAAAAACCGTCACTTTTATCACCTCCTGTGCTGCTAGTAATGGAAAAGAACGGAGGCTTATTTATCTACACATTTCACGTCGTGCAAAATAAACAAAATTCCATCCGTTGGTGGAATTGAACGACGGGGAGGGAATTTGTGTTTTTTTTTGTCGATGGAGGTCAGGTCGCGAAGACGGCTATCGGAGTGGTGCCCAATTGTCAGCGACCAATGAGAAGATCCGAAGCCAGAGGGTGATAGGGACAACGGAGGTCACATGTCCGATGTGCAAAGGCTGTGACATCTAGCAAAAAGAAATGGAACCAGACGGTGGTGGCTATGCAAGTGGCTTGCAATCCATCGGCCGGCCAACTCGGTCAGTCGACCCGTGGCACCTGGGTCTGTCCCGTGACCTCCTGCCAGCGGGCGTTCGACACTTCACGTGGCCTCAACGTGCACGTAGCCTGGCACGAGCGCCGTGGTGACGTCACCGCCACTTGGTAGCGAATGGCGGTTGTTGTTGTTGCAATCCAGCACCGTGGAGGCAGTGAAACTCCCTTCTCGTGGGCGTCCAAGTTCAAGTTCATTTATTAGGTAGAGCCCTGTGAGCCATTCGGCTCTTGAATCGGGTGCAACCGCAACAAACAAAAACATGAAGAAAAAAATATTTTAAAGTGAATATGTGACTGAGTGCAAACAGAAAATCCAAGAAAAGACAACAAACTATTGCAGAAAAAAACACCGTGCCCTGGACTCGGCAGGAGAAGACGGTACGGAAAAAGTGGACTCCACCTGTTCCGTTGGCCGATGACACCTTAGCATATGGAGGACCACAGAGCTTGGTGCGGGGGAAATTTGGCAGGAGCTCACATCGTGGCTGCTGCCTTTGCCCCTTGTCTGTGGTTCCTCGCTCCTCCGAGTTAACGACCACTCTGCGTCACCCGCGTTGCAAGTCACAATCAGTATTACTACTACTGTACTACAGCAGTGGCAACGAATGGAGCGATCAATGACGTTGGCTATCACAACTCCCTTGGTCTTGGTTGCGTTTGATACATGCAACGCTCTAGACACTCCACTCCAGTGCGTTGCTGTTGTGGACCCACACAAACATAATTCCAGCGCGCCTGTTTTCTGAGCAGTTTTCGAACTGTTTAAATGAGCTCTGCGAACGTAGAGCCGCATTTACTGACGGAAACTAAATGAATGTTACAAAATTTACGGTTACTTTTGAATGTTTTTTTTTACAGTTTTAATGGAGGATAATTATTTGCACTACGAGGCACGGCATGTTCGTGAATTTGTCCCAGTCACTTTTGAGTAATATCTGGCTGTTAGCAGGAAGATCTGTCTACTGAAGGGTGATCGGGCTTGTGACAGTGCAGCTCTCAGACTACAGAACACTTTGCCTCTGGGTAACAAGACAATCAGAGCCGTTAGCGCTGTTTAATTCTGTCTTGGTAACGCACCTTTTTAGATTCGCCTTCATATCCCTTGTTCTGGCCGTTTGCCCTGCAGGTTCTGTTTGCTTCCTGCTTTCCATATATGGCGCATTTGGGCTCTACGGACGAAACGCGGCTTACAAATGTGTGTTTGTTGTTATTATTACGGCTACACATTTGATCAAACAGGGAAATATATGGGAAGCACGGCCGTGCGTTTAATATTTACTGGGTGCTCAGATCACCTAGGCCATATCCATCCTCAGTGTTGCACAACATCATTGCACTGGTTCTAGATTTAGGTCAATCTTGCTTGAATGCCGTGCAGGTTAGAACGTGTTTGCTAATTCGGTTAGCTGCTGCCTTTTGCATGTCGAACATCGTAATTCATATTGTTTTACAGCGCTTCCCGCTGTCACTCTTACATGCCCTCAAGAGTAATTGAATGTGTGTTTGAGCTTCTCCCTATCGCTATTACAGTGCATGCCCGCTCCGTCAGTGCTGTTCTTGGCTTGTTCTCTCCCTCTCTTGCCGCCTTGCTGGTGCAACGCATGCCACTACGGTCGGGCCGGGTCGCATCGACGGGGCGAAAGCTTTCCACCGACACCTCAGATCCCGACTACAAATCTGGGTGGCCAGCTACCGTTAAATCCAGGTTCGTCGGTGCATCAAGTCGATGGTTGCAGCCCAGACACAATCGTGGCACCAATTCAACAACAACCACAACAACAAAACGCGTAATTTTAAATTTGCCTTTAACTTAGTTGCGCATAGCCCAGCCGATGTAAAGTTCAAAGGCTGGCATGCGAAGTGTCGAACTAACGCACTCCTTCCGTGAGAGGGTGCCAGGTGGCTCAGAGGTCAGCGTCCTGAGCCGGCACTGCTGAGGAGGCCCTGGGATTGAGCGTGAGATTAGAGCCTCCTGGGGGAATTAAAGAGCTGCTCAGTTGAGTGTCTCGTCATCATCATCGTCACCGTCACCGTTGTCGTCGTCGTCATGAATTATTGATCCCGTACCTCCCATTCGGTACCTCGCGAGGTACCAGGGCAAAGGGGTTGATGAGAAAACAAATTACTCGGTCAGGAAGTGGTTGCTGGCCAAGTAGAACGTCCAACGACTACACAGGACAGACATATTACCCCACAGTCGAGGGAAGAACAAATTACGAACTAAAATATTTTTCATTACTCTCTGTTTGTCCACATCTTTTTGAGTTATTCATATGCTATCTGTAAATTGTGTCTTTCATTTAGCCTTTGCTTTAATGTATTATTATTATTATTGTTGATCTCAGCCTGCCACCAGTGACAGCACGAGAATAGCATCTTATAAAACTCGGTTGTAGAATAATTTAATCTGAAAATTAATAACGATACTCTTGGTGAGACTGTCATTCAACGATCTCAGCAGAGCTGGTATGAACGTGTTATGTTAATAATTTAAGAAAGACGGCCGCTTGAAGTCCGTTTTCAGAATAATTCTTGAGAAAAATTGCGTCTCCGAGCGCTTCACTGACAGATGGGACACACAGCCCTGAGAGATCCTCACTCATTACGTGACGACGAGTACCAAAAATGTAAAACTTGAACATTTGTCTGACGACAAAAGAGAGCTCGCGAAACAAAGTTTCATTCTTGGCACGACATAATTCAAATATCACATTCGGAATACATTTGGCGATGCGTTCTGTGTCATGATAGCTCGCACTGTAAAGGCATCTATTGTAAAATCTGATACTGAAGGCAAATATGTTTTTGTATCGAGTAAAGTTTCCTCATTGACAGATATTACTCACTTTGTTTTTTCTAACCGTTCTTTGAAGCATACAAAGCAGTCCTCTGCATCGAAGAAAGAAAGAAAGAAAAACTTATTTCCCTAAGTGCTCATATGCTCTCAGCTACAGACCACTCTGAATGTTATGGGTGAGGGTATCACAGCGAAAGGCCACACACAGCTAAACCATGGGGCTCCTGAAAGTCCCTCCAACAGCGGTGGCAATAAATCAAGTAAATTCTGCTGCAGTGGCAGCAGCAAGATTTATAAACCTCGGTTAATGTAACCGGTTTCCTTTGGGGTTTGATTTTTATACAGGTATATCACCAATGTTTAACTATAATCCTCCAACACCCGACAAAGCCAATAAACTTGTCACGTGGGCAAACATGGACATTGATTTGGTTTATGAACGAAGCCGCATGGAATGTTGACAATTTCATACGCGACGTTTCGCTGGAGATTACATCCAGCATCGTCAGGTTGTTAACGCGAGCTCGGATATTGTGTGGCATTATGCCGAAGCAGCACCTCGCCACGGTGGCAAGATGTCAACTCCCTCGCCTTGTATGCAGGACGTCGTGGGTTACATCCCGACCCTGGCACCTGTATATTTGGAGTTTGCATGTTCTACCCCATGGTCGCGTGGATTTTTCTCCTGGTCCTCCGGCTTTTTCCCTACACATTTAGACTCTGAATGCATTTAGAGTATTTGGCTGCTTTCAATGTCCGCACGATGAGCCACTTCGTTGAGCTGTCATTTGTGATGGTCAGGTTGCTTCTGGATAAAGAGCTGTGTAGCTCAAGTGGGCCTTGCACCTGGTGATTTCAAACAATTTGTTGCTTCGTAATAGTTAACAATATTGGCCGCGAAAGCCTACGTACTGCATCCTGTTCAGAGACAACTTGACCTTTGACCGAGAGCACTTCACTTTCCAGTGGTCGTGCAGCATCTATTCCCTCGCTCAGTGCCGGAAGAAACCTCTCCGGGCTGAAGCTCCAACGCTTCGCTTTAAGTGTGGCTCCCGCTCGTGGCGACCGCACGGCTGCTGGCGGAGGTGCCAGTCGTGTGGGGTGATGACACGCATCCCTACGGGGGGCGCGTGGGTAGTGGGGAGGGCGGTCCTGTCCACCCTCTGCAGACGTTGAAGATCCCGTGTCTCTCCCGGATGAAAGCAATGCGACGTTAACCCCCGGTGGCCTGGATAAAATACAACCGCGGCTTAATAATAAGCTCTTGAGTCTGGCCACATTTTGCTCCCCGAGCATGAATAATTCGCAAAATAAATTCTCCCTCCCTTTGAGGGTCGGACGTCTCGGCGAATGAGATGCGTACCACCTCAGTGGAAAATATTGGCCATAAATATATTACAAATAAATGCATTCTGCTTCATTATCCACTGTCCATCTACCACTGGGTGATGACCTTTCATCCTTCTTTCAAATGCCCTTCTTCTCGTCAGGCTTTCCCGTAATGCTGCTTTTTTTTCCTTATTCCATATTCTGATTTCATCTCTCCAATCCCACACGCCCTCGCCTTGTCTGTGTACAATCTCTTGGGTTAAGGAAGCACGCAGGTCCACTTTAGGGCTTGGAATTGAGTTTCGGGAGTGTGGGTTCTTGTAAACGGCGTCATGTTTTCACACAGTCGCGGTGAATCCATTCTGAGTAAGATTTTTGGACAACTTAAAACGTCTTACCCCAGATCACGATTGAACTTTTCACTTATCCACAGACCCTTAAACGTAACTTTAAGGGTCTGTGGTGTTGCGTGCCTGGGTAACGTGAGCCGTGAGAATGGGGTTGGTGGATTACGCAGAGATCATGTGTTTTAGAAATGTCTCTGAACTGCACGGTTATGGCCAGCGTTAGTACAGAACCCGGGTTGGTGACCCGTGTGTGTGAGCCTCAGTCATCTCCCCTCATATTCGAGAGTTTTCTCTGGAGCACTCCCAAGTTTGTTTTCCCGCATGCAACAAACAATCCAAAGAAGGAATTTGCTAAAAGAAAGCAAAACTTGATCATTATGCAGATCCTAACTTTTTATTCAATTATATTATTGGGTAATAGCTATTTATTTAGGACAATTGTGCTCTTGTTATTTAAGAACTCTTCTGACATGAGATAAAATGATATATTTTTAAGCAAACCATGGTAATCGTGATATAAGGGTATTATTTTTTAAAACAGACGATACATTGTATGAATGTTGAACTTCTTTCACACCGTACGTAGCCAACCGATGACCGTGGACATGGTTCCTGATGATACGCCGTCGTATCCCAGCAACCCCAAATAGGAAGGCGTTCATCCAGCAGTGGATCGATGAGGGCTGACGATGAGGCTAACATTTTAGCCAATGTACATTGATGCGTGGCAAACCACGATTTACAGAGCATTAAGAAGCATTTGAGATGGGCTACAATACATAAAATAATAAACACGATTTATTTTTTCATGCCATCATCGATCACCGCGCTCTGGTGATGGACAGGTGGCTCTGACGTCGTCGTGTTGAGTCAGGGCTGCTCACATCCTGGGCTCCAATCTGCACAGCCACCTCTGATGAACCCTTTCACCGTTCCGAGACGCCTGCAAGTTGCAGGATGCGGGTCCCGTTCGCAGCTGGATCTCTGATCGCGACGTTGTTTTTAAAGACGTTGCTACTCACCGCAGAGAACCCAAGCGACACTACCGCACTCTACGATAGCCAGGTCCAAAATGTGCCACACGCCCTCACTCATGGCCTTGTGGGAGCCTCGGTACCGATACAGTTACTTTACAACTTTACGCATACTCCATCGGAATGGGAAGGGGTTGAGCGGGGTCCTTATGCGCGGTGCTCTGGCAGTCTCATCGACGAGCCGGTGGGCCCGGCCTCGTCACCAATGACAAAAAAAGAACCCGTAGTTTTACAACTTCTGTGCAATGAATAATAAGAGGCCAAACAAATGAGTATTCGAATTTTTTTGTGAGAAGGCCTGTGACAAAAAGTCCTCGACAGCCATCCACAATCATAATCAGAATCTTTATTTAGATGAGCTTTTAAGCTCTTTTTCACGAGTGTCCAGTCGTTCACAGATCTCAAGTCGACCCTCTGGCACGTGTGGCACACTCCGTCCAGTGGGATCTATAAATTAATTCTTCGTCTTCTGACGATGACGACGGGACAATTTGAATGCGTTTTAAGGGGTCGGACAGGTTGCGATCAGCTCGCTAAGCTGGCGATGTGTCACTCAACCACGAGTGGCTGCCCAGATTCAAACCCAGGATCTTAGCGCGAGCTCGCCCGGTGTGCTCTAACAAAGGCATCACGAGCCCCGTGAGCCGTGCGGCCTCCGTGACTAGTGCCGCGTCATATCGTGCGCCTTCTGAAGGGCTCTTCACTGCCGCGAGTCAAACGCCAGACCGCTTTCGCTGTCCCTTGTCTGTCGTCTGAAGGCCACTGAAGCCCAAGCTGTGATATTTACATCTGCTCTCATAGACCCCCCGCCGCTGTAGTGCAACGAGCAGCCAGATGCTGCAGCCAGTTCATGGCACGCGCGCAAAGACGCGTGATCGCCCCGCGTTGTAACCCGGGAGCAGACTGCCGGGGGAAAAGTGACGCTCGCAACCAGCGATTACGGCCGGCAGGAGGGCGTTGCCGTGCCGACTCTGTCCCCCTCCTCCGGTGCTGATGTTTACTCACCGACCAGTGTGACCCACGGGGAGTGGGGGGGAGGTGCAGATGGCCACGAACCCACCAGGACCGTAGCCACTGCCTGCAGGTTGGGGGTGCCCTGCTAGAGACGTAATAGTTGGCGGTGGTCACGGGTCATAAAACTATTTTGAAAACCAGGTGAGGCCCCACTGAGCTGTGTAGTTCTTTTTGTCAGAAGCGACCTGACCACAAATGATAGCTCAACGAAGTGGCTTGTCACGTGGACATTCATAGCAGCAGCCAAATAATGTTAAACGCGTGATGTTGATTCTAAATGTGGAGGGAAAAAACCGGAGGACCCTGGGAAAAATCCACGCGATCGCGGGGAGAAGCTCCAAATATACAGCAGTTGTCAGGGTCGGGATCAAACACACGACCTCCTGTATACCAGGCGAGGTAGTTAACGTCTCGTCATCGCGGCGCATTTATAATTATGAAGCGCAGAGGCTAATTGTTTGCTATCGTTAACAAGTACTGAACGTGTTTTCCACGACAGCAGTGTCAGCTTATGACGACGACAACAACAACAAACTGGAATAAACAATGTTGTCCGAGAATTTCAATTCCAAATTCCCCATTCCCATTGACACTGATGACAGTCTGCAATAGTCTGAAGAAATACTGTGACGCTACGGATCCTATACCACGGACATATATACTGCGGCAGAATTCCTCTCATCCGTGCTGATGTGGGGAGACAAACTTTGCGTGTCCGATATCCGTTGGGTTCAACGCGGGCATGGTGAACTCACAGCACAGTGAGGGGGAGTCTCTGACTCTTTGCGTCTGTGTGTGTTGACCGTGTAGGGGGAGCGGTGGGTCAGCGGTTAGCGCGCTGTGATACAAACGCCTGCGACCCGGGTTCGATTGCCGCTCGCAGCCAACACCGGTGACGATTATCTGAACCTGTCGTGGGCCCTCCCCTAGGTTGACTCAGCCTCAAATGAGTACCTCGTGCGCTGTGTAAACATCGCCACGAGGGAGACAAAGGCGGCCGGGCGTGGTGCTGGCCACCCACCCGCTCGTGTTCCATGCTGACCTTCATAGGTGCTACTCGCTAACAGCACTTGCCCCGGTTGCCGAACGAACACATTATGAGGTCGCACTCATCACACACACAGAGTGCTCGCCACAAATGAACCACAACACATTGCTGATCTCGTCAAGGAGCATCAACCATCACGTGGACTCCGGTCATCCTCGCAGCGGCTTTTGGTTAAACATCATACAAAGGCGGTCACCGCATCACGCGCTTTCAGATGCGCTTCTGCGGCCGTCTGAAACGCTCTTCCTTCCAATATAAGGAAGCCACTGGGAGCTATGCAGATTTAAATCATCTACATTGACAAACTCATTTTTTTGGAACTGCTTGTTGTGTTCAGTGTTGTTGTCCTCCCCCCGCACCTCCGATTAGCACGGTTGGCTACGTACGGTGCGAAAGAGGTTCAACATACACACATACTACAAGGCTATATCGTTGTCTCTATTGACCGTGTGTATGCTGACGAATGTGATCATGTGTGTGTGCTGGCTTCGTGAATATGTGCTGACTTGTCAATGTGCATATGCACGCGTGTGCTGACTTTGAATGTGTGTCAATGTGGATGTTTACCGTGTGTGTGTGTGTGCGTGGAGGTATACTTCAAGATACTTTTCACACGTGCGCGCGTGTGTGTCTGAAGATATCCATCGCGCACACGCACACGAATCCAGCGGCCCGAGTTTGATTCCCGCTCACGACCAATTTTGGTGATGAAATTTAGAATCGGTCCTGGGCCTCCTCTAGATCGACTCAGCCTTAACTGAGTAGCTGGAGCAGTGTGTAAGCATCAGTACTGGGGAGACAAACGTGCAACCCACCCCCTGCCTCCCTTCACAGGCGCAGCTCCGTGAACAGCACTTGCCCCAACAGTCTGGTGAGGCTATGCAGGGAATCTTTGTCTTTGATCAGGAGTCAAATATGTTGGGGGTGCCCCTTAGCCATTGATAAACCACGTGGGATTGCCCAGACACACGTGACACCCACAGTAAGGTTGCCCTCCTGCGTGCCACCGATGTGAGCCGTGGCAAATAATTTCAGCGGGTATTGCTGCGTTCATCGCACAGTCAGCAAACCGCTGATTTATATGCAACCATTTATTTATACGATATTTGTTTTATTATTACTCTTGTTAACCAAGAAGAGTCTCGCTAAGTCTCATGGCTCTCCTGGCAACTAAGTACAACGATACCAGGTATTTTTGCAGATGAATAGATTATTGTCACAAAATGCATGGTAGTAGATTAACCTAATTCATGTTTCAATTTAATTGATTTAAAGTTTATTTTGATCGATTTATTGATTCATTATTAGTCTCTTACTCAGATTATGAATGTTGTGGCTTGGCTCTCCAACACACCGGCGTGCTGTACTAGTGACGAATTGGCCACGTTCTGTTTACGTGACAACCCTTACTAGTTGGCTGTGTCGGGTGGTGGCGGGTTTTAATGACACATTCATATATTTACGCGATCTAACCCAAAAACTTCTTATGGAGTGTCTTTTTAGATTACAACGTATTGGTATAATGTCAATTTATTAACTCAAACGCTCCACCACCCAGCGACGGAGCCATTCGAATCAAGTTGTCACGTGAGCAATCGCGCCGGTTTATTCGGTTTCGGAAGAATGTTGAAAAGCAATCGACGTTTTGACAATCTCACCCTCGTTATGAATCATAACATTGGCCGCGAAAGCCCACGAGTGAAACCGATTGAGCGGCTGAAAGGAAGGCACAGACACTGCGGGATCCGCGTCATGGCTGGGCTGACGCGCGCACACGGGAACGATGCAATTCTTGAGCGGTTTGTGTCGCACGTGGAGACGTCGCCGGTCCAATCATGGCACAGTCGCGACAACGCGGCCCGCACCGAGCCCGTCCTCGGGTTAGAATCAAGCGTTGCGCGTAAAGCGGCCGCTCAAAATGAACGTAGCGTACGCACGCAACACGTGTGTCTCTGGTCGTGTTTTATTTCGAGAATGTTCACTGTTCTCAGTGTGGAGGAGAGAAAAATTCGGGTGCTCGTTTATAAGGTGATATTTTATGATGTGCCAGTTTAAAGGAAATAACAACATTTAACATTTAATCCCACCAAAGGGGACCTCAATAGGCAACGTGAGTGATGCTAATGATTTTATTGTTCCGTGATATAGATATTTCTTTGACACGCTAATAGATCAAAATGAGTTGCTGCTGAGAGAAAACAAACTATCCCGTGACATTTCGCCCCATCCGAGGGGTCATAACGATCTCAAAGGTGCACTCTGGGACGATTATCCCCAAGGTCACCAATGGTGGCATGAGTCTGATTGTTCCTGGGAAATGAGCCGAGTGTCTCTACACCTGAATTAGCATTTAACACGCTGCTCGTTTACATCCGTGGTCCTTATTTACAAGTTGAAACGCTATTTTTTTTTATTTTGTTTGGCTCCGGATCGTCTCCGTAGGACGACTGCTGGTGACTTCCTCGTGGATTGGGGTGGGTATTACGATGAATTCATCGATTGGTAGGAATGAAGTTTTCGTTTGCAGGCGGTGTTAGTGGTAGTGGTGTGGGAGGAGGAGGGTGTGAAAAAATAATTCGCGAAAATTGCCGCTATTTTCCGTGGAAAAAGTCCTCTCCCATCAACAACACAAATGAGGCCCCCACGTGCGGGTACCCCGATAGCTCGCGGAGGCGGGCGATGTGTTAACTCAAGCAGATGTGCTGGATGATAAAATCGCCAGCCCTCGTTAAAGAATGCCTAATGCATAAATAGAGTAATTAATCTGTCCTTGTGAGCGGCACGCGACCGTGGCGGTGCGGGGGGGATGGGGGGGGGCTCGCACGCGGCACTTTAAAGAGAAAAGAAATTACGGAGGAGTTTGAATGACGCGTCTGCGGTTTTAATCGGAAATACTTTTTGCGTTTTTAATGGATGCGCTGCGCAGGGGTACGCGGTGCTTGAGGCTCTTAGCGTCGAAGGCGGTCTTCGCTATTGCCTAGGTCGGCTTTTGTTTCATCCTCAGAACGTCGTATCTGGCGTTGTGTTGACAACGTCAGCCGTGGGGTTAAAGGTTAACTGTCGCTGAGGTAGTCCTCCACCCACCACACCTGCTGCATGTGTTCTTGTTGACGGTACTCATTTTGGCGAGCGCCTTCACCAATGGCAACAAGGTAAGTAAGCGGACAGTGCTCCTCCTTCGCGTATAAAACAAATGTACGTTTTTAAATCCTTTATATTAAGTTCACTTGCTTGCTTGCTTGGTGCGCTTACGACCGTGCAAATCTTTCGGTCGTTTTTTAACCCACTTCCCGTGATCCAATCGAGCTGACATTTTGCACACATACTCGTTGTGCGTGACAATTTATTTTCGTGAAATTTCTTTTTCCAAAATTTTACACTTTTTAGGAAAAAAAAAATGATATTTAATTACCAATTGCTTAATGGTGGCAGGCAATCATCTGACCCATAGGTGGCAGCCATCTCAAGCCAGAGGACGAGAGGACTCTAGCCGCCACGCATATAAAGGATTTATAGTGAAAAGCTTTGTTTTTATGGGTAAATTTTTTTTTATTTAAAGCTTTCGTGACGTTAAGAAAAAAAACGTCACTTTTTTCAAATTTTATTTCCGTGGATTTCACACCTGATGACGATTGCTTGTGTTGCAGTCGAAACGTCGTGAGAATTTGTATTGTTTTATATTTATATTATTTTATTAATTCCCTTCTACGTGACTTTACCGAAAGAACCAAGAATATAAATGTACGTTTTGTTGATACTTCCCATCAAGCAAAAGGTCTTCTGGGAGTGAGCAATTTCAGCAGCGTTGGTTCAACGAAACCGAAACTCTGGAGCGGTTTTTGACATACCCTGAGAAAAATCCACACGACCACGGGAAGATAGACACGCAAACTCCAAATATGCAGGCGTCAAGGTCGGGATTGAACCTATGCCCACCTGTGCACCACGCGAGGACGTTAACATCTCGCCACCGTGGCATCTACTTGTGTGAAATCTGGCGGAGGGGTAGAGAGCGTTGGTAGCGAGTCGTGGTGGTGGTGGTGGCGGCGGTGGTGGTGGTGGCGGCAGCGGTGCCTTTGATCGCGATGACAATCTTCATCTTGACGGCTGCAGTGCTACCCGGTCTGACGTGGCGTGCACATTCGGTAAATTGACGTGACCCACATCTCTGAATTCAACACTAATTCACGCGTTGCAATGCGTGATTAGCACTTAGAATTGTCCTTTAAATATCCACGGAATTTTGCTTGGGACGAATGTCTTTTTTGCGATCACGTTGTCACATGTTTGACTTGCTGTTGGTGTGTTCCGTTCATTTAAGTGAGACCTCATCTCAGGATTCCACACAAACGGTGGGCGAAACGTGCAGCACATACCTTGAGCTTGATGAAGAGGATGCGAGGGAATTGAGGTGGTTTTGATTTTTTGACAAGCCAACGGTAGAACACCATCGTCCAGAGACGATGGAATGGTAGAAGAGAAGGTGCACGTATTTTGTTGAACGATGTGAGAACTCTGGAGACTGGGATGGCCTCATTGGTAAAAGTGACCTCAGCTGATTCTACCCTGCCCGGGTATCCACAAATCGCACTTGGCACGGAGGGTCTCAGCAGTGTGGACAGCTAGAGGAAAGGAAAGTTGTTGGCTAAGCTTTTTTTATTTTTGTACAAATCTTGACCACGACGCCGGCGCCGCACGTGGCCTTCACCGTTGATCCACCCGCAGGGCATCGGCACTTTCACCTGGCTGTCCGCCGACACCGTCTGCGACAAACGAGCGGTAGAAACGTCCCCACCGCTCGGCAACCGTCGGCGCCGCCATCATAGACGCGTGTCATGCATGCACGCGCATGTGTGTGTCTGTGTGTGTGTGTACGGGGAGCGGTGGTGTAGCGGTTATGAACCCGGCGACCCGGGTTTGATTCCCGCTCGACGCCAACGATTATCTGAACCGGTCCTGGGCCTCCCCTAGGTCGACTCGGCTTCAAATTAGTACCCGGTGCGGTGTGTAAACATCGCCACCGGGGAGACAAAGGCGTCCGGGCGTGGTGTTGGCCACCCACCCCCTCGTGTGCCGTTCCTGCCTTCGTAGGTGCTCGCTAACGGCACTTGCCCCTACAGTCTGTTAAGGCTACACGGGGGATCTTTGTCTTTGGTGCATTCTCTCTCCGCAGGATGTCCTCGGTCGTGTCTACCATCGCCCCCCGTCGCAGGATGTGCTTGTTCTCACCACGGCGAGTCACTGAGCTGCCGGGCCGACCTCTTCTTCGCCATGCTGCCGCTCTGGCCGTATTATCCACAGCTCTAGGCCGACTCTTGGTTGGTATTTTGCGTCGCGGTGTGTAAAGCCGGAGGGTTTAAGAAAGAAAATGTTTGAAATAAACATTGGAGGGGGGGGGGTGGGAAAGTGTCTTTCGTTAATTTTCCGTAACGTCAACCCCTTTTTGAAAGTATCTCAATACAGCGTGAAAGAAAAAAATATACATCAATGTTCGCTCACCCTGAGCTATTGGATATATGAAGATACAGGGATTTGTTTTGTTTGTTAAGCAAGGAAGCATTTAAAAAAAAACTCTTAAGGAAGCGTTTGTTGTTGTTGTTGATGCTGCTCCGTGTCTTCGGGTTACTTTCTGTTGATGTCTTTCATTGTTGTTGTTGTTTCGGTGTGTGAACGCATTGCGAGATAGGCGCAAGTTTTTAAGGGCCCAGTTTGAGACTTCTGAAGCCAGCGAAAATGCAGATATAAGCACGGCAAACCGTCAGATTACTTGCAGAAGCGTTTAAGTTATGAAAGTATCGTGAACTTTGGGATATTCCCAGACATTTTGATGTTGTGCTTAATTCTATCCTACCAGTGGCTATGCGACGGTGAAAGTGTCCTTAGAAGCCATTCGATTACTCTCTTGCAAAATCACCATTTTTCACGGAACGTTTTGAAAACCTGGTATCTGCATAACCGATTTGCATATTCGTTGTTTCAGTTGACATGAAACAGTTTTATTTGCAGTTGCAGACTCACCGCTGGAGCCAACTTTTTTTTATTTCTCGCAAACTTATTCGCAATATCACACACCATGCGCTTCATGGGGTTATGAAAGATAGCCTCCAGTAAGGTGGACCGGAGATTTCCTTCATCCGTCAGTTGCAAAGTTTTGTTCTTGGGGTCATTTGTATGTGCTTGCCAACACCCAGGCACTACCCAAGAAATGTCAATGGCCTGCAACCCTGAATGTGTTTAATCCCATCGGATCTTGGCTGCTGTGTAGTGTTAAGCCTAATTAGCTTTGGCTCGGTGACCACCAGCACTTTTCCGGTAGCTTGGGCATATCGCCGCAAGGGCCGTGAGTTTGCAGGATGGAATCGTGGCGATGGGCGTAATCACCAGTTCCGTTGGGTCCACTCACCGCCACCGAGTTTGTGACGTGTCCGTGTGTAGCTGTGAGTTTGAACCCCACTCATTCAACGCATGGGTTTTTCTCGGGGTGCTCAGGGCCCGCTCCACATGCCACTCGTTATCATCCCAATGGACGGGACTCGATTGGTCAACCTCAGATGGGGGGGGGTATAACATTCCAGACTTGTGGCTGAGAGCATTGAGACTCACGATGTTGTAGCAACTCTCGGCCACGTATCCAAGGGATTTGAAGTCGTCATTATTCAGCCACGAAAACACCGAATTGTTGTTCTGTTATTGTTTGTTCATAATTACATCGTTAATCATCTCACGGCAGTCGTTTGCGGCTGAGCATTTACTCACTGCAGTGAGTGGGCTCTTCATTTGAACTCTTGTAGGTGCAGACTAAAGTCTGGGTTGTGTTTTAAAGTCGTGCAACACGTGATCATTATGCAATCCCAGCAGTACGAGGTTCGGCAAACAGAAATGGGCGTACGTTGATCTCCGTCTCTGACGTTGCTAAAATAGCGCAATGTGCCTTCACAGAGCCAAGCACAAACTGCGTTCATATTGTCAAGCAGTGGCGTGAGCAATGGCACGTGACGCAATGTTAACATACGCGGGGCAGTCATTTACAGGAGATCGCCCAAAGGTTTTGAGGCCTAAACACAAGCTATTGCATCTCCACGTACAGTACTCACGTGGGCATGGGGACACTGCTCGTCTCGATTGGCAGCCCCGAAGCCAGTGAAGGAGGTTCCACATTCGTATAACTCGGGCGAATTATCTCTTTTAGAAGAAAAACGCTCAGCGGAACTTGGGGGTTTGTCAGCCACGGTGAGCTGATGGACCGATTTGACCCTTGAGCCAGGGGTGTTTTAAATCGTGACATTGCATCAAATTATAAAAACTAAACAATGTGTTTTACCAGGTAAGGGCCCACTGAGCTATGAAGCTCGTTTTCAGAAGCGACCTGGCCACAAATGATAGCTCAACGAAGTCGCTATTCACGTATACATTTATAGCAGCCAAATACTGTAAACGCATGTTTATATTTGTGGAGGGAAAAACCGGAGGACCCGGAGAAAAATCCACGCGACCACGGGGAGAGAGAGAGAGATACGCAAACTCCAAACACTCAGCAGGCGTCAGCGTCGGGATCGAACCCACGACCTCCTGTAGACCAGGCGATGTAGTTAACGTCTCACCACCGTGGCGCATTCATGAGCCATGCGGTTTGATCGCAGCAGCAGCACCCAGCTGATGCTGCTACCAAACATCTCGCTTCTCTCCATTGTTAAACATAAAGCATAGTCAGAGCCCTGCATATGTAACTGATCATTGTAGTAGCAGCAATAGTGATAATAAGGGCATTGATGTTCGGAGTTGATCTTTCGGAAACAGAATGTCATCTAAAAACGTAACATGCATACAAACGAGTTTTTGCGTATCCTGCATGCTGTGTATACACGTGCAGTGTGTTTTCTTGAACGTAGAGTCACACATATATATAATCTGTATAGATTTGACTCGTATGCACGTGGCTCAGCCGTAGGTTGAGCGGCTCGCAATTGGAAGGTTGTGAGTTCAAATCCTGGTCGTGGTTTGACTCGGCCCATCATCCCTCCAGGGTCAATAAAACTGGTACCACTTTGTGGGGAAAGTCGATGGTGGTTGTCCTATGGCCTGACTCGCCCCCTCGTCCGAAGGAGTGTGGCATTGACACAGCTGGCTCAGGGATGTGAGCAGGAGTTGAGCACCAGTGACTCAATGCTCACTTGAGCTGCATCGTTTTAGACGCGTCGCCTGCATGCACTCCGATTAGCATGGTGGGCTACGTCGGTTGCGTCGGAAGTTCAACACACGTACCTACACTCGTACAATGTGTACAGCCTTCGTGGGTCAACGTCGACATACGTACGAGGCATGTAACGATGCATCGACTCAATGATTAAATACATTCCGCACATAATCTTACCCGGAGGAATTAAATGTGTACGCATTCATGCTAATTGTATGCGAGCCATTAGTCTGTTATATTTCGGCTAATAGACCTGACTAAGCTCGTGGGATAGAAGCAAATACGCAAGAAACAAGACGTGAGATTTGTCAAAACGAGACAATCGGTGAGTGGTTCCTGAATCGGATCGTGACTGCCGGATTTTGGGGCAGTTTCATAAAAGCGCCGAGGAGGGGAATCGTTACGTGCCTGGCGTATGCACCAAATCGCTTCGTGGTTGCCTGTAATGATTTCGCGTTTATTTCGGTTTGCTTTCTACATTTGCCATTTGTTAATAAAAGATGCCATTTAAACATCTCGCGCGGTTGGGGTGGGTTTCTCTCTTCTCCAGTTCCCTTGCGTTTCAAACATTCGCCTTGTTTATTGACCGGTCGGAAGGTCACAGGGACTAATGTAAGCCCTGCGATAAAAATATATATAATAACTTGGCCGTGAATGTGGCAAAAGAAAGCGGCATCAAGCCAGGCCGGTCACTCTGCACGGTGGTGGGGTTTGGGACCTTGCGCCTAGATTTATCACCCTCGTCGTGCTGGTTTGCCGCTTAACAAAAAGGGCTTTCACCAGCGCTGCGAACACAGCGCTGCCTCCCGTGGTGTAACACCCATTCGCGTCGGGGCTTGAGCACTTTACGAGCCGCCGGGTTATTTAAAGCATTCGTCCTGAAGTGATCCGCGGAGGCGCGTTAATGATCTTATTTACAGGGACGTTCGGCCCTCGTAGGAGCAACAAATCACTTGAAAATTATCCACCGCGTCTAAATGTCCACGTTTAGCGAAGACACCGCGGGTCTCGCGCGTGACGATGCCGGGCGGCGGGGGGGTGGCCCTGACGACAACTTTGGCCGCGCTGCCGTGCGTGTGGAAGTGTTTTTTTTTCTCACCCCCCCAAAAAAAAGCCACACGTAGTCTGTTGCATCCGGCCACAGCAGCGCAGCGGCGCTTAACCGGCCGAAGCGGTAGGGCCAGCGAGCGGTTGAGCGAGTGAGCGGGCGCCATCGGAAGCTTCCGAGTTAAAATCTCGGGTCTGTGGGTCGAATCGCTCCATCTTCGCTGCGGTGTCGATACAGCCAGCGACACGTTTGCGGCGAAGTCAATCCCGGTTTGGTTGTCCGATGGAGGAACTCGCCCTCCCCATTATGAACGTGGAATTTCCCGGCACCGACTCAGAGCCTGTGAACAGGAAGTCCGAAGCACCTCTTTTGAGACGATCAAATCACTCCGAGCGACTTGTCGCGGCGAGAAATAAATCCCTTTGCCGTTTCTTCGCGCTCTCCATTGGCAGCTCGGCGAGCCGGATGCGAAAAGTCCCACGTTCCGCAAAGCTCGCGCTCGTCTCTCCGCGGTGCCAACACTATTTGATGGCAGCGTAAGTTTAAAAAAAAAAACGTAATAATGATTCACGGTACTACATGCCCCACCCGTGTTCACGAACCATGGGGAAGGGGCTTTCCCATTCGAGAATCCGCTCGGCTAAGCGGTCGCATTGCGGTGGCTCTTACCCCCAGTCCTGCCGAATTAATGGGAATGTTGCAGCGTGTGACCTGGCTTGACCAGACTCATCTCTGGGAGTTCACTTTCATTTGCGCGCGATTGTCAGTCCCGGCCTGATGGCCTCCTCCTGACACGCCGGTGGTGGCGGCGATGAAAATGCAACGCTCGCCTTGAGGGAGAGCGCGAATGAGCAGAGAGTGTCCGGGTAATTGCCTGGCCCATTTCTCGTTAACGCTGAGAGATTACCAAGGTAATTGGGTGTTTACTCGGCTGGCACCAGTGTCCTTTGCACGCTCGCGAGGACCAATGGAGAGGCGAGAGGTGGTCGAGACACCTCCTGATAGGATGTCAAATATTGGCAGCCACTCGTTGACCCATGCATGCCAACTAGGTCAACGAGATACGTCACCATTCCACAACCGCCTCTGAGTAGGACACTGCTCAGGTTGTCTTTCTGCTCGTTAAGTGAAGCAGCGCAACTCACTACTCTCCCGGACGTCTGGCAAATGTATTACCGAGCTGCAGTATATTTGGAGTTTGTGTGTCTCTCTCCCTGCAGTCGCTGGGATTTTTATCTGGCTCCTCCGGGTTTTCCCTTCACATTTAGAAACGTGCATTTAGAGTATTTGGCTGCTCTCAATATCCACGTGATAAGCCACTTCGTTGGCCTATCATTTGTGATAGCCAAATCGCTTTTGAAAAAGAGCTGTGTAGCTCAGTGGGCCTTACCTGGTAAAATAAAAAAACATAGTTTCGTTGAGAATATGTAGAAAGATACGGCACGTTTTCGCAAATGTTCAGGTGAATACACGTAATTGCCCTCTACACTCATTTTAGTTCAGGGCAGTGATCCAGAGCCGCTGAGGGCAAATGCCGCATACACAAAGCAAGGGCCACTCGCTGCTTAGTACAGCCGCTGTCAACTAAAACAATCTCAACACATTTGTCAATGACGCTGCCTTAAAAGAAACAAAATATGAATGTGATAGACGACGTTTAGCACAACGGCCATTCTCAGCACATCGGATGGGGTCATTGCCTGAAACGTCACCTGTTATACACATTTCCTTTTGCTATTTTTCTTGTTGACGAGTGTGAGTTGTGCCGTTCGTTTGTGGTCGCACACCACTGTCAAGGCAGCAGCAGGAGCGGCATGACACCGATATAATCGCTGAGCCAAAACGCTTTTGGAAGCCCTTATGTGGCAGAGGGAAATGCTGTCTCATGGTGGTGATCTTCAGTTTCGTAGTTGGTGCACACGGAACTGCTTTGTCACTGACGAGATTTGTTTGGGGGAAGAGCAAAAAGACGACATTGCCTCTATGCATCAAACTAAACAATTGATTGCCGATGATGCTGATTCTGGCATTTATCTTTTTCTTGCCCCCAGGCGAGTGGCGTAGCGAGGGAAGCCATTTATGTCAAAAGTAATTTTTATTAAATATTTAACATTTGATCATGAAATCCATTTGTTTGTTCATAAATTAGGAATCAAGTTTGTAAATCAACAGTAAAATATAGCTGAACGTTAGCACGGAATACACAGTTATTTTGAAACAGTATTTTTTCGTGAATGCAAGAATATTTTTTTTTTACATTTCTGCGACAGTGAGGGCTCTGCCTCAACGAAACAATTTTTTTTATATATTTGACGAGGTAGGGCCCACTGAGCTGTATATATTTTTTTCAGAAAATCTGACCACTACCGATAGCTCAACCAAGTGGCTTATCATATAAACAGCATGCAAATACAGCAGGCAAATACTTTAAAAGCACGTTTGGAAATTTGGAGAAAGACAGAGGACCCGCATCAAAATCCACGCGACCACAGGGAGAACATGCAAACTCTGAATATACAGGCGTGAGGGTCGGGATCGGACCTACCACTCTTAGGTTTTTTCAGTAAAGTCATGTAGGTAAAAAATAATAAAATAAAAAATAATTAAAGTAATTATAGCAATAAAATAAACCAATGCAGCTCTGCGAGCACTGGACGGACACGGTCGGATCTTGCAGTGCCCATCACGACCACGTGTGCGAGTCTTTGGCGATAACATTGCCAGCTCACTGTGGTAGATGAAATGGGAGAATGCCTCTTCCACTTCCGGAAAATGTTCATGCACCGGAAGGAGAATGGCTTCACAATGACATCGCAAGCGATTGGTGCCAGACAAGATGTGGCCACCACCCGAGCATATTGGCACAAGGCAAAGAGGAAAGTGGAAATAAATGACGAAATGTGCAGTGGACACCTGGAGGCAATCTGCCCGTGGATCGTGATGGTGATGATCTTCAGCAACTCGTGACATCTTCACGAGACTGGATCAGCGGCCGCCTGGCTTTGGTTATCCCACTCTGCCTCTGGAGCCACTGTAAACAATAAAAATTAACCCGTAAAAACAAAGTTTTTCACAATAAATCCTTTATATGCGTGGCGGCTTGAGTCCTCTCGTCCTCTGGCTTGAGATGGCTGCCACCTATGGGTCAGATGATTGCAGCGTAAGCATTAAGCAATTGGTAATTAAATATCATATTTTTGTCCTAAAAAGTGTAAAATTTTGGACAAAACATTTCACGAACATTAATTGTCACGCACAACGAGTCTGTGTGGAAAATGTCAGCTCGATTAGATCACGGGAAGTGGGTTAAAAAACGACCGAAAGATTTGCACGGTCGTAAGCGTGCAAGCAAGCAAGCGCGCAAGCAAGCAAGCGAACTTAATATAAAGGATTTAAAAATACAAAGCCCTTGACCATTCCTTTGCTTTTGTTCTCGATTGTATATTTTCTCAAGTTGAGCTAGTTAACGATACTGGCCAAATTTCCGTCGCAAGACCCTTCACCTCCCGTGGTGGGAAGGTGCTGTGGGCTACCGTGTGGACGAGAGGCCGCACCGTAGCGCACGAAGGGATTGAAGAGGTCGCAAAATCGTGAGATCCACGTGGATCTCGCGATTTTGTGAGATCCACGTAAATTATTTATCTCGTTACAAGAGGCCGATAGCACGGTTGGGATAAAATTGGTGACGGATAAATAAATTAATAAAACATGATTGCAAATGCATCCCAGGTAGGGCCTTTCCCTGCAAGAGTTCCGTGACTAGATTTCTGGCAAAAGACTGTCATTCCTACTAAATCTTACTTTGAGCATGTGAAACAAATCCACATCATTTTCAGATATTTTTCTTCCATTTTGATAATTGGACTGGGATCGAACTCATTAAATCAGGCAGCCAAAGTGAGGGTGGTGGGTAGGATGGTTCTGATGGCAAAAAAGTGACCAATTATGGTAATCGGAGGAGATGCTGTGACTTTTGACTGCACAGTTCGTGGAGCCATTCCAGGCTGTGTCCTAGGAGAGCCTCGCCGTGGTACAGATGGAATGGAAATCCAATCGATAATGCGGATGTCTCGGGGATCACGCTGCCTGCCACGGAGCCACATTACATATGCTGGCGGACCTGGGGATTCCAACTTGCTCTAAATAACTCGGAACACCAGGACGTAATTGGGCTGCATTTGTCCATACAGCCTTGGCATAACAAACGCAGCCCCATTGTTGCAACATTTAAACAATGGGTTGGGTATTTAGCGGTGACCTTTGGTGAGGTCTAGGTCATATGGTCATTGTCTTCCCTGCCACGCGTTTTATGAATTCTGGCTTTCTGAACGGACGACTGGGCTGCCATTCATCGAAGCGATGTGTACCCACGAACACTCCAGCGTTGGATATTTTAGCCGCGAGTTCGTGACTTCAAATCCCAGTGGGGCGTTAAACTCCCCCGTGCCGATGACTTGCCGTCAGTGGCTCGCTGCGCGAACTTTGTACGCGTTTTTAAATGGGACTTTTATCATTCTTATTTTGACTCCTCATCCTCGGGTAAAGGAACACAACCTCTGATGGGGCTGCAACCGCACGTCGATTGCCAAGTCACAAGTGTTTACATTGTGCACAGGCTCGTTCCTTCCAGAGTAATGTGGAATTTGCACCGACAGCTCAGCACCGCCAACGATAGATAGAAGGGCACCGCGCCTCCGATTAGCACGGTGGGCTACGTACGGTGCGAAAGAAGTTCAAACGTACGTGCATATGCATCGACATAGAAGAAGTCGTCGCTGCACCCACTGAAGAATATCTGAAACACGTAATTATGCCGCACCAACTTCACAATAATAATTATGTCCAGGGGCCTGCCTTGGCTCCTCCCACCCTCAACCAGTATATATACAAGGACGGTTTTCTTGGAATTTCTCTCACTTGATACAGCAAGCGTGCTGTGACGGTTCCACTTGAAGACGGAAGCTTATGTTGCCTCCGAAACGTCGTGATTTTATTTTATTTTTATTATTTTTTTACCTACGTGACTTTACCGTTAAAACCTAAGAATACGTAATTATGCGCTTCCATCTCTCGATGATTCCTTCCCAAAACATCGCTTCACCACGCAAGGTTGCACGTGTTAGCGCGTGTTCATTACATGTCCCGCATATGGCTGTGCATGCTTCAGAGCCCGTGCGTGCATCCATGCGCGAGGGAAATAGCCATGAAACGATGTGCGTATGTACGTGTGTTTGATGAGACGGAGGCGGTAATGCACAAATGTTTGTGCATTTTATTGCGGTATATGCATGGCCATATCCGTGCGCGCGAGTGTGTGTGAGAGACCACATTGTGTGTACGTGGGTGGCATTAGTGCAGTGGTTAGCTTGCCACGGTGTTATCCCAGCCACCTGGATTGAATCCCTGGCCCTGCAAACCACCGCCGCCGCCGCCACACCAAGCGCCTGGAGATGAGAAGTGATTTTTTTCGAAAAATACATTTCTACGAATTGTTTTGTTGTGATTAAAGCAGTTATAATATAACAATTCTTTCAAACGTGAATTGCCTAATGAGGATAACATTTTAAGTTCATGTTAGAAACCGCTGCAGCACCACAGTCGTGCCTCTGGGAAGTCTTGGGGCGGCTGTGGTGTGAGGCACGAGCGTTACCACTGCCCCACACTGCCAAAACGGTGCCTGCACCTGTGCCAAAGCTCCCTTCCATCAAGTCCGTATTTGATGTGTCGTGTGACCGTCAGCACTGGAGAGACAAAGGCAGCTGGCCTTTTAGGATTTTCATGCGGAGTGTAAACAACGGTCATCAATTAATGTTGTTCCATTAACAATGCGTGCATCACATTTGCAAGTAACAAAGTGGGTTCTCACACTCGCATGACACTTGGCCAATTTTCTGAATAATTTCCCAGGATACCCAATGCCCACCTTGGGTCCTCCGGTTTCCCCCCCCCCTCCGCATTTGGATTCAACATCACGCGTTTAGAGTGCTTGGCTGCTAGAAATGTCCGCGTGATGATCAGCCACTTCGTTGAGCGATCATTTGTGATCGGCAGGTCGCTTCTGCAAAAGAGCTACGGAGCTCAGTGGGCCCTACCTGCTCAACTAAATGAACAACAAAAATAATTAAATTGTTGGCCATATAACACCTTCCCCCTCCCTCCACCAGCCATGTCATTGGGGCATTCCAAAAGTGTTCATTCTTCTGAGGCTGACCCATAACCCCCCCCCCTCCCCACGATGAAATGAACCTTACCAATGTGCACTCTGTTACATAAACCACTGTGGATTGAATCAGGCTTTCTCTGCGTAATTACAGAGAAACAGTAATCCTCCACCCTTACCTGCTCCGCGACTAGTAATTGCAAATTATTAGCCGTACAATTGTGAGCAATTAGTCAGAAGCGACGTGTAATTATTTCTGGCCTAGAAAATAAAAGTGACACCTATAAATTGTGTAAATTGGCGGTCACGATGGATTTCGCACTGAATTAATATTGTCTCGGTACTTAAACCCTGGAATCCTGTTGTTGTCGTGTGGTGCCAATCACCTCCGCCTGCTAATGCACTCCCCGTGTCCTCATGGGGATGCACAGCCGTGCAGGAGACAAACAAAAAGTAGCACGCGAATTCATTAATTATTGAGGTTTCATTTTTTATTTCGGCTTACTGTGTGTATATATATAAAAGCAAGCCGACAGCCCATTAAGGTAGCGTGTCTGTGGCAATCGACAAAATATCCATAAGTATATCATTTATTGACCCTGGAAAGCTTGTCCCGTGCATTTGACACGTGTTTTTTTTGCTCTTCCGGCAATGGCCTCTCGTCGTAATGTTTGCCCGATGTCATTGGTGAGAAGTGCGCTCCAAGCCCTCCCGTCACGAGGTGTCTCGCGGAGCGTGACCAAGGAAGGGTTCAACCCCGTGACACGCCGAGCGTGCTGGCACAAGTCCCCGTCCGTCAGCACAGGCTGGGCCCAAGCGGCCATTGCCAACCACAAGAGTGGTGGTAACGTCTCGTGCAGCAGCAGCAGCAGCAGAGAGAGGGAGAGACACCGGTGGCACGCCGAAGAGGCATGCTGTGATTGGCTAACCAATCCGTTGCTTGGGCATCCCGAGGTATTTTTTGCGTAGAGGGACGAAGAGGAACGAGGGAGGAGAAGGAGGACTTTGCATCTCTTTGAACTGTGACAAGGGGAGTGCCAAAGCTTCATCGCCTCCACTGAATGGTATTCTGACGTTATTAAAGTATCAAGATTAGCAGTGACTTTGGGTGTCCCGTGTGGTTTGCTCGTCAATGTATTGTTACTCAATGCCGTGTGTCGCTTCCCGCCGGTGAGATTCGTGAGCTTTGGGAGGGGAGGAGATCTTAAACCCTGAGACACCGGTAATCATGGTTTAATAATTGTTAAGCCCTAACCTCCACGACACGACTAAGCCATGGTGTTCAACTTGAAAAAGTAGGTGAAGTGAAAGTCAAGGTGGGTTTTTTTTCTCCTCTGAAGAGCACAGGACAGTTCTCATCCACAAGTTGTGGAAATTCCACATTGCTATGTTGGGGACAGGCCTGAATAAGACGACAATTATACGTCTCAATGATCGATGCAACCTCAACTGAGCGATATTTATTTTAACCACCCCAGAGATGATGGGCTCAAAGTATCAAAGCATCAAAGGCATAGCTGCATTAACCATAATAATTAATTCCACGTACATGAAAATGAAGTAACCTGTCATCTTTACCTAAGATACCGTGAGGTTTAACACTAATTTTCATGAGCGATCCGTTTTGAACGCCAACCCTATATTTTATGTGTGTTGAAAAAATACACATCGTGCTTCGTGAAAATCCACCAATGGGGTGTAAAAACCTCAAACTACTTGCTGTGCTGTCTTCTGCGAGCACTACGAAACAGCCCATTATGTAGGCGTCTCACGCAAAACGTCGCTCTTATGAGGGTAATTGAAAAATGTGCAAGTATTGTAGCATAAAACAGTGGTCATCCGTTAAGTTGTAACCGTGATATGGTCGTGCCCAGTGTTAATTCTAGTTTTACACGAATGTGTTTTGACAATACGTGGAAGATTAATACCTTGGTCTTAAGTAACAACAACAACTCATTGCACTCAATCTTTGCTTCTGACTTAGCCGAGGTCCGTTTGTGGAGACGATTTAACAATCCAGAGAAACAGCCGTGTGGGTGTTGGGGTTTGCCGAACTTTCTGCCTCTCTGCAGACTAAGCCTGGGCAATTAACCCGATTATTTGGACCAATCAATCAGTGCCTTGAATAATCGATTTGGTCATTCTGAAGCAATCCATTAACCATTGATTATCTGGGCCTAATTCAGGTTGTGTGAACAAAGCTGGCCCCTGCCATTGGCTGATTTAAGAATGCGGATTGATTAATCTGTCCCATGATGCTCTGGTACACTGGCTTACGCTCGCTTCATGGCCAAGTGGGACTTAATAAGTGGCTGTGATTGGTCACAAGTTGAGTTGAAAAATCGTCCAACTAATGTCCTTATTCTACCACTGTACAGCAGGGTGGAGAATACATTCGGATCATACGATTTGCTTTGCAGGCTTTGGAAATGACATGGCATGCAGGTGTTGGTCGCAGCTATTGAATCCAACATGTTCTGTAGGTTATGAGAAAACTCCTAGCAATGGGAAAATGCGTGAAGACTGGAAACAAATAAATGTCATCGTCGTCGTCACGATCCACGGGCAGATAGCCCTGGAGGTGTCCACCGCACATTTCGTCATTAGTTTCCACTTTCCTCTTCTGTCTTGTGCGAATATATTTTCAAGTCGCGCGACATCTCGTGCGGCACCAATCTCTTGTGATGTCGTCATCAAGCCATTCCAACAACAACGCACTTTTAGTGTTCCTGTTGTCCATCCTACAGATGTGTGTCCAAATAGTGCCGGCTTCCTTCTCATCGCTGCCTGCATCGTCGTCATCATCAAGTCGTCTTCTTCTTCTATGTTCAAACTTCATTTCTTACTTCTACCTTGGTCACTCTATGGGTGCAGCTGAGATGCGGTACCTTCGAGTGCCAATATCTTATCTCTGTCGGTCTCTTTCGATGTCCAGGTCTCGCAGGCATACAACGCTGTACTGAACACGCATGTTCTTAGGATGTTCAATTTGGTCTTGTAGCTGATTTGCTTGCTTGCTTTTCCGGATGTTAATCAATCCTGCCCTTACTTTGCTATCATCGCCTTTACGTCTTTCGTGGGATCGTTACTCCATGTCAGTAGACTTCCCAACCATACAAACTCCTTTACATTCACAATCTTCGTATTACTTCTTTCTCAGTGGCCTCCCGTACATTGAGAAGTAAGTCAATGCTAGAAAGCAGCAAGTAGATGCATTCGACAGCCCACAAAGGTGGCGTGTGGCTCAAAAGCCGGCACGAAGGCACGGCTCCCGTCACGTTTGGGACGGCCACGTTTCCAGCTCTCTGCGTGTTGGTGGCCTAGGCGAGGCGAGGCGCATTGCACGTGCGATGTGGTGGTCACATGACACGAACACGAGAGCGTGACGGGAGTCGTGCCTCCTTGCTGTGTGTGAGCAGCAAACCTTTGCGTCTTGATAACTGACGATGGCGCCGCAGCTCCTGTGAGAAAGATGCGTGTCATTGCATTGCACATTCAATGCATATTCATGTTCTCCATTGGTTGCTTTGCATGCATATTTTATCCGTTCAGTTTGAAATGTAGGTGCATCATTTGTAAATGAAACACGTAGGCTTTTTGTGCGACCAAAAATTAATTATTGATGAGTTTTTTTCGGGGCGAGGTGGCGTCAATATAAATGTGTCGTACATCCACCTCCACCCGACAGAGTGTGCTGAAAATGAACGCCTGATGTTGTTGCAATCACCAGCGAAACGTCGTTCTCAATTATAAATGTTGTGGTTTGCTCTCCAACACGCTGGTGTGCTGAAGTAGTAACTAATTGGCACGTTCTGTTTCCATCCAATTAGTGACAAACCTCACTAATTGGATGAGTTTGGTGGTAGTGGGAGGAACGACATTGTTACATTTACGAGACCTAACCCACAAGACGTCATCATGAATATATATTTCGCTTCCAACATACGGAAGCCTAAACAAATCAATTTTTTCCCTCATAATCTTTGAATATTTCATGTGTTCCTCTTTACATTATACAGCCTGCGATGTAAATAATGAATACTTATATGGAGACACACGCAAGATAACTGTATTTTTGGACTGTGATGTTGACATTTCTAAAGTGACAGATGCGAGGATGCCGCTGCAGCGTCACTGTCGACGGGAGGAAGCCTCCTGCCAGCGAGAACACAACACCTCGAGCGCCACACGCCTGCACGGTCACGGCGGTGGTGGTGGCGGTGGTGGTAGTGGTGGTGGTCGCGGTGGTGGTGGTAGTGGTGGTGGTGGTGGTGGTTACGGTGGTGGTCGAGGTGGTGGCGGTGGTGGTGGTGGTCGAGGTGGTGGTGGTCGAGGTGGTGGTGATCGCGGTGGCGGCGGTGGTCGCGGTCGTGGTGGTGGTGGTCGCGGTAGTGGTGGTCGAGGTGGTGGTGGTGGTGGTGGTCGCGGTGGTGGTGGTGGCGGTGGTGGTGGCGGTGGTGTTGGTGGTGGTCGAGGTGGTGGTGGTGGTGGCGGTGGTGATCGCGGTGGTGGCGGTGCTGGCAGCGGTTCGCTCAGCACTTGCGCGATTCTGTCCCCAGCGACGATGGGAGACCGAGAATTCGCAGGCGGGCACCGCGTCCCTCGCCCTGCTCGTGGCCAGAGGTGAGACACGTTTGGGACGAGGAGCTGCCAGACCAGCCCAGGCGAGCTGCTGCTGCTGCTGCTGCCTCTGCAGCGCAGCCTGTAGATTGAACTGCAGCCACAGAGCCTTGCAACCCGACAAGGTTTCCGCGGCAAAGGCATCAGCCCCTTGAGCCACCAGGCCACCGGCATGCTGTGGAAATCATTTAAACAACGGAGATAACGTCACCTCGTTGTGAGCGGAGGCTTGTGTGTGTTTCCCTCCCACCCCTTAAAAGAGACGTCTCACACGTGCAGTGCAAGTGAGAGAATTGGACTGATCCCAGGACCTTTAGGAATGTTGAACTTAAAAGAGCATCTGCTTGTTTTAACAATGCCGATGACAGGAGGTGCCAATTGGTCAATAATACAGCGGAAAAGGAGGTGCAGCTGGAGTGACGACGTCTAAAAATAGGTTTGCGAAACAAAGATTGCCTTCTTGTCTCTGCTGGAAAGTTCAGCAAAGTGCGTGTGCGAGATTGTTACATTCGTACGTTCACACTGTGCGGGCTGTGACGGCTTAATTCATACATAACCCTTTTCACAAGTCGTCGACTTCATAAAGCGTTCCGGGGAAAGGATTCAGATCCACTTTCATTCGGATACACGTCTCAGCGTCCCTCTTCATTTAATTGGGTTTCCTTTCCTCCGCGGGAGGCTCTTGCACTGAGACAATTGGCCAATTGTTTCCTCATGAGTGTTGCCCAGTTTGGAAGCCAACTGAAAGTTTAATTCAGACAAATAAACCCCTCCTCAAAGTCACCGCCCCTCCACATCGACCCTTCCATTCGCGAAGTTCCCCCCCATGCTTGGGGACTCTTGACTCGCTGGCTGTGTGTGTGTCCGCGCCTTGAACTTCTTTCGCACCGTACCTGGCCAACCGGAGGTGCAGACCCTGGCGTTCGTAGCTGCCGGCAACCGGCGGGTCCGGTACCGCACAGCTGTCCGTGACGTCATTTATCAACCACGTGCATTGCAGCTCTTTAAATATTGAGGTTTTTTTTGTTTTACCGAATTCGAAAAATCTGTCTCGCCTTGTGATTTTGGATGCCGACCCCTGCTGTAGCGATATTCTCATGGTGTCCGACGTTTCGCTCCACATGCTTCTTCCGGAGCTTGACGATGACCTCTGACGTTTGGCTCAACAGTGAGTGAAGCTCTCAGCGCTGCACCTCTCGGCGGGGGGAGCGAATCGTCGGGCATCGTGCCGAACAACCCGCGACACGACCCGAAAACACGGCGTAGAGCCAGGAGATTCTGCCCCCTCGTGATCCGTGCGTACGTCTCTGTGCGTGTATGTTGAACTCCTTTCGCACCGTATGTAACCAACCGCGTCAATCGGAGGTGTTACTCCGTTCAGATGTACCCCCTCGCATTACCCCACTTAACCCCGTCCCACTTGTATGCTCTCTTCCCCGTGCTTTGTTTTTTTCAATAAAATACTCGGCACGTGCTAAATGGGGAATTTCGTTAGAAAAACTTGACACAGGTGGCCAATGAACCTGCCGACTTCGCCGCACTGTCGTCAGAAGCAGCCGCAAAGCATCGCGGTTTGAAACATCTCACCCAGACGCTCGCTGTGAAGTCGCTGAATCCCATGGTACTCTTCACCTGGCCCCACGTAACGAGATGCGAAGGCAACGTTTGGACTTGAGCGCGTAGTTTATTTTCTTTTTTCTCTCAGGCAATACTTTGAATCAAAATATTATTTTATTTCCATGGAATTTACAAATTTAAGGGTCGACACTTTCACATTTCCCGCAGTAGTTTAAGTGCTTATTTCGTGCGCTCTGACAACAAATTAATTCACAGCCCTTTTCATAAATGCCACCAAACTTATCGCGGCACTGACAGAGGTAGGTCCCCTGAAATCGTGATGATTCGAGCACAATTGCAACTAATTAGACGTAAAATAATGAAATAGGAACGTTTCAGAGTTAAAAATTCCCTCTTTTGCACGCGTACAAAGTTGACACTTGCAACGTTCTAATTGTTACGGAGTGCGGTTTTTTCGTGTGCTGCTGATCTGCTTTCCCCACCCAGTGGAACGACCCTGGCACTTCACCCAGACCCGTTCGGTGACGGGGTGCTCCAGCGTGGCCATTGAGAGACAGCGGCGAATGTGTTCCAGCTCTCAACAGGGCACGAAGAACCGGCTTCGCGGCGCGTGGGTGTAATCCGGCGCTTTGGAGGGTAGGATCGGTGGCACACACTCCAGATTAATCTCGCGCTCTGAGACTCCCCGTTGGCGTGGGGGTGGGGGAGAGCACGCGGTGTCCCTGGGACGTAATTCCTGCATCGGGGGTAAAGAAACGACACTTTCGCGCCGACGAAGAGAGGTGACCCCGTGTTGAAGGCACGCCTGCCTTTTTCTCCCTGCTCTTGTCTCCCCTGTGGTTGGGTTCTTAAACTAAAAAAAAACCTATAAACTAAACTTTTTATTTTACCAGGTAAAGCCCACTGAGCTATGTAGCTTTTTATCAGAAGCGACCTGGCCACAAATGATGGCTCAACGAAGTGGCTTATCACGTGGAAATTCATAGCAGCAGCCAAATTCTGTTAAACGCGTGATGTTGATTCTAAATGTGGAGGAAAAAACGTTGAACCCGGAGAAAAATCCACGTGACCACGGGGAGAGAGACACCGCAAACTCCAAATATGCATGCGTCGGGGTCAGGATCGAACCGATGACCTCCAGTACACCGGGAGTCGAAGGGATGCATTGAGGTGTGGATTTTCCTTCTCGTCGTGTGGACCTCCTGCCAATTTGTTGACTTTGGACAAACTGAGTAATGATGCCTTGAGGCCTCGTCTCCCATGGTGGTCAACTCCCAGCTGAGTCTCACACGTGTTCTATCGGCTCAGTCATTATAGAGAGAGATAGAGAGAGAAAAGCACCATCTCCATCGTTTAATCATTCACATGAATACACATTCTTACCTGATCTCTAATGTGCAAATTCGCGGTACAAAGCAGAGCACCATTTAACGGATTTCCATGGTGTTTGTTTTTTGTCTTTAATATTTTTTTTTGGTTGCTTCCCTTTGAACTCCCACGAGCCGCTCATTTCGCGATCGCTCTGTTTCCACGAAGCCAATCAAAGTGATCTCTTCATCACCCCCTGCGTCCGCCGTTGCTCCCTTCTACAATTACCCATGGAAAATGCAATCCGTGTCACGAGCTTCACGGTCGCGTGCTGACGTTCAACTTTTCCCACGCAAATGCATTTTGCTCAGCCACGCGAGTGACATTAATTAGCATTGCTTCCTCACAAACAAAACTTATTTGGGCGACGCAAAAACCCTCAGCGAGCACGGTGACATAGCCACCTGCGCAGCGCTCCTTTGGGAGACAGGGTAGGGTTGCTTGTGGCAATGTCTTTGCATTTATATGCACGTGGCTGGCGGTGGTGCAGCGGTTAGCGCCACGCTGCGCAAAGAACTCGGCGATCCGAGTTCGATTCCCTCTCACGGCCGACACCAGTGACGATTGTCTGAACCGGTCCTAGTCCTCCCTTCAGGTCGACCGAGCCTCAAATGAATACCTGGTGCGGTGTGTAAGCATCGCTACTGGAGAGACAAAGGCGGTCAGGCATGGTGATCGCCACTCACCCCTCATGCACCGTTACGCCCTCCTTAGATGCTAGCAAACGCCACTTGCCCCAACAATCTGGTAAGAGGCTATATGGGGGATGTTTGTCTTTTGTGTGTAACACCATAATGGAGAGAGGTTAACTACCTCGCCTGGTATACAAGAGGTCGTGGGTTCGATTCCGACTCTTGACACATGTATATTTGTAGTTTGCGTGTCTCCCTCCCCATGATCGCATGGGCTTTTGTCTGGATCCTCCAGTTTTTCTCTCCACATTCAGAATCAACACCACACGTTTGGCTGCTATAAATTTCCACGCGATAAGCCACTTCGTTGAGCTCCCGCTTGTGGCCAGGTCATTGCCGAAATCGAGCGACATCGTTCAGCGGTGCCCTTACCCGCTAAAAGAAGCAAATACGTAATTTCATTGTTGGTGTTGTTCTTTGTTCATGGCTTTGAATATTCTCAGCGTTGGTAGCGGTGGCGATGTCTTTGGTGCTGGCGCGGCGCTCCGCGTTTGTTTCCCGCTCATCTTCGAGAACGAGCGACAAGTTCGCAGCGGCGCGTTGCAAGTTGACATTATTTATTCTTATTATTATTGTTAGATAAGTAGCTGCTACGACATCAGCACAAGGGATGCAAAGGTTGCTGATCGAGGCTTTCGAACAGCGCTTTTTCCTACGGTGATGCCAACTGGAGGTCTTCGTTTCGTGTGCTTAGTATGTAATTATCTGCGTGTGTGCGTGCGTTCTAAATGCACGCGCGGACTGCTGCATATGCACGTGCTGTTGCCTCATCCTGAACATGCACACGGAGTGGCCGGAGAGGTTGGACCCCACCAGTAAAACAAAAAAAATAGAAACTCATTTGGAAAGAAAAAGGCAACACTTGCCTGCGTGTTGTTCATTTCACGAGCTGTGCACAATGCTGTGCTCCACATTTAGTTCTGGGTCCCCTCTACCACAGCCATGCGTCCTCTCGTCTGCACGCCTCAACGTGGACCCCCTCTACATGAACACCTACCGCCGCCTTGAATCACTGAGGCTGGTCAACCAACATCCACATCTGGGTTTCGCGAGGCCGGATCGTGTGAGGGGCTCACGGATCCTTGAATGAGCTGGACACGTGGGTGTGGTCGCTGCGTCTGCATCAGATAGCCGGCATGCCCAGCCAACACATTACAACCAGCTTCCGTTTGGGTGGATAGAGAGGTCTCAACGGGCACGGCACTGGCTAGAGAAGAGAGGGGCTGATGCAGGTACAGAATGAATGTGGAACTAGTTGCTACCAGTGGTGTTAAGATCGGCCTTTGTGGCAGAGGCTCATGTTATGTGCAGTTGGAGGCAGCATGGGATGCAGAGACAATGCTCACAACACTGGGCTGCTAAAACACAACCTTTTGACACAGGTGGTGCTTCTGCCAGTCATCTCAGTCAGTCAACCCATACCAACTGGGTGTGTCCCCGTGAGCTGTCATGGGGTCACTTCTTTTACACATTACACATAGCCTCAAAGTGCACCTAGTCTGGCACGAGCGCTGTGGCGAGACCACAATCTGTCGTGTCTGTGTGTATATGCCTGTTTGTCTACACATTGCGTGTTTGTGTCATTGTGTGTAAGTATTTAATTGTGTATCTAATGTGATTCTGTTTGTGCTATTGTACATATGCATGTATGTGCGTGTGTGATTATGTGTGTCGGTGATCATAGATTAATAATAGGCTCCATTCCAGTCTGCCATTACACTACATTGACGCATGAAATCAGCAGCGGGTAGAAAATGAAGCTAATGGATGGTTCTGTCCTTAATAGGTGCTCACTAAAAGCACTTGTTCCAAGCCAAAGGGTTCTCATGAGGCTAATACGCCCTTGCCTGTCATGCGCAAGCAATCGCATCGTAGAGTGTACCGCATCTACTCGTGTTGTCGCCCACAGCGCGCGCAAAAAGCTTCTTCAAGGCATCCATCATTTACCTCCGTTTCTCCGGTAAACACCCAATGAACACCAACAGACAATAAAAACACCATCGGACCAATTGAGCCGGGAGCCCCCACAAAAACACCGAAAAAAAACCCGCCCCAAGAATCCCATACATTTAAGAGGGGCGGTGGGTAAGGGGGGAAAATCAGCTCTTCCCCTTGGGGATTTTACTGCAGAACATGTGGAATCTTGTAGATCTGGGAGGGCTTTTATCAGAAAACAGTATTGATCGCGCCATACCGATCAATACACCCATGCAGCCGGCATAAACCGCCTCTAATTATTCCGCATCCCCCCCCCCCCCACGTGACCGTGCGCACAGCGCGAAGTGCCCCCTGGGGTGCTTCCCAGGGACAGTGCAGCGCCACGCGAGACCCCGCCGGCCCCGCTGCGCTTGCCCCACAAAAGACGCGATGAGTTCGGTCCAGCCGCCGTTGCCACGTGGAAAGGGGAATTCCACAAATCGAGGGGTTCGACGCGTGCTCGGCTTTCGCGACCGATGTTATCCACGATGGAGGTTATGTTGGGTGAGCTCGCGTCAATATGAATGTGTCGTTAAACTCCGGCTGTCGCCTGATGATGCTGGTTGTAATTACACCGGCAAATGTGAACCACACCAAGGGCCTTCCCTGCATCATCATCATCATCATCCATGCAGCATCATCATCATCATCCACGTTCTATTGACGGATGCAGTCCCTCCCCTGTGCCGTCACCATCTCAGAATCCATCCTCGCTTCAGCACGTGGGCTGAGCTGATCGCTTCCTTACGGTGTCCTCAGCAGTCAACGCGACGTCTCGAATTTGTATTGTTTCCCCAATCCATATATCCGGGGGCGCCACGGTGGAGAGATGTTCACTACCTCGCCTGGTGTGCAGGAGGTCGTCGTGGGTTGGATCCCGACGCTGACACCTGCTGTATATTTGGAGTTTGCGTGTCTCTCTTCTCGTGGTGACGTGGATTTTTCTCCAGGTCCTCCGGTATTTCCCTCCACATTTAGAAACATGCATTTAGAGTATTTGGCTGCTATAAATATCCACGTGATGATAAGCCACTTCGTTGCGCTATCATCTGTGGCCAGGTCGCTTCTGAAAAAGCAGTAGCTCAGTGGGCCTTACCTGGTAAAATTAAACTGAGTTTGTATTCCTCTCTGTGTCTCGGTGTAATTTCAAGCGTGCACCTGATTCCTTCCATACTTTTCAGCTTTTATTGTGCGAAATGTGTGTCGCTTTGGCGATTATCCATTAATTTGTATGCCTGTACCGTGGCAGTTGTTGTGCATCATGCACATTGGTTTATTGCTTTTCATGATCAAAATCAGGTTTTTTTTTAAACCACTCCAACCCCCTCTCCCTGCTCTATTATTTGATCAATTTTATGACACTCTGACTTGAACAACACGTCCTCGGTTCCCGTATCCTGTTGTGTTCGCCAATCCGACAGTCATTGCCTCTTGTTCTGCAAATTTACAAACCGCCTTACATCACCTCGGCCTAAGATGGTTATGCGTGAGCACCAGCACTGGAGAGACAAAGGTGGCTGGACTTTCATGGTGCTGACCCACTCTACCCTCATTTGCTGTGCTCGTCTTAATGAATGCTCACTCAAAGCCGCAGGATTTTGTGTGCATGTAGCCTTATTCCATTTTGTGGGGAACGGTAGTGTAGCGGTCAGCGCGTTGCGCTGTGAACCTGGCGACCCGAGTCCGATTTCCGCTCATGGCCCACACCAGTGACGATTATCTTAACTGGTACCGGGTCACCCCTAGGTCGACTCAGCCTCAGATGAGTACCTGCTATGGCGTGTAAACATCGCCACAAGGGAGACAAAGGCGGTCGGGCGTGGTGCTGGCCACCCACCCCCTCGTGTGCCTTGCCGGCCTTCATAGGTGCTGCTCGCTAACAGCACTTGCTCACACTGCCTGGTAAAGGATATATGGAGGGTCTTTGGTAGCGGTAGCTTGGTGGTCACCACACACTGCTCTGAACCAAGCGACCTGAGTTATATTCCCACTCAGGAGCGATTATTTGAAGCAGTCCTGGGCTTCAGACTTAAATCAGTCCCTCAATTGATGTGCAAACATCAGCGCTGTGGAGGCAAAGACTGCTGGTCGTGGTGCTGGCCACCCACCTCCTCGTGAGCCACACAGGCATTCATCGATGCTCACAAAGAGCACTTTCCCCAACAGCCTATTCAAGGATATATGGGGGAATCCTTGTCACTGGGATTGTGACCAACATGTAGCAGAACCCCCCTGACAAAGAGTCTGCAGACTTAGCTTGGCTATTCTGGGCGCCAAGTGGTGAGATGTTAACTACCCCGCCTGGTTTACAGGAGGTCATGGGTTCAATCTCGACCCCGACGCCTGCTGTATATCTGGAGTTTACGTGTTCTCCACGTAGTTGCGTGGATTTTTTATTTTTCCCTCCACATTTAGAGTATTTGACTGCTCGAAATTTCCACGTGATAAGCCACTTCGTTGGGCTATCATTTGTGGCCAGGTCGCTTCTGAAAGAGAGCTGGCTTAGTCGGCCTTACCTGCTAACAAAATATAATTAGTTTATAGTTACATTTGAGTAAGTAATTTTGAAGAGATGCTCGCTAACAGCACTTACCCTAACAGTCTGTTAGAGGCTATAAAAGGGGGGGGGGGCAGGAGATCTTTGTCTTTGTGCATGGCATGTCCCCTGCACAATGCGTGTTTCGGATGGGGGGGGGGATGGGAGTGGGGGGGTGGAATTTAGAATGAAATTTAAAGCAGCCCTGGGGAGCAAATGCACAGAGAATTAACCACTGCAGTGAGCAGCCAGCAATAGCCCCCCCCCCCGCCGGTGTCACCGTGAGCGGTAGAGAGGCTGCGCTCAGTCGGATAAGTAACCCGGCCGGCCCTCCTCCATGGACATGTAATTGGAGTCTAGGCCACCTGAAGTCGCCCTGTTTCACGCTGCGCTGATTCCCTTCAACGGGGAGCCCAGCCGCGGTGTTTTTTTCTTTCACGCGCGGCCCCGTGAAGTGGCAACCACGGCTGATGCAGGTGCCGTGTTGTTTTAAAGATCGTCGCGACGATTCGTTCTTGCCCGGGAAAGCCTCGCCGAGTCTCAAGACTCTTTTGGGGGAGGGTCCTGCTGAGTTTTCCCGGTTGTGGGAGAGGGGGGGGTGTGTGGATGAGTATTGGGGGGAGATAATCGCTCTCGATATTCCAATCGAGTAATTTTGGCTTGCGATTTTTCCGACTCTTGCGATTCACATCGCGGGATTTTTTTTTTACTACTCACGTCCACCATGAAGCGGACTGCACATATCGTCTTTGTTAATTCCTCACAGCAGTAGGAAGCAGGGCGGCCGCCAGATGAGATTCAAGCGGCGAACCTCTGCAACACGCCGGTGAATCTGCTCCCGCTAGGCCACGTGTCACCGCCCCCACGAAGGCCGAAACGTAGCACAGAGGCGTTGTTGGATGTTGACTGACGCGTGTGGAGTTTCAGAGTTCTCTCATCATGTACCAGGCGCGCCGGTACCCGGGCGGTCCTCGGACCTACGTCAGGTTACGTTCCTAGAAAAGGTGCCGTAAGTCGAAACGACGTAAGTCGAGACCGATTTTCACAGGGAAATAATGTTGTAATAGGGGGTTACGTTCCTGACCAAGGGTCCCATATGCATTTGTTTTATAGACATGAATACAAATACCATATTTAATCAACTTACAATTATATGTAAAGTATAATAATCGTGTTTAGGAAGTTCTTATCTCGATTATTCGTAATTCCTGGCTTATTTGGACTGAATACCGCAGTGGCCTTTCTGCTCTATTTAAATTCAACATCGCCACTCGACCACTGCTCTCTCCTATTCTCATCCACTTTTACGGACGACCTGAATCAGAAACGCTTCAAAATCTCAAAGCACGCACCGAGGTTCAGCACCGGAGCGCAGTGTCGCGAGGCAGACTGCCTGGGGCGACGCCCCGCACCGCCAATGAGCGAGCGGTTAGCTAGGTACGGTGCGAAAGAGGTTCACCAAACGCGCGTGTGTATGTACGCACGCACGCACCGACCGCACGTTTGTCTGTGCGCAGAGCCGGCGCCCGAGTCGGCACCGTGAGTGGCAACGCCGGGGCTGAGTGCGGATCGACGTGAAGTCGAACCGCACTTAGAGTCGAGCACCGGCCTGTGCACTGATGATAATTCACTGCTTTTGTATCAGGGTCATGCGGATGTGATTTTGTGCTCCTGTGAAATGAATTGGGTCGCTCTGAGGTGTCCAGGTGATGGTAGCAGCACGATAATTGTGTTTTTGACATTTCTGGATTTTGAGTGTGATCCCTTCATGTGTTTTCTCTGGGCACTCTTGTTTCCTTCCAAATAAAAAGAAAAATACATCGATCGTCAAATTAGTTAAAGTTCCCAATGCAAGCCCATACTTAACAAGGAAGATACGTTGTGAACCAACTGTGCAGACGTTTGATATTACAGTAATTCTTTAAAATTGCTGTAATACTGTTGCTGTAATACTTTGCCTATAGCTGCCCTGTAGATAGTAGAGAAATTGGCAAAACAGACAATGCTACATCCATTTTCGAATTCACTGCTGAATGGAAGTCTCAATCATCGCTCCTCTCCGAAGCCAATAGAAAAACAAATGTGTTGCGTAGTTCTTTGTGGGAAAGCAACTCTGGCTGTCCTCATGGACAGACTGGTTCCCGCCATACGAATGTGGAATTTACACAACTGGCTCTAAACTGACGACAAAGATGGTGACCGAGCCCACGCGGTGCTCGTTTATGAATGGGGGGGGGGGGGGGCACGTTTGGCATTGTTAACGCGAGCATCAAGACATCGTTGATACGCGAATTAACATTTTCAAATCAATTTTTTTCAAACTCCATGTAAAGCACACACACACACAAAACCCTGCGTCATCACATCTTTAGTCCTGCTCTTTGGAGGTACGGGTTGGCACATCGCGACAGACTTGCTGTCCCAGGGCAGCCAGGTGATGGCAGTACCACCTGATGATGCTGGTTGCAATTAGTGGCGGAACGTCGTACTCGAATTGTAAATGTTGTGGTTTTACTCTCCAACACACCGCTGTGCTGTACTAGTGACGAATTGGCACGTTCTGTTCACGTGACAACCCTTACTAGTTGGCTGTGTCGGCTGGTTGCGGGTTTAACGACACATTTATATATTTACGCGATCTAACCCCCCCCCGACCCCCCCAAAAAAAACCCTCTTCTACATTCATTCCTGTCACCTCTGCGGACATTTGAAATGTTCAAATTAACGGAACAGAATGGTGAACCCTCTGCAGCCTGCGCTCCTTCAACGGAGGAATAGCGGAACGACACGAGCTCTCTTCCGAAACGCTCTCCCCCGTGGCCAGCAGACCCCGACAGCGCCATAGAGCTCCTCGACATATCGCTGCTGATGCTGCTGCTGCTGCTGGCGCCATTAGCACGACTTAGAAATGCCTCGCATGCATCGCTTTTCTCTGCCCACGTGACCAACACTTCACAGACAGCAGCTCTGGACAAACGTTCGAGTGTACGTCTGTTATAGGCACCCACGTGCCGCTGCATCGCACCAGCGGTGGTAGGAGGGTTGTAATTGCGAGACTGCAGGGTGAGAGAGACAGGGGGGGGAGGAGGGGAGATGTTCAGTGACTTCTGCCGGCCCGGGAGAATGGACGCCCGTGAACACGACGCTCGTTCGTCGTGCGCGCGAGCTGGGGTAGGCACGCCAGCCACGTCACTCGCACCCCCATTAACCACTGCTTCGTCAATTCCCCACACGCCCTGTCTCAACGATCCCGGCCTGTTGTTCTGATGCAGTTGTCACGCTGTTGACGTGAACGCCGCCTCCAGCGTTGGCCTCTGCGGTGGTTTGTAACCGCTTGGCATTCCGTGCGTCCTCCGATCCTTGTCCGCCACGTGGCAATCGAATGGAACATTTCCATTCTAACAAAGCTGGAATGTGCCGACATAACTTGCAAGTAATGAGGATTGTAATACACGAGGTGCTTACATTCCCTAGCATCTCAAAGTGTGTGCCCGTGCAGGTCTCACGTACGCTATCTCTGTGTTCTGCTCGGATATCACAGATACCACATTCAG
>CM025670.2:1156488-1167526 GCA_014621495.2 Entosphenus tridentatus | reverse complement strand
CCTCCATCACTATGGTTACTAAGCCTCCATCACTATGGTTACTAAGCCTCCATCACTGCGGTTACTAAGCATCCTCGCTCAATAACCAACATCACCGCAATTTTAGTTAAATGGCTCTCGAAAAACCACTCCGGCGTGTACATACCACGCAGCCTGTTGTTGTTCCCAATCCACCGCTTGATGGGGCCGTCTGCACGCCAGCCAGTCACGTTGTGTTGTTTGGCCAGACCTCGGGGCAGGTGAATGTCGCGGGCCAAGCCCAGCTGCCACCAGCAGCGCCTCTTCCCAGAGCCTCCCCTCGAGCATCTCGGCATCTAATTGGGTGCCTGGCACGGTGCGTACGCGTCCACCTTTTGTCATCCAGCAAAGGGTTGGTGGATTGCCGCGGGATTGGGCTTTTGGGTGAGTGGAGCGTCATTTTCGTAATCGTCATCGAAATCGTTTATTAGAATCGTCATCTTATCAGCATCGTCATCATAAACATCGTCTCTCATTATAGTTACCGTGGTAATTATCTTTTATCATATACTACCATTCTCGTTATCAAATTTATCATAATTATCAATCATCACCATCTGTTATTAAACTTGTGTTTTACTAACTATCTGGTATTTTACCAGGTAATGCTCATTGAGCTGTATAGCTCTTTTTAAGCAGTGACTTGGCCACAAATGATAGCTCAACGAAGTGGCCTGTGATGTGGACATTTATAGCAGCCAAATACTCTAAGCGCGTTTATTCTAAACGTGGAGGGTAAAACCGGAGGACACGGGCAAAAATGTGCGCGACCACGTGGAGAGAGAACATGCAAACTCCAAATAAACAGCCGTCAGGGCCGGGATCGAATCCACGACCACCTGTATAGCAGGCGAGGTAGTTGACATCTCGCTAAGTTATTAAGTAGCGCTAAACTGTCTTTGGTTTAGAAACTAAAATTCCGCACCTCGGCTGACGAATGAGAACATCTCACACCACGTGACCGCCGTGCGTGTGTCAGCACGGCGAGCCCACAACTCCCATCGGCATTCCCCTCCCGGGCTACTCGTCTGCTGCGTGTTGTGCACAAAAGACCGCTCGACCAATTCCACACAGCACATTGGGCCAAACAACCCCCCACCCCCACCTCCAAAATTACCCACTGCATGAATATCACCCAATCTCGTTTTGATGAATTTCTAGCCAAAGTCCCCACGAAATGCATTCCCGCAAAAGAATGAAAGATAAACTCGGCGTGAGAGATGGGGCTCCTTGGGATTTTTTTTACAAAGAGTTTGCTTTGGACCACGCGGAGGAGCTCTGTGAATTTGCGAGGCTGGGAATAATAATACGAGGATAGGAGAGGAGGAGGTTTGGGGTGGTCTGGGTAAATGTGTGACTACATTTAAGAAAACAAAAATCAATTGCTCCAATATTCAGCGAACGCAAATAATTATCCCATTTTAGTTGTAGTCTTAAGAAGGGACTAAAAGGTAATTACATTGCTGTTACACTTCCATATTCACACTGTTCATGATCGTTGGTCACTTGCTTTGGAGATTAATATTTTTAAATATCCAATTACATACCTGTAAGGTCTTGGCAAAGACCTTTGTCTTCATGTGTACTGTGTGCAGTATGGAACAACACTAAGTGCTGTCAGCGAGTAGCACCTATGAAGGCCGGCACGGCACACGAGGGGGTTGGTGGCCAGCACCACGCCCGGCCGCCTTTGTCTCCCGAGTGGCGATGTTTACACACCGCACCAGCTACTCATTTGAGGCTGAGTCGACCTAGGGGAGGCGCAGGACCGGATCAGATAATCGTCACCGGTGTTGGCCGTGAGCGGGAATTGAACTCAGCTGGACGGGTTCGTATCGCAGCGTAGCGCTAACCGCTGCACCACCGCTCCCACAATTCACACGCGCACACGTGCATGGCACACGGGCGCACATAGCACAGACGCCGCACGGCACATCGTACACGCATAAGACACAGGGCATCTTAAGATTGTTTTGCACAGGCAATCGTGCGGTGTTGAATTGCATGTTGTTTGTGGGGCATTCCTGTTATGTCGTCTCGCTTGACTTGGCAGTGAAGACATCATGTTCGAGGCTTGCATTCGTTCTACGTTACCGCCGGAGGCACTGGGCACCAATTTTGAGGCATTAAACAAAAGCAGATATGCATGGGAAATTGTAAATGAAATATTATTTTAAACACAAAATATATTCCTTTGCCGGTATAATTCTTCTTCTTGGTTCTTTCGGTAAAGTCACTTAGAAGGGAAGTAATAAAATAATAAAAATAAAACATAATAAAATAATTCTCACGACGTTTCGGCCACAACGCAAGCAGCCGTCCTCAGGTGAAACAAGGTCTGTCGAGGCGACAGCGTATAATTCTTCCGAACAAAAATAGCCGCTAAACCCTAAGTCCTTGTTTAATTGGGGCAGTATAGGCACAGCCGCATATGCATTTTGGTTTTAATTGGTGCACTAATGCATTTAATATAGTAACTCGATGCATTGAGAGGCTGTTGAAATTATCATCTCACAAGGGAAACATGTTTTTTTCTCTTTAACATAGACTAATTTGAGATGTCGGCCCGTACACGCAAACGTAACAGCAAACTCTTCCCATAGATGCCACAGAATGTGAAATGTTTAAATTGAGAGGACGCTTTAAACATTTGCTGCTGACGACGTTGATTTTAATAAGCCCGGCTCCCACCATTGAATCCCCTAGAGCGATCACCATCGCCGATACCAGTGGAGATGACACACAATTGTAGTTTCTTGCATTTTGCCGCAGTCTGCTCGTACTGCATTCACATCGCGCTGGCGGCGATGCATGGGGTGCGTGTGTGATTGGTTTTCTCAGTTGACTTCCTCGAGTTGATACTGACTTCAGGGATTGGGTTCGCGCCAGGGTCTGGATGTCACGGACCAGGTGGTGGGGAATATTTTCTTTGCCGAGCGCCAATTAGGATATTCACATTCCTTTGATTGATCCTGAACACTTTCGATTTTTTTCGAGGACTATGCATCGATTGTGTGCTCAGAATTACTTTGAAGACAACGGGCAGAGTCTGTAAACGGGAGTTGAGTATTGCCTCGTATGTTTATGAGGTATCCACTTATACTTGTTGGTACTGGGACATAATTCCTGTCTCGTGATTGGAAAATGGTTGAACCCTGGTGAGGAATTAAGTCAGCCACCCATCCCATTTTGTGCGGGCACTTCGTGGCGAGTCGAAGGTTGTATAATGGGGAGAGTGGCCCCATTACAACATGAACTACGTGGAATGATGTCGTTGCAAACGCAGTGTTGTCGCGTCAGATGTACTCCCCTCCGGTACCCGATTAGTGCGGCCAAGATACGTGCGGCGACGACTTTGTGTCGTTTGCGCGCCGCTTAGGAGTGGTAGGCCTCGTGTGGCCTGTGAGGTCGTGTTTTAGTCCGCAGGACAAAAGCTCCCTTCCCCTGTCAGATGGTACATTCATTGTACATCGAGCGCTCTCTACCATCACCACCATCATCATCATCATCATCGCAACAAGCGGCATTGCGAATGAGAAACACAGCAGAAAAGTCGAAGTTGGGTCCTGCTTAAAGGAGTGCAGGGCGGTGCTGATAATCTTCCATTTCGTGGTCTTTTGTGAGTCATATAAAAATGCTCTGGCGCGTTTTGGTCTAACTGGACCATAACCATTGTTGACTTCCCACAGAGTCGTGTTCATTGTAATGATCTTGGAGGGAGGAAACGGCCGAGATGGCTCCTGACAGCGATCTGATGTCAACCTTCCGATTTTGAGCCCTATTCGTCCTATTATCCGCGATTATACGTGTCCCACCCTCGCCGAAGATGAGTGAAGTAAAACCTCTGATGTATAATCCGTGGATACTTATACCCGTGTGATATTGGTCACCCCACTATCACTCCAGGAAATAGTAATCCTCCCGTCTTTAAATATGCCCTTTATGAGCTGAGTACTTGTTCAGTCGTGCGCCGTTTGAGCCGGTCACACATAAACAAATGTCCATTCTGACAAAGTGGACGCATCCAGGAGGGGGACGGCTCCTGGATGAGACGCCTCATTCAGTGAGCTTCTCAGAGCTGCCCCCAATGTCACATTCATTGTGCAGGAGATTGAACGGTTCATTCTGTCTCTCGACGAGCATCGTTGATCGGTTCGCGACACATTTGGTGCAGGGAATTCCAGTAGATATTGGCATTTGGGAATTCTGAAAGCTGTATAGGTGCTTAGAAAATCCAGCTCACACAGGCTAATGGAAATGCCTAAACGTGCCAATTAGAGCATTTAATGCAAACTGGACAATGGTAATTGAGTTAAATGTGGTCATTGGAATTGGCAGAATACAAAAAAACCCATCAACATTCAGCCGGTGCCGACTTTATCCAGCGTTGAGCAATGCTAATAATCTCGTCTGGTGGTCCCAAGCTAAATATAACAATTACACATTTTGATTTTAATGGGGCCTCTCTTTCCATTGGACAACAGCATTCGACTCTCCACAAAGTGTCTGCACGGAATGGTACTAAATGTTACGATCCTGGCAGGGATGATTGACTGACTTCAATCATCACCAAGATTCAACCATGTTCCAATCATGAGACATTCACTGTCCCAGTACTAACAAACAGAAGTGAATTCCTCATAAACAGGTGAGCAGTGCTCAACTCCCGTTTACAGACCTACGCATGGACATTCCACATTCCTATGGCGAGGCTGTGTCTGTAAATATGAGTCCACAGCACTGCCCAGTTGAATAAATGTGCAAGTATGGCATTTGTAAATTCCAGTGAACACATGTATTGTTGGTGGTCTGGTGCGCAGTGACAGATTTAAACCTCCAGTACACAAAGACTTTGGGAATTTTGATTCTTCCAGAGCAAGAATGACAGGAATGCCCACGGGAACAAAATGTCCCGTAGGGTGTGAATGTTCCCGACTCGGCGACCTTGGCTCACGGAGGCAGATGAGCTGTAGGCGTGTTCAGCGGCCCATGCGCTGCTGCTATCACTCTGCTAAGCGCGCAGATAGCATCGGGGGCCCATCTTTAACGAGTCCACGATCTTTCCGGCAAAATTCATGGGAAACGTAAAACAATCACTGGGTTGGGTTTTTATTTTGGTTTCTCAGTGAGCGAGGTCGTTCAGTGCAGAATGTAAGCATCTCTTTTGGGTTTAAAAAAAACAAATGATGTATCCGCTGCTTGACTTTCACGTGCGAGGACGTTTAATATCTGCCGCATCGGAATTTAACAAAAATAAACAACAGCAAAGGCAACAATCCCACTGCTCATCTGATTTTTATTCATAGCATGATTGCATTAGCACGTTAATTATCGGCTTGTAATTCCTTTTATTTCAACATTCATTCCGTAGTACACGCAATTTGGACGCCCGATAAATTTCACACAATGGCTTCGCTCAGCGTTAAATTAAAGTAAGAAAGTAAAGTTTGTGGTGGGGTGTAGTGGGGGTGGTGCGTGGTGGGGTGAGGTGGGTGAGATGATCTCCCAAGCGAAATGCTGAGGGAGGTTGGCATCTGTGTACAGACTGCCCTAGACATCATCACAACAGTCTGGACCACGGTCCGGGTTCTGCAGGACTGGATGGATGCCCTGGTGGTCCCCCCTCTGAGAGGGAGGCCCGCACAGATTGTAACAACTACAGGGGCATCTCCATTCTCGGTGTGCCGGGAAAGGTCCTGGCAAGGAGTATTCAACATCGCCTTGCCAGGCACGCTGAGCAGAGGCTCGCGGAGCCCCAATGTGGTTTCAGACCAGAGCGGTTTTGCACGGATGCCATATCCTCTGTCCGTCTGCTACAGCAGAGGTGTAGGGAATTCCAACAAGACCTACATCTCTGCTTTATTGACCTGGTCAAGGCCTATGATACCATCAACAGGCCAGGGCTGTGGGCAGTTCTTCGTGTTTTCGGAGTCCCTGACTCTCTGCTCACAATCATTAAGGGCCTTCATGATGGTGGGCAGTCGCGGGTCGAGCTACGTGGCCAGGAGTCGGAGCCATTCCCTGTTCACCTTGGGGTGCGACAGGGATGCCCTCTGGCTCCCACATTAGGTAACATAATCTTTGATCACGCAGTTCAAGAAGCTTTTACCATGGCTGTACCGGAGGAATTTCCATCTGGTCGATGCCCGGATGCGGTTGAGGGATGGCTCCCTATTGTCTTCTTGGTTCTTTCGGTAAAGTCACATAGAAGGGAAATAATAAAATAATAAAAATAAAACAATAAATTTATTCTCACGACGTTTCGGCCACAACGCAAGCAGCCGTTCTCAGGTGAAGAACGGTCTGTCGGAAAGACAGCTGTTTTATTTTCATCATTTTCTTATTTCCCTTCTACGTCACTTTACCGAAAGAACCAAGAAGATGAATCCCTGTAGTCACGAAAGCTTTAAATCGAAATTTAGGCTCCCTATTGCTCAACCACGTTATGTATGCGGATGATTTGGTGATTGCTGCTCACTTAGAGGAGGAGTTGGAGGCGCTGCTGCTGAACCTGGAGTGTGCCACTAATAGGTGGGGGTCTTACCATGAGGGCGGTCAGGTGGTGGGGGGGGGGTCAGGGGGAGGGGTGAGGGGGGTGAGGTGGGGGAGGGGTGAGGGGGGATGGGTGAGGGGAGTCAGGTGGGAGAGGGGTGCGGGTTGGTGGTTGAGACTGAGACGTGAACCCGAGTGGTGATGTCGAGACACAGCGCAGAGCGCTCTCAACGTCGCTAACGCGGCGGCAGCAGCAGCAACAACAACAGCAGCAGCAACAACAACAGCAGCAGCAACAACAGCAACAACAACGGCAACAACAACAGCAGCAGCAAAAACAACAGCAGCAGCAACATCAGCAGCAGCAACAACAGCAGCAGCAGCAACAACAACAGCAGCAGCAACAACAACAGCAGTAGCAGCAGCAGCAGAAACAGCAGCAGCAGCAACAGCAGCAGCAGCAACAGCAGCAGCAACAACAACAGCAGCAGCAGGAAGAAGAAGAAGACACGCATAATAAATGAACAAACGAGGCGTGGGTTAGTCAGAATATTTCTCTATCGACACGCAACTACAGCTGCGCCAACCTCGTCATGGCTTTTTGTTTTTTACGTAATTAGTGTTCAGTGCCGCACGTCGTTCAAGTTGTCTGCCCTGCGACGGTCTTTCCCCGGGCGCATCGCGTCTCGCACAGCACCGAGGTGCACGGTGACACCGTCGTGATTGCTTTTGCAATAATGTATAAGCTGTGAGAGATTATTGAGAGATTTACAAGGAATCTTTAGTAGGGGGTCTTTATTGTTGTTGAAATCCGTGGACCGTATATCTGCCGATATAAATGGGAGCTGTCTTACTCGGCTGTTGTGACATTGTTTCCAAATGCGATCGACACGGCATGCAGCAGTTGATTGACAAATGGATTAACATTATAATGGTGCTGTTCATCTTATTATAATTTTAAGCGCACATGCTCAATATTCACACACAGTTTAACTGCAATGCGACCGGTAAGACATTGTTACCGACTCTGTTTGCAACTTCATACTGAAGTTTCCATGGAGATCACTGCGATCACTGCTGCTGTGTGTTGTACACGCCTCTCTCTGCCAATATGTCATTTACATTGTATTCCTGTGATATAGGGGAACAGGACAAAGATACCTTTGTATGTCTGTGTCAATGGGTGCCCTAAGTCTCACCTGGTCGACAGACAGCCTCATTGTTTCTTGTATGCATGTTCAACTTCTTTCGCACCGTGCGGAGCCAACCTTGCCAATCTTAACAAGGTCATGTTTTGATTTAAAGCTTTCATGACTGCAGGGTATCACGTAGAAGGGAAATAATAAAATAATACAAACCTAAGAATATTAATCCTTGCAGTCACGAAAGCTTCAAATCTAGAATTAATACAAATAAAAAAAACATTTTATTAATAATAAAATAATAAAAATAATAAAAATAATAAAAATAAAATATGTATTTTTTATTTTATTATTTCCCTTCTCAGCTAATTACATAAAAACAAAGAACCAAGGATATAAGGTCATGTTTTTGTTGTTGTACAACAACGTCGATTGATTGATTGACTTCCCTAACTATTAACTCGTTCGCTTTTTTGCTGGCCAAAAATGTAAATTACATTTTCATATATATTTTAAATCAATAGCCCCGTGCACGAAGGCCCTAGCTGCATCAATCTGCTCTTCCAAATGACAAAGCAGCGATTGTCACCTCACGTGTTCGTGCCACGACGTCGTTTCGACAGAGCTGCACCATTGCCAGCTGTGTTTTCACGGATGCTTCTGGGCCACAATCCAGCGGCGACAACGCGCAAGGCCTGGCGGTAAATGATAAAAATGTGTGAGTACAACGTGGAGTCGCCGCGGAGCGAAATTAACTTACGCGAGACTTTGTATTTTTATTCGCGGGTTCATTTTGGTCAGATCTGCCGCGTTCGTACAAAGTGTGTGTCGCAGCAATCTCACCCCCTCCATCGGAGACATCCAACACAGACGGGCACTGCCATCGCGCGCTTTCAGATGCGCTTCTGCGGCCGTCTGGAACGCTCTGCCTTCTGATATTAGGAAGCCACCGGAAGCTTTGCACTTTAGAGTGTATATTGAAAACTAATTTCTTTAGAACTACTTTTTGCGTTTAGTTTGTTGTCCTTCCCCCGCACCTCTGATCAACACGGTTGGCCACGTACGGGACAAAAAAAGTTCAACGTGCATACATACAAACATCCGACACAGCCAAATATATCAAGCTGTCACGTGATGAACAATGGTGCCTGATTATTATTGCTTTTGCGCACACCGGTTCGCCGGATATCAATTCACACACGCTCAACAACGTTGTACGACGGTTTCTCCTTCAGTCTTGGGCCTTCAACAGGAGACGTTACGCTCATCGACTTGCCCACCACGAGTACAAAACCTGTGGTGGGCTCCAATCAGTATCGCCTCGCGGCATTGCCCCGAGACGGGGCTGTTGTGAGTGACCTCTGACCACGTGGTGTTCTAATTCAGAAACACCTCGTCATGTTCATTGGCCTTCCCGTGCAAGTGATACAAATGTCTTATCTACCGACGGTAGGCATTTATAAACAATACGAAAAACAACAACAAAGCACTCAAATGCTGCTCCCATGACCCCCAAGTCCACACTACACAACCCCTTCTGGAGCGTGTAGGCCGTGTGAGCTGCTGTATCTCTCGTCGTGACGTCGTCTCTCATCACTGCCACGGGCGCCTTTCTCACCGCCCTGAATGGGTCTCAAGCGGCGTGGCGACAACGCTCGAAGCTCGTCGCAGTGAACGAAGGGAAACCTCTCACTCGGACGCCTTCACAGCCGCCCCGAGACCTCCCAGAGGCACGACTGTGGTGTTGCAGCAAAATGTTATCTTCATTAGGAAATTAACGTTGAAAGAATCATATTTAAAAAAAAAAATGTAAGCCCAACAAAACATCTTCTTGGTTCTTTCGGTAAAGTCACGTAGAATTGAAATAATAAAATAATAAAAATACAACATAATAAAATAATATTATTATATTATTTTATTATGTTATTATTATTTTATTTTATTATGTTATTATTATTTCATTATTTCCATTCTACGTGACTTTACCGAAAGAACCAAGAAGATGAATCCCTGCAGTCACGAAATCTTTAAATCGAAACCCAACAAAACAGTTTATAGAAAAGTATTTTTTATTGGAAAAATAATTTCTCATCTCCAGCTGCTTGGTGGGACGGCGCCCCAACACCCCGAGTGGACGAGCCGCGCTTCGCCCCAAGACTGGAGGATATATTTTCACAATTCTGTCAACTTCTTGATGATGCTGGTTGTCACAGAGTAACGTGCCCTATCCAATTGTTACACGTGCGTGGATCACTCTCCGACAACACGCTGAAGCATATACACAAATCTGCACGTTTATTCACGTGACAGCTATTAGTTTGGCTGCATCGGGTGGAGGAGGGGTGATTGACACACATTGGAATATCACTTGACCCACCAAACAAAGTAATTCCAAGTCGTATTATAGGTTGCAAAGGCCGGCATATTTACTTGAGTGTTTGTTACTTGTACCCTGACTCTGAAAAAAGCGAGTCTGCTCGTGCCTTGTATTGCTCTCAAACCACCGTGCTTATTGTTAAGCCCTTTGATTCTTTAAAGCTCATAACATCGCAAAGTGTATTTGTATTTCACGATGTTTCATAGGAAGCGAGTATTGAACAGAAGCAAAATCCCAGACATGTTATTTTGTCACTAGCAAATGCAGGATGTGTGTTTGGATTCCGTCTTTGTATTTTGGAAGCAATTTTCAATTCATAATTGATTTCATTATTTTTTCCACGATTGATTATTCAATAACCACAATTCATAATGGCACCATATGGAAAACCGTACAGCAATTACCGTGTGTGTGCAAGCCGCATATATTTCACGTGTTGGGTATTGTTAAAATTATGCATAGAAATATAAATGTCTCTTGTTATATTTCTCAATGTTTTTCAGAGTGTTTTGGAAATGTGGGTGTATTCAAAACTGAAATCGTATTAACAGTGGGTTTTAAAATTATGGGCAGTTTTATATATCCGGATATATTCTTTATTCTTACCAATGGCAACCAACTGCTAAAACAATTAATGACTGCCACCCATGAATAAACATACAGTGTATCATTCTTATCATTCTTAAAGGCAATACAGTATTCATGAGTTTTCGTTTTTTTCTTATGAATACAATATTTCCCACTTTTTCCCACGCAATTTTTGGCCGAATGTCTCCACCCTCTGCGCACGTTGTTGGGGAAATGCGGCCTCTCACCAGCGCTGCACCTGCCTGGCCATCGGTGGGCGAAGGTGACAGGGTAACCCACTCTTTCGTCAACAAAACAGTGGCCTTAAAAGGAATATTATTTGACAGGCGATGTTTCAGGCAATGACCCTTCCCTGTAGCGCGATGCAGTGACGGTCACTCTGCTCCTCGCGCTTTCAGATGCATTTATGCGGCCGTCTGGA
>CM025670.2:1139286-1154618 GCA_014621495.2 Entosphenus tridentatus | reverse complement strand
CATCATCATCATCATCCCTCCTGGCTCATCATCATCATCATCCCTCCGGGGTTGATAGAAATGACTCTGTGCAAGCACTGCCTCGAAGGCTCACTTGAGCAAGGAAGCATTTTGACTTATTTTTTGACAACTGTAATATTCTGATACGAGTTCCCATATTTATTGACGGCACATTAATTAGCGAGAAAGATATTTTACTTACTCGCTAACATGTACGGTTAAAATAAAACCCCTATTATTTTTTTTGCCTTCATTCTCTCTCCTCTCTCTCAATACGAATCGCGCGTCTCGTTCAAGATAACGTCAAGAGCACAGGGGAGACGGACTTCAACGTCGATTCATAACCAAACGGTCTCCGCACCGTGCGCACGCTGACTCGACCGTCACGGCCGAAGCTCGCAGCCATCGTCTTTGACAGCGGTCGCGTAACGACGTTCGACGTGGACGCGACGCGCGCCACCGCTGCCACCGCAGCCGCCACGCGCCGTTCGCTCGCTCTGGGACGACAGGCAGAGACTCGCAGGCGCGAGGCAGAGCCACAGACGAGCTATTGAACTATTTTTTTTAAAATGTATTTTAACAAGTAAGGCCCACTCAGTGATGGCGCTCTTTTTCAGAAGCGACCTGGCTATCACAAATGACCGAAGTGGGCTGATCGTGCGGAAATCTATAGCAGCCAAATGGTCTAAACGCGTGATGTTGACTCTAAACGTGGAGGGAAAAACCGGAGGACCCGGGTAAAAAACCCGCGCTACCACGGGGAGTACCTCCGATGAGCACGGTTGGCTACGTGAGGTGCAAAAGAAGTTCAACATACAATCTTCAAAAATCCAGGCGAGGTAGTTAGCATCTCACCACCGTGGTGCCGCAAACCCGACCACCCGAGTGCAATTCTCGATCACGGTTTTTCCCTCCACATTTATAATTCACGTGCGTTTAGAGTATTTAGCCGCTATAAATGTAAACATGATGATAAGCCACTTTGTTGAGCAATCATGACAGCGAGGTCGCTTCTGAAAAATAGCAATACAGTGACTCCGCTATTTACGAATATTCGACTTACGAACTTTTGGAGATACGAACAAACCTGTCCATATTGCATGTTACCCGTACTGACTGAGAGTCGTAAGTTCAACGGCTGCGCAATAGATGGCGGTGATGGCATCTACATCTGGAAAACCAGTGGCATCTGCATCTGCAGGAGATTGTACAACTTTTAAAGCCATTCTCTGTGTTTAGTGTAGATGCCGTGCAACATGTTTGGAATTGACAGGAGTAAAGTTGGACTTACGAATAAATCGACTTACGAACCGACCTCTGGAACCAACCTCGTTCGTAAATAGAGGAGTCCCCATCCAGCTCAGTGGGCCTCACCCCGTGGGCATCCCGGGCTGTGAGCACGCCAAGACCGGCGACGGGACGAGGCACGAACAGAACCCCCCCCCCCCCCGCTAAGATATTAAAACGGCAAATAGATACACGATGCTCGCAAAAAATGGTTCCAGAGTTAAAACTGCTCAACCCGAGCTATGAATGCTTTGATACTTGCATTGCCTTCATGCAGTTCCCCTTTCGGCGTTCTCTTCCCTAACACTGGTGAGAGACAAAGACATGGTGTAGGCCAATCAGTTTCAAAGACAATGTCATTCATTATCAGAGCCACCTGTTTCTTTTCATGTTTTGCCACGAGTGCTGTGTGCGGTTACTGCAGACTTGATGCCTTGCAAAAGGTTTCAATTCGGTGTGTGAACATCTTAACACAACTCATGTTTTATTGCCTCTTCTTATTTTTCATCATTTTAATGCTGGAAACAACAACAAAAAATTGGTTCCATGGATGGAACGCCCGTCACCGGGTGCAAGTGCGGTGCACGGTCACTTATCGCACCCTGCGTCCACTGACGTTCCCACGGCGATTGAAACGCAGCGCGCTCTTGAGTGCGGGCTGGTGAGGCTGCAGCCAAAAGTTTCGTGTTTTTGTGTTACTGCTGTTGCAAAATTCGGGAGCGTTTGATTACGTTCCGTCGTACGGTCAGCGTGAGTTTACGCGGTGGTACTCTCGTGTGAAGCGACTGCAGCGCTTGGACGGGATGTCTCGTGTCCTGCCACGGCTCGTGTCGGACCGGACGGAGGGGAGCTTAACAGACACGGCAGAGGCTTCAGGACACCGTTGGCCGATGCGGCGTAGAAGCACCTCACGCAGAGGGGACTTGCCCGCCGCCGGTATGAGCGCTTTCAGAATGCGCTCCCGCGTGCGCAAGAGGCGGACGCGATTTGCCACTCAGGAGATTTCAGAAAAAAGCTGCCAACGGAGAGAACGCGCGAGGAATGCTCGCAACAACAAAGAGCAAGAGCTTCCACGTGACTAAAACAACACGTCGGCGCACACCGTGGAGTGTGAACACACGTTAACATCTGCCAGTCACCTTGATCCATGATCACATACTGCGCCTGTTAGTTCACGTTCTGCCAGCGAGGCTTCGTCACACCATGTGGCCTCGAAGTGCACCTGCTCTCCTGAAAGCCCCCACTTCTTTTACGGATGTCAGTCGTCGATTTGTTTCACGTGGATTTATGTTTCTGCAGGGTCATGTCGCTTGAATTTTAAACGACCGCACGGCACGAGAAACTTCCTTTTGACTGGGAATAGGTGATGTGTATGGATCAACAGAGTGGTGCAAGATGATTCAGAATTGGTCGCTGGCGAGTATCAGCAGCTACAACGACTGGTTGATGAGGAGGCGGGTAGATGATTGATGCGTTTGGCCAACTAAAGGCAGCTCTGCCCTGCCACAGCGACGCACATTAGCCACGTTGAGCAGATTGTTGGAGAGTTCACACTCAAGAAATGTTGTTGGGGTTAGCGGACCTCAGGTGCCAATGATTTGAACCGACAAACCCACAACGCTCGGTGCTGCCCCATGGCAGGGCTATCGGCGTCCAGTCGTCGCTGTGGTCTCGGGAGTGAACCAAACTTGTCACAGATGTCGTGGTGATTTCAAGCAGCACTTTGTGGTAAATTGTGATGGTGGTTATTTTGTGTGTGGGTAATGCATTTTGCTTTTGTGTGTGTGTGTGTGTGCTGGGTCATGTAGACCGCATGCGCAACCACTGCATGCCTAAACAGCTTTTGTTCGGCCGGATAGAGGGAGCTAAGCGGGCGTGGCACGGGCTAGAGAAGAGACGGAGTGATGGGTGAGTGAGCAGCACGGGCTAGAGAAGATATGGAACAATGTGGTACAAGAGGATGTGGAGCTGAGCGGACTTGCCGGTGGCTGTTACCAGTAGTGTAAAGATCGGCCTCTGTGGAGGAGGCTCGTGAAAAATGCTACTGGGAAATTGTAGGCAGTCGCCCTCCAGCAACAACGGAGGGAAGAGGAGCGACGCTCACAACAATGAGCGGAGCGCCGGGTGGATAAAACACAGCGAGTTGGCACAGTTGGGGGCACAAGTGGCGCCTCGGCCAGTCATCTCAGTAAGTCGACTCATGGCACATGGGTCTGCCCCGTGACCTGCTGCAAGCAGGCATTCGACACTTCACGTGGCCTAAAGGTGCACATCGCCTCCCCACCACTTAGTGGCTAATGGTGGTTGTTGTTGTTGTTGTGTGTGCATGCGTATGCTGTGTGGGGAGCAGTAGTATCGTGCTTAACGCACTGTACTCCACATATGGGAACCCGAGTTAATTCCTGCTCGTGACTGATAACAGTGGCGATTGTTTGAATTAGTCATGGGACTCCCCTAGGTCGACCCAGCATTAAATCCAATACCTGGTGCAGTGTGTACACATCTGGCGTGGTGCTGGCGACCCACCCTTTCGTCTGCCGTGGCAGCCTTAGTAGGCGCTTACTAAAAGCACTTGCCCCTACAGTCCGATGAAGGCTATGTGGGGGTTATTATTATTTGTACACTTCGTGGAGGGATGGCACAGAGGTTCGTTCACCGAGTCTCACACCTCGGTTCGACTCCTGGACATGCACAACGTCAATGGCCATTAGCGAAAAAAACTTTTTTAAAAATCAACAACACTGCCTTCAAATGAAAACGTTATGAAAGGCGACGTTTGGGTAACAGAGTTGGAGGCTGCACGATATACCATGGGGCCTGATGAGAATCAATTAAAAACTATTTCTGATTAAAAGTTTTTTTTGGGGCCTATGAATAAATGGGGCCTATGAATAAAATGGCGCACGTGGCACTTGCACTGCCTTGCGCCTCCACTGTGTCAAACCTGCCTCAACGTGTACACATTGTCAGTGCTCAAACAAGACAGCACCGGGGAGACAAAGGCAGCCTGGCATAGCCTGGTCACATCACACCCTATATGCGCCATCCCAGATTTGAATGCCCAGCGACGAGATTGCCTCGCCTCGACTGTCGACGAGGGCTAAGCGGTGGATTTGTTGTTGTTGTTATTGTTGTTGTTATTGTTGTCCGTGCGACGAATCTTCCACGCCTTTGTACACGGCGCACGTGCAGTGTGACATCACGCGGTGTGTGACATCACGCGCCTCCTTGCCACTGAGGTGCGTCTTGATGTGCCTGCCAAGTGGCGAGCCTGTTGCACCCACGAGCTGCAACCCACGCCTGCTGAACCCACGGCCGTCACGTGCTCGTTGCGGCTGATGGAACCCGCCTGTGTACGATGGAGCCTGCATCCTCCCCTGGACGTATTTTTGTTGTTGTTGTTGTGAGCAGAGATTCTCGTGGGGCTGGGAATCACGGGTTGATTAAGAAGCCTTTAGCTTGAAATCGTATTCACCCTCGGGGAAGGCTGGATGAACTGAGTTAACATCCCCCCCTCCCCATTACCGGGAGTTGAACTCACAATATCGAGACTGTGAATTCGGATCACTGCCAACAACAGTGCCACTTAGAATGGATCATTTTGATGATTTGGCTGCTGTAGGACTCCCACGTGATACATTTCTTCTTCTTTGAGCTTTTATTTGCGGCCAGGGCGTTTCTGAAAAAGAAAACAATAGCTCAGTGAGCCTTACCTGGTAAAATCTAACAATTGAGTTTTATTCGATTATGTTTTAGCGATGTGCTTATCTTTCCTATACTGTACTTTGCACTCCTTTCGTGTTTTTGCATTGTTGTAAAGTTCTGACCCATCCCCTTCTGGGCATCTGTGAAGAAAAGAGCTTCATAGCTCATCAGATTACTCCTGCGGTATAAATAAATATTCTGATTTACCACTCGTTTCCCTGCCACGTCAAAATTGACGAATTTAAACTCGCATCTCTTTTCTCCAATACATTTCCTTCATGGCTGGTATGAAGATTCACTCCCCCCCATCCACAATGCCCCCCAACTCCCACTCAGTCATGAGGTTCAACGATTCAAGGCCATGATTCGATTCAATGATCAATTCTTTCGGCTCATTTTTCCCCCATCGTCATTGAGATGTCTCCTCTTGTTCTGCACAGATGTGTTTCAGCCGAAATGTCACATTAGCATATCGTGTTTGCATATAATTTGTATAAACTAGAAAACATTTTTCTTTCCCACCCAATTGTATGTATGTATTGTTAGCCTCAAGAATTAAAAGTCTTGACGAATGGACGCGACCTTGCATCATAATCTTCTTGTCTTAATGAGTGCGGCTTACCTGCTTATTACAAACATTTTGCTACTACCACGCAATTCGAATTTTCCACAAGTTCGGATTATTAAAGGCAGGAGCATTAAATCGTGACCGAGGGCCGCATGGCTGAGCGACAGTTCTCCGTAGCTGCACCAGACAGCAGCCGTCTGGGACGCTCTCCCTACCACTGCCGCACTATCGCAGCAACAGCATCCAAGCAGCCCCATATCCACTTTAAAATATCAGCTCAAGGCCCTCACCCGTCCAGACCCTCACCCGTCCACACCATCACCCGGCCAGGCTGGAGTGCGCGATCAAAGATAGTCTCTGGCTCTACGCCACCAAGTTCTCCAAATAAATTGGTGTCCAATTCGAAAAAATGGGTACGTTTTAACTTGTGTTATTATCATTAAGTTATCACTATACTTAAAAAGTGATACAACTAAATGTGCCCCGTTTCTTTCCAAGCTCCAACGCACTGTACTGGTAAAACGTTCCCTTTTTGTAGCTGAAATCCTACCGCCTAAGAATGATGCCATCCTGAAACCATTGTGACATCCCAGAGGCACAACTGAATAATGTAAACCAGTGGAACATTTTAAATAATCCTTACTTCTGACGAGTTTACAACCATGGTGTCGCTGGGTTCGTTTTTTTTCACTTTCCAGTGGCACAAGAAAACGTCTTTGCCAACTCAAAAAAAATTATCCACACCCACAACGAATTTCGTAGAGATTTGCCAGATTTCCCTGCCATTTAACGCAAAATGTTGGTGTGACAACACTGCTTTCGTGCTTGCAAGCTATCGTGAGTATTTTCCTAATCATCCTTCACCTATCCATGCATTGATGTGACATATTTGCATAGCACGCGGTTGACACTTGTTGCTGAGGTTCGCTGTTCAAAACCAGCGGCCGCCCTGGATAATACTGTGGTGCGTATTGCCCGTAAATGCCACGCGCTGTTTGATTCACCGTGGACGTGAAAGATGCCCTGATGCCTTTTCGCAAACAGTCGACCACTGTGTGCAGGCGCCGAGCATTTGCCGAAATGTTTTGAATTCACGCCGCACATCACTGAATGGAAATGTCCACAGCAACCACTGCCGCCCATCCCCAACGGCGAAAACTTGGCAGGACCCTCCTGGAAAAAAGAGTCATGAGACTCTGTGAAGCTGTGACGGGTAAGCGAGCGTAATAGCAATTACAATGGCGAGGCTCACTGAGTACTATCCGTCTTCACTGTGCGTGCCGTGCCTCTGCAGTGATGATTTCTGCCTAAGCTGCGCGTGTGATTGCTTCGTCGTGTGAGCGCGGAGCGACAGCGTAGCGGTTAGCGCACTGCGCTACGAACCCGCCCACCAGAGTTCACATTACGGTCATGGCCAACACCGTTGACGATTATCTGAACCGGTCATGGGCCTCCCCTAGGTCGACTCAGCCTCAAATGTGTACCCGGTGCGGTGTGTAAACATCACCGCCGGGGAGACAAAGGCGGCCGGGTGTGGTGCTGGCCACCCATCCCCTCGTGTGGCGTGCCGACCTTCATAGGTGCTCGCTAACAGCGCTTGCCCCAACAGTCTGTTCAGGTTACATGAGTGGCGCGCTTCGTTTCCTTGCGTGTGTGTGTGTGTGCGTGTGATGCGCCTGCAGCCTCTTTATTCAACGCGAGACACCCCTTCGGCGTTCCCGTGACATGCCTTGCCGTATACGAGACCGGCAGATTCAGGCAGCTCAAGAATTCCGCGGTGGAGCGGTGGGCAGCACCGATGCGAGGCCCTGGGATTGTGTCCCGGGCAGCCTCGCGTGATTAAAGCAGGTCCCTCATGTAAAGGGAGTTGATGGCCTCGGCCCAATTACGATTCACTGCGAACAAAAAAAATAAGAAATGTCTTAGATTGGCTGAGCTCAGGCCCTGAGAGCGAAAATGTGAACACATTTCCAGCGTTGGGGAGGAACACGTTGCAAATGCAGGAGTGCATTTCTATAACCAGGTTACCGAATGCAAGTACAGTGCCAGCAATGATTATTTTTAGTCATCGTATGGAATCATATTGCAGTATCTCACACCTCCGATGAGCACGGTCGGCTACGTACGGTGCGAAAGAAGTTCAACGTATACAAATACGTATCGACCCACAGAGTCTACGCCTGTAGTAGAAAGCTGTTGTTTCAAAGGTTAATTCAACCCAATATACATTTGAAACAAGTAATGGTAACAGTAATAGGATATTCAGCGTGTGCGACTCTCATTATACCAACTGCATGCATACACCTTGTTACTTGTGCACCTTGAGTAATGGGTAATTGGAGACTGATTACACATCAAAAGTAACCTTTCCAGCAATGATTATATGAGATCAATAACATGGCACACATGTCTTTTTGTCACATTTTCAAAAATTGTGAATGTCGCGGCCACTAGTAGTTTGCGGATTTTCAGGAGAAAACCAATCATCATCATCATCATCAAAATCACAAGCCATGTTCTATCCACTGCTCGCCACCTTGACACAAATCAAACGAAGCAACAATCCATTGCAGCATTCTGCGCATGAACTGATCTCGTCGCTCCATCTCCGTTGTGGACGTTCTCTCAGAAGAGTTCCATTCCTCTCGTCCCTTGAGCACGGCATAAAGTATAATTGACGATAAAATAAAAATAATAGTAATAAAATATAATTATTATCATAAATTTTATATATAAATAAATATATTTTATTTTTTATGATTCATTATCATTACATTTAATTCATTATCATGAAATGTTATTTAATTGGCATGGCATCATTAATTAATTACTTACATAATTAATTTTGCCATTAAAATTTGAGACACAATCTGTGTGTTACAATCCAACAACAAAAAAATATATATATATCTATGAGTTCACGACGAACTAAAATCGTGCCGAGTGCCGGAATGTTCCGTGCCTCGAGTTGCCTTGACGACCCTGGCCTGGGGGTTGCACCTTGTTGCTTTGTTCACGTGACAGGCCTTCCTTGTAGGGCACCCTGCAGAATGTTCTTTTGTTCATTTCTCTTGCACATTCATATCAGAGACTCTCTCAGACCCGCGAATGCATTGATATGCCGTGCCATGCCCGCGTGCCTCGCCATGCTGCTTGCGCCCGTACGTACGAGCGACGGTGCCCTCACCCTTTGTGAAACACCAAGTTAGATCGCCAGCGTGACCTCGCTCCGTGCGCGTGAGGCTTTGCGCTTCCCGGCATGCACGTGTGCTGCGCCCGATGATCGTTTAGCAGAGACATAAACAAAAAAATGTCTAAGAATTTGAATCCGATCCTTCTCCCGGGTTTCACGAGCTGATTTCGAACTTCCATTCGGAACTCTCACGGCGGTGCAGCGCGTCACCTTGTGTCGGAGAGTGCCCTGGGATAGGACATCGCACACCACGAGAACACATCTGACACCACATCGACAGCCTCTTATCCATCACGAGCAATACTTCTTTCCACATGCCCCGTGAATATGGATACTTAGGCCAATGCCTTTCTTACGGCAATCAAACCGGGGCCTTATCTTCATTGCTATGATATGTCTAATGAAAAAGAAGACATTTAATGATAATAATTGATGCTTTTGGTCCAGATTGTGCAGGTATAATAATGTGAATGAACTTGATTTGAAGCTTTCGTGACTGCAGGAATTACTATTTGGTTCTTTCGGTAAAGTCACGTAGAAAGAAAATAAATTAAATAATAGAATACGACGTTTCGATTGCAACACAAGCAGCCATCATCAGGTCAAACTCAATTTTTTGAGAGAGAGACAAAACACAGACACGGAGACACACAGACAGACACACAAGCAGAGAGAGACAACACAGAGACATACAGAGAGATGGACACACAACATAGACACACAGAGGACACACTCTGAGGGCACACTCTCTGTGTTGTGTCTCTCTCTGTGTGTGTCTCTGTGTTGTCTCTCTCTGCTTGTGTGTCTGTCTGTGTGTCTCCGTGCTGTGTTTTTTGCCCTCTCAAATTTTGTTCTACCTGATGACGGTTGCTTGTGTTGCAATCGAAACGTCGTACTCCCTTATTTTAGTTATTTTATTTCTACGTGACTTTACCGGAAGCACCAAAGAGTATAATGTGAATTCTAGATTAGAAGTTTTCGTGACTGCAAGGATCCATACTCTTTGGTTTTTTCGGTAAAGTCGTCACGTAGGTGAAAAGTAAAAAGAATAATACAAAATATGAAAATAACTAAATTAAATCACGACGTTTCGGAAGCAACACAAGCCTCCGTCATCAGGTAGGACAGCCACAGCAATACATATTTCTTGCTGTGGCTGTCCTATTTTTTATTTTCACCTACGTGACTTTACCGAAAGAACCAAAGAGTACAATGTGAATGTTTAACTATAACCCTCCACCACCGAGCAAGAGAGCCAATCAAACTCAATCTGTCACACCTTGACACTGTGCCACCCACAGTCATGGTCAGATGCAAGATTTCTCTCCAAATGAGCAACGTGGCAGTTTGAGCAAAGAGATATACATTATCAATGCATGAAGCGAATACCAATAGCTACTTGTTAAATATTTACAATTTAACACGTATCACACCTACCGTAATTAATAATAATAGTAAAAAAAAAATTACAATTAATAATACGAATAATTCAATGCTCATGTTGTCGAATTTAAAAACAAGTTTTGAACCAGTATGGTCGATGGGGATTACGAGGAGGGTATTGAATGCGAGTTTTTAACACATTTATATCCTTTGGAAATTTCTCAAAGTGATTTCTTGCTCAAATGAGCATCAATGCTGTGCTCATCTCAGCCCTGAGTATCGTCTGAGACCCACACGAAGCACCTCCCGGCTTTAACATTCCTCCTCGAAGCCACCGGTGGTGCGACCGCCAAAAGCATCAGAGTATCGGCAGGCCAATGCGCACAAACTCATTCATGAGTGGACAATGAAGGACACAAGCTGCAGTGAGATGGACCGTGGCAACGCAACGCAAACATTGGATTGCACAGTGAACCACTCCTTGAACGGAGGAAGAGAAAAACTACGCGACCTCTCTCCTGTGCCGGATGAAGCGAGTTGCGGGGCCTGTAGCACATGTTATAAAGTGGCTCTAAATAAAATAAAAACACGTAAATATTAAAACACCAATGTTTTACATGCAAGGTAAAGTAATTGTAATTTTGCATTTGCTATACAGCCAGATAATAGAACAAATCGCTAACCTTAAACACCCAGTCGGTCGTAAAAGTCGAAGGCAGTATAGTACTATAGTAATAGAGCAAGTGCAGAATCACTGAGCCGGAATTGATAGCTTGAAAGGCGTTTAGCGAGGGGCCCTTGAAAGTGCGGAGCCCGTAGCTACACATGTAGCTACTTTTGCTACCAGGACAATCCGGCACTGCCTCTCGCCTGAAGCCTTCCCGTGCCTAGCAGGTCTCGACATTGAGAGCCCTGCAGGATCATGACCATGTCCGTCTGGTGCTCGCTGAGCTGCATTGGCTTCTGGTTGATAAAGGAATACAGCATAAGGTCGCACTCATTACACACAAAGTGCTTGACACAAATGAATCACAATACCCTTGCTGATCTCGACAGGGAGGATAAACCGTCACGTCAACTGTTGTCATCCTCTCAGCAAGCAGCTTTTGGCTAACCATCGAACAAAGGCGGTCACTGCATCGCGCGCTTTCAGATTCGCTTTTGCGACCGTCTGGAACGCTCTTCCTTCCGATTTCAGGAAGTCACTGGGAGCTATGCACTTTTGAATCATCTTGATTCAAAATGAATTTCTTTGGCACTGCTTTTTGTGTTTAGTTTGTTGTTCTTCCCCCACTCCTCTGATTAGCGTGGTTGGCTACATTCAGTACGAAATAAGTTAAACATACATACATTGGCATTCAGCTTCTGAGAATATTGCTACCATATGCAAGAATAGAATAGCCCTGAGCTAGTGGTGGAAATTTTACATTCTAATGGTGGGTGCAAGTATCGGACAACCACTCGTAACCCCCTTCCGCTTGAATCATGAATTTCTAAAAGTGTCACGGTCTTGGATCTCTGAGCCTTGTGCATTATTGCACGACATTGGGAATCCGAGGTGAGTTTTTCGTTTCGTTGTATCCCTCAGAGTTGTGAGGGAGATTCATTCGAGCATCTATGAGCCTCTGAAATGAAGGTTTAGCGTACACTGTACATTGCGGATTTCAAACCCCGTGTATGTTTTGTTGTTGCTGTGCCTTATAGTGTTGTATAATCAATCACAAGCCTTCATTTTGGTTCCATTCCATTAAATACCTCGCCTGGTATGTCGGAGGTCGTGGGTTCGATCCCGACCCTGATGCCCGCTGTATATTTGGAGTTTGCGTGTTCTCCACGTAGTTCCGCAGATTTTTCTCCAGGTTCTTTGGTTTTCCCCTCCGCATTCATAAACACGCGTTCAGAATATTTGGCTGCTATAAATCTCCAGGTGATGAGCCACTTCGGTGAGCTATCATTTATGATGGGCAGGTCTCTTTTGAAATAGAGCTCCGTAGCTCAGTGGTCCTTACCTGGTAAACTAAAGATAGTTTTGTTTTCCAGACAATTTCCAACAAATGTTCTGTCGGGATCTTTTGAACGTATGATTGACCAGAATATGGTGGCCCAAAAGTTAGGACACATAGGGTTACAATTTTTTTTAGCAAATCACATATGGTTAATATATTTATTTTAACAAATAATATAGGGTTAATATATTTATTTAACAAATCACATGGGGTCAATATATTTACTTTAGCAAATCACATATGGTTAATATATTTATTTTAACAAATCGCATAGGGTCAATATTTATTTTAACAAATCACAGAGGGTTAATATATTTATTTTAACACATCACGTATGGTTCATATATTTACTTCACGAAATGAAACAGGATTATTTCATTTATTTTAATAAACGTTCCAACTGACTACCATTAGCATTAATGCGTGCATGAATTTCTCTTTTGAAATGAATTCAGGATTTGTTTTTTAACATGTGTCATCTTTGAACATTTCTACATAATGTTTCGTCCCAATACAATCAATTTTCTTCTCATTTTCCAATGCCATCTGAAAACGTACGAAGAAACTTATTCATATTAATCATGATAATATATATAAACTTAAGGAATAAACAATTAAAATGCTTTAATGTCAGTGTTAAAATAAATATCAACGTACGTGTCCTGACTTTTGGGCCATCCTGTATGTATTTAATTCAGAATGGAATAGAACGGTTGGCTACGTACGGTGAGAAAGACAACAGAACGACAGAATGAAAGTATTCTGTTTGGAACAAGAAACAGGATGGGATGACATTGTCAATCATTCCCCATTATGAGCAAGCAGCTGTGAGAATCACTCTTAAACTATGGCTCAGTGGTAAAGGCTATCAGCCATCTGAAAGCCAATTAAGCAGCCCATTAAAACTGCCTTTCCATTGTCGTCAAATTAAGTGCATTACCTGTGTGCTTTTAACGGGAGTGAAACACGCACTGCAAGTCTATTGGATTTGTTTTTCATGTGTTCCTTTTGTTAGTCATTCAATAAATGTATTTCAGCCAAAGACCTGATTAGATTGTTTTAATGTAATGTAATCTCTTTCTCTGTTCCTTTGCTAACATATATATAACTGAGTGCATGTTTTAAAAGAGTTGTTTATTGTATAGAATTGTATAGCCACGTTCAATAATCCATTATCCTTTCTCAACCTCTAAATTTAATTACACATTAAACCCCTTAAATCCCACACACTCTCTCATCCAAAGCTAAAAACCTCATTTTTTGTGTAGAGAACAACGGAATAGGATACTATAATTATTGAATCAGTTTGCGTGCACGGTGCCTAGGCGGATTATTACATTGCAGTGCTCCTGAGCTGTGGTAACGACCACGTGTGTAATACAAGGGTATGGTATTATCCTGGATATACCGCCTACCACCGTAAATATGGCGCCAACAGGCAAAACATAACAATAACATCGAGCTGTGCCTTCCGAAGAGTCTGACCACTGGATCTAACAAAATATGCCCTATTCGTGGCCATTTTAATTCTCTGTTTGATAAATGCTTTCCAAAAAAATAGTTTCGTCAATCCACTGTTGGATGAGCGCCTCGCCATGCTGTGCAGGTCATTGTGGGTAATTTGATGATAATTCTCCCCACTGGTCCATGAAGATGGGGAGTATAGACCCGGCAGCGTACAGGTAGAGTACAACAACGCATTATGCCGCTCACAAAGTAGCCCGAAGCAGCCGATGTCACGTGGTGTATTCACGGTGATTGCGGTATCCAAGTGACGTCCAGCTCAATTCTTGCTCATCTTCTGAGATGGTACAAGACCAGGTGCATTTTGGGTGATTAAGCTGTCAGTTAAGACGATGCAGTGATTTAATTTCTGTGTTTGTGGAAAAGATAGTGGCTATCGATATTTGGCAGACGAGTATAAAAACCGCTTTCATTTCAACCAATTTGGCTATTAAAAAATATAAATCGGTGGAATAGCCGTTTACTGCATGAAACCCAATGATATTGTGCTGTACTGCATCAAAGCGTACACACGATACATGCTCGAATGCATACAATGGGGTACCACAGTGGTGAGATGTTGACTACCTTGCCTGGTATGCAGCAGGTCGTGGGTTTGATCCCGTCCCTTGACGCCTATAAATTTGCAGTTTGCATATTTTCCCCGTAGTCGTGTGTTTTTTTTCTCCGGGTCCTCTGCTGTTTTCCTTCACGTTTAGAAACATGCGTTTAGTATTTGGCTATTTCCATGTTTTACATGATAAACCAAGCTATAATTTGTGGCCAGGTCGCTTATGATAACAAGCTATGAAGCTCATTGGGCCTTACCTGGTAAGATTAAAAACAGTTTAGTTTAATCTTGACTTAAAGCTTTCGTGTCTGCAGGAATTCATATTCTTGGGTCTTTCGGTAAAGTCATGTAGATAGGTTCAAAGAAAATAACAAAAAATAACAAAAAACTACGACGTTTCGATCACAACACAAGCAATCGTCATCAGGAGAGAAAATAGCGGGAAAGCTGCTGAGGCAGAATGTTTTAAAGATTTAAAATGGGTGTAGCCCAAGGGTCATAAGCGAAGTGGGCGGGGCTAGAGATGTTAAAGTGAGAGATTAGCATGTCAATGTAAGATCGCAAAGCCACCGCCACATCGAGGAAAACGAGCAACGGTGGCTGTGTTAGTTAGACATTTAACTGTGAAGACATTTAACTGGTTAATGTAAAACCAGAGAGTCGAAAATAACTACTAACAACGGAAGGTAGGATGGAAACATCACAGCCAGTTATGACAGACTAACTCTGTTTACGCGACTAACTCTGTTTACGCGACTCACTGAATCGTTACGCGGTTCACAGCCTCGTGTCTCATAGCCACAGTCGTATTCCCGTGGCTTGTGCCTTTAATTTTACATTCGTGTGGAAGATATCCACATCGGCCTGCTGATGGATATTCCGATCATGCGGTTGATGATTTCACCACCGGTGTCTTCGAGGAAGTGTGATTTATTTTTGGGGGGGGATTTATTTTTTAATGTCTTTTTATTGAATCCGCAACGCAAACACGTCAGAGGCGCGCAGAAAACGTGCAAGGGCAAGGAGCCGCGCCCTCTGGGCGATTCTCCACCCATGGAGGGGGCCCGAACAGAGTTCACAGGTCAGAGTTCACAGGTCAGAGTTCACAGGTCAGAG
>CM025670.2:1099790-1132403 GCA_014621495.2 Entosphenus tridentatus | reverse complement strand
CTCACTGGAGCAAGGCAGAATCCCTGACGTTACATTGACAGGACACGCAGAGTAAATGTTAGCTCGCGCCTGGAAAGTCACATCCAGCAATCACAAAGTTTGTACGTCACGAATTCAGGGTGATGATTTGGCTTTGAGAACACTACTACTTCCCCCCGGCCCCCTTATTTATCATCTCGTTGAAAATGTATTCCCCTTTTGGAACTTCCACCGTTGGCTCTGGCTTTAAACTCGAGATATGCATCACCTCAGTGCTCAACATCGGGAAATCACAGACTGTTGGATTGGGCACTCAAGAGTACCAAGTCCAACAGTCTCTGTGAGGTTCACACCATTGTGTGTGTGGCGAGCCGGAGTGTAGCGGTTAGCGCACTGCGCTAAGAAGCTGGTGACTCGAGTTCGATTCTCGCTCATAGCCAGAAACACCAGTGACGACAATTATTAGAACCGGCCCTGGGCCTCCCCGAGTTCGATTTGGCCTCAACTGAGCACCTGGTGCAATATATAAAGAGATTGGCACTCGGGAGACAGAGGCGGCCAGGTGTGGTGCTGGCCAACCACCCTCTTGTATGCCGTGCCGACCTACACAGGTCCTCGCTCACAGCAATTGCCCCAACAGTCTGTTAAGGCCTCATGGAGGTTCTTTATCTTGGTAAGGTTTTAGAAACTAGTGCAGCGTTTGCTACTCAAGTCGGCGGTGTGCTGGGCAATGCTCGTCTCTTTTGGCGGTTCTGAGATGGAGGGGGAAGTTCCCTCGGACGATGGCGAGGACCTTAAAAGCCTCGGCCGACTCCCGACAGAGCAATTCTCATCGCTGTCACCCCAGAGGTTTGATGGCTGGCTGAGTGACCCTTGTAAACTGGGATTCGAACATATAAACTTTATCACTGCTGTGCACTGAGTGCTCTTCAGTGGCACCGCCCTGCCGTTCAGGCATTGTTTTGGCGTCCTAAAACCTCGCAGACTTCACATTTGCATATTTATATGTGTCCCTTAGGGCCATTCACAGCCTCTCTTCATCTTTTGAATGACCCTGTGTCCATTGCCAATATATAAGTAGGATATGGAGCCAATTTTCTCATTAATACCGGGCAGCTAATTGCAGGATGGAGGCAAATATTGAACCGCGTAAGCATCAATATCCATACCATATTCCTAGCATCAATCACTCGGTGTAGATTGAAAATACCGTAATGGTTAAAGCAAATATCAAACTGCGTGAGGGGTGAGAAGCGAGCATTTTACAAACCCTTCAGTAAAAGAGTTATATTCTCCACGACGACGCTAATTATTATTTTGTGTTACGTATTCTGTAATTCCGCGTCGTACTCGGATCCATATCTAACAGAGAAGGTCCTTTGCCTATAATATCTGGCAGGTCACGCAAACAATTGGTTCCAGCAAGCCTGACTGCTGCCGATGAGAAATCCAATGTTGAAACCGGTACGGAGCGCCACGTGTGTTGGACTAGTGCTGCTGAGATGATGCACTCCCAGAGGGCAGTGTGGCAGATGGGAAGGACGTACTCTTGCCCGAATAGTGAAACCGATTGTTTTTCATCATCTTGATACTGGTAAAAAGGGTCCCATAGATATTAAAATATATATTTTTATTTCGATTTAAAGTTTTCGTGACTGCAGGGATTCATCTTCTTGGTTCTTTCGGTAAAGTCACGTAGAAAGAAATTAATAAAATAATAAAAATAAAATAATTCTCACGACGTTTCGGCCACAACGTAAGTAGCCGTCTTATTTTTATTATTTTATTAATTTCCTTCTACGTGGCTTTACCGAAAGAACCAAGAAGATATATATTTTTAGTTTCACAGAGAATGACGGAGAAGTAAAGGAGGCATAATGTCTGTGTATTTATTTTGTCTGTGTAATCATAGAAGCTGAGCGGCTTAGGGGGGGATAATGATTAATACTGTACCATTGCTATTTCAGAGCCTTGAGCTTACACCACTGAGATAGATCTTTGGGTTAAAATGCAGGCGGTCTCACTCATGTATCAAGTGCGCACAAGCTATCCACATCATCTTAGTAACAGCTTTGTAAATATTGTTAATAGTGTCTTTATTTTCGCAATGTGGTCTTTAACAAAAACAAATCTATCTACATGATTATTCTGCACAAAAACTCAAAGCGGGGCAACTATTGCTCGCCTTTCGCACGGAGCACATCTGATTGAGATTGCGCGCGTAAATAATTGATGAGAAGCTAACACCATTTTTTCACCTTGATTGCCGGAGCACATTAAATTTTAATTTTCATCCAGCCTCACTCCGCGCCTTAAAACTGTTTTCAATACGAGCCCATTCCTGGACTCAACTGAAGCAGCCATAACAAGAAATGCATGGTGGAGGCGATTGGAGCAAAAATAACTTCACGTTATCGCCCACCCAAGCTGTATCGCCCGTTTTGTTTAGGCAAGACGATTTTCTGTTGAGTGGCAGAGAACACGAGCTGAGTGTGTACAGTCAGGTCAGCTAGATATTGCCTCGAGGCTTCCGAGACAACATGGAATAATCCTAACGTCTCTGCTTGCAACAGGAAGTCTGTTCACTCACTGCACAGCAGTTTTCATACTGCGCAGTTTGTTGTCCTTTCCGCCTCCCCCACCGCCGCACCTCCGCTGAGCACGGTTGGCTATGTACGGTGCGAAAGAAGTTCAACGTACGCACAGCGGTGACAGCATTTCCAGTCGTGTGGACAGGGCATTGAGGGTCGCTTCGACGGAGACTCGAGTAGGAACCGACCGAGGCGAGGTGCAGTGTTAATTTTAAATCCATTGCATTGAACCCTTTGATTTGTGTATCTAAAGCTGCGTTATTTTCAGTCGTGTCATTCGTGGAGTCGATCGCGTGAGCACGAGTGGCCGAGAACGAGGCCGCTGCCCTCTGCCTCGCCAAGACTTGCTGCTTTACGAAGGCTTTCAACGTGCAAAAAAAACATGCCTCTCTACTCAACAAAAACGCAGCCTTTGCCCAAGAAGATTCAACAATTTGATACTAACTGCTCATTTGTGAGGGCCATCTTGGTGACATCGCAACGACAATTTAAGGCACGAAGACTTGAGAAGTTTTTTTTTTTCACAATTCAGGCAACTTCCTGATGATGCTGGTTGTAGCTATGAGGAGAACGTCCGCACACTATTGTAATGCGCGTGTGGATTGCTCTTCAGCCAAAGAAATCATGGATTGGCCACGCTTGTTCAAGTGACAACTTTATTTAATTGGCTGCGTGGCGGATGGAGAAGGCTGCACGATGCACGCTTTGCCACTTGCACTCGCGCGATCTGACGCAACGATACATCTCCAGCGAAGCAGCATTTGTAATTGTCAAAAAAAGAATTATCGCTTTTCAACATTTACCAAATCGATTGCCGCATTTGCCCACGACGGGACGCCTGAACATTGGCATTGTACGTACGCGGTGATCTAACCCGAAAGTAACTGTTTAGTAATCGTAACATTGGTCGTGAAATCCCCACGTGTACAATGTACCCGTGAGAAGTTGTGCTGTTTTCCTCTAATATGTGCGAGTTTTCTCCAGACATTGCCGTTCGCTGCCATGATACGTGAATAAATAACGCACTCTCCTGAAACGAATGGTCTGGCCTGGTGTCGCCAGGGTTAGAGCCCTCGGTTCACAACCTTTAGGTTCACAACCTTTAGGTTGGGAACTAACGCAGCCTGTTATTCCTCTGGGGTCGCATAGGGAAGAGGGAAATCATCATTATTATTCGGGGCACCGAGGTGGCGAGATCTTAACTCACTTATCTGGTATACAGGGGGTCGTGGGTTCAATCCCGATCCCGATCCCGACCCTGAAGCCTGCGTATTTTTTTTATTTTGCATGTCTTTCTCCCCGTGGTCGCGTCTATTTTATTTAGAATAATTGTGAATCTAGATTATTTGGCTGCTATAAGTTTCCACGTGATAAGCGACTTTGTTGAGCTATAGTTTGTGGCCAGGTCGCTTCTGAAAAGGAGCTGTGCAGCTCAGTGGGCCTAACCTGATAAAATAAAATAAAAATAGTGAGGAGTGGGTGTTTTATACTTTCCAAGAATCGAACATAAGAGTTGCCAGGTAACATTAAGGCTGTGGAAACCACTACAAGTTAAATATTGTATACCAAAGCCATAAAGATGTATAAGTAGACCAAATGTATGAAGGCTTTAACCACATTTCGAATGAGGATGAAGTCACAGTACAACATCATATTAGGTCACTTGAGTGGTTAGGACGGTAGGTAAAAGGTGCAGAAATGAGAGGATGAATAAAATGTTTTACATTGCAGTAAACAATGAATGCGGACATCTATTAAAGCAACTGTCAGCAGGGACATGCACAAAATAAACGCAATATTACGTTTAAGAGTATTTGGCTGCAATACATTTCCACATAAGCCACTTAATTGAACTTTCATTTGCGGCGGGGTCGCTTCTGGAAAAAAGCCATAAAGCTCAGTGGGCCTGAGCTTTTAAAAAATATATATAGTTTATAGTTTACTTTAATAGCTCGTCTGTGGAGCCTCTGCGTCATCCTCGCCCTCTCTCTGAGAGTGAGTGAACACCTTGTGGCGGCACCGGTGAAAATCATTATTAATACCTCCCATTTCTTGTTAACGTGTTTTACAAAATATGCGCTCTACAAAAACTAAGATTATCTCAGCATGCAATAACCCACGCACGACGGTTGCAGTATTTAACGCAAACTAATTACGTAAAAATATTGACTTTAAGCTTTCTTGGGTCTTTCGGTAAAGTCACATAGATAGGTTCAAAGAAAAATAATAAAAAATAACAGAAAACTACGACGCTTCGATCGCAACGCAAGTGGTCGTCTTCAGGAAAAGGGGGGTTACCTTCCAAGGGAAACTGTTTATAAGGGTTTGAAATGGGCGTGGCCCAAATGTCAGCAGCCAATGATAATGGAAGTGATGGGCAGCGAGCCCAGCGGTGGTTCGTTTTCCACCAATCAAAGGATTGCCAGGTGAAAATTAGCATGTTAATGGCAGATTAGCGTGTTATAGAGAGATTAGCATGGCAATGGGAGATCGCAGAGCTGCAACCAAGTGGTCGGTGCGCAAAGTGACTGTGAAAGCGCAAGTTTGAAATGGGCGTAAAGCACAACTAACATCGGAAGGTGGTAGGATGGAAACATCACAGCCAATTATGACTTAAACTGGTTAATAACGTCCTTCCAATGATTGCTCAGTTTGTACCCATCTTCTCGGTTGAAATCGTGTCTGTGTCTATATATATTAATGGCTTCATGAACGAATCTTTGTTGATAGCCAGTGGGCTTGCAAAGTACCTTCGTCTTAGAGAAATCAATTTCGTGTGAGCCCACCACATTCAAACAATGATCAGCCACGGCCGAGGTATTGGTCCTGCCGTGTTTCAGATCTACCTTATGTTCAAGAATGATATTTTAACTTTTCCCTTGCAGGCAGAACGCTATTAATCAGAGGTTTGCTCGATATCCAGGAGCCTTCGCCAGTTGCCTTGCGGGAGGCGGCAGGTTGTCAGGATGAGTCCAACACGTAGCAGGAGGCTCTCGCCACCAATATCATCTATAATGGAGATTTTTTGGGATAGATCGCGTAAATATATGAACGTGTCGCTAAACCCGCCACCACCCGACACAGCCAACTAGTAAGGGTTGTCAGGTTAACAGAACGTGCCAATTCGTCACTAGTACAGCACAACGGTGTGTTGGAGAGCAAAGCCACAACATTTACAACCTGAGTACGACGTTTCGCCAGTAATTACAACCAGCTTCATCAGGCGACAGCCAGATTTGTGGAGAAGTCCACCTGGATCGCAACACAAGCGGGCGTCATCCCTGTTCCTGATGACGACCACTCGTGTTGCGATCGAAACGTCATGATATTTTATTCACCTAATTTTTATTATTTTAATTTTTTCTATCTACGTGACTTTACCGAAAGAATCATAGAATACGTTTTTGTTTTATTTTCCCAAGTAAGGCACACTCACTGAGCTAAATAGCCCTCTTTCAGAAGCCGCCACCTGGCGATCACAAATGACAGCTCAACAACGTGGATTATCATCACGTCAAAATGTATAGCAGCCAAATAATCTAAATTCACAATTATTCTAATTAATGTGTAGGGAAACACTGGAGTACCCGGAGGAAAATCCAGGTGACCACGGGGAGACACGCAAACTCCAAATATACAGCAGCAGGCGTCTGGGTCAGGATCAAACCCACGATCCTCCTGTGTACAAGGCGAGGGAGTTAACATCTCCTAGCCACCGTGATGATGATGATTTGAAAGACGCAAACTCCAATTAAACATCAGGTGTCGTCAGGGTCAGGGATCGAACCCACGATCTCCTGTACACCAGGCGAGGTAGTTAACATATCCTAGCCACCGTGATGATGATGATGAGACAGAGACGCAAACTCCAAATATACGGCAAGTGGCAGGGCTGGTATCGATCCCCCACGATCTCCTGCATAGCACGCGAGGTAGTTAACGTCTCCTCGCCAACGCGGCGAAATACGTCGACGGCTGAAAGGAAACCCGAGCGTTGTAGATATTCACGGCTACCACGAGCGGCACGGGGGCTCAGAGGGGCAATTACCAACAGTGTTGGGAGGCCAGGAGTGGAGTGTAAGATTTAAACGAATTCATTCACCATCTTGGCGGAGGGTGGGGAGAGGGCGGGGGGAACAAATCCAAAAGCTGCGTTACGCAGCAACTACGCTGGCTGCTTAAAAAAAAGAAATCGCGTGTGTTCGCACTTATTTTTAAACACCTAACCTTACAAGTCAATTAATATTCAGGCGTTTGCAAAGTGCAAAGTTAGAGAGGAGGAAGAAGAAGGGAAAAAAAAGGACCTATGAATATTAAGTGGGTCCCCCCGCCCCCCCCCCATGATAAAAGACTTAATAAATGAGTTGCAGGTGTGGCACGAGTTGCATATTTGCTCGGCTGCTCTGACCAAATCTGTTGCGGTTGAAGTGGCCTCGGCGAGAGCTGCAAGTGGAGTAAACCGCTTGAGTCCGAAGCAGCCTGAAGTGCGTGCGCCGCCGCCCCCCCCCCCCAACAACAACAACTCGCGAGATTGCTGGGTGCCGTTCCTCTGCGTTCACAGCTCCTGCGCCGGTGTAGGAGGTCACAAAAGAAAAATAAAAAACCGCGACGTTGAATTCCCACCTCGTAGGGACTCAGTTTCATGGTGCCCAAATGAATTCCAGCCCTAGATTGTGGGTCGTCGGATGCTCTGCGGTGATGTCGCGAAGGAGAAGCGCCGTCAATGTCGTTGTCTCTTAAGTAAATGAGTCGCGTCCATTGCTTGTTACAAGTGAGAAGTATCGATGTAATAAACTGCACTGTTGGGCACAAGCAGCCTGTCAGGTCACGTTAGGTGGTAACGGCTCTGGCAATGCAGCTGCTTTATCAGATCATGTTAATATCGTGTGTTCGGAACTATTTTGCGATCGGTGAAACTGCCGTTCGGTTTAACACGGAGCTTTTCTCAGCCATTACGCTTCGTAATGGGCTTTTTGGGCTTGGCCACGTAATGATCTGGCCACATTTTTTGTCATGTAACCCTCCACCACCCAACATAGGCAAACAAAATACTAAGTGTCGCATGTACAAGCATTTTACAAAATAGCTTTTTTTCCGCTCACCTTCAAGTTGAAGAACAATTCTCAGAACCAACATTAGCAATCACATACTGCATCAACACATACATTATAGCGACATTACTCGCGTTTCAAAATAAACTGGGCGTTTTGTTGCAGCTAAGCGTCTTAATGGAAAGGCAAGTACGCAAAGCAACTGCATTGGCCTATAAGAACGACAAACGGACCATGAACCCGCCAATCTATAGATTGAATAGAGCCATCCTGAACAAGAGACTGCTCACTCGGCATGGTGAGCTTGCGTCAAGTTAAAACAATCAGAGGTCTTCACGAAGTTCGGGGCAAATCAGTGCGGGTGAATCAGAAACCCCGCACAGGATTTTGTTAGCTGACGGACTCTCCACGACTTTAACTCACTCGCTCGTTGCTCTTACTGAAGAAGCGACGATTCGCACGGCATTTAAAAGAGTCCGATTCGTCTCCGGCGATTGACAATTGTGTTTTTTGAGCAACGCGAATTGAGAGGCAGCATCGGCACTGAGAGGCGCAGGCCCAATCCTCGTTAAGCCACTCCGAACCGACTGCAACGTTGTGTTTAAAACTAAAATAACACGGATCAAATTTAAAGCAGCTCAAAATGTCATGAAATTATGTTTTACTGTCCTATTATGGGCCGCTGCTACCAGGAGTCCAGTGAGGCCGCTATGGCCTGCGTCTAAAGCACTTCACAGAGTGGTCCAGATGTCTAGTGGGCCCCATTGAATTCTCTAAAACATCGTATATTTTTCAAAGTAAGGTTTATTTAAAAAACACAATGAATTGAGGGGGTCGCAAGACACCTGGGCCATGCTGCAGAGGGTGACTGGGCACACTCATCTCTGTAATCCCTCACTCTGTGTGAAAAGGGTTGTGTGCCTCGCTCCAAAACTCGCCGTGCAGCAAATTGATGGTTAAATCCGCGTGCGTGTGTGGAGTTGTGAAGCGTCACCCCCTCTATGCGCATTGTGTGTGGTTTTTGTTCCCTCCGGGTAAGTACGACATCCTACCACATGCTAAATATTTTATTCAGGAATTGGCCAAAATTCCAAATTCAGGAGCCTCCTGAACGAGATACTCGGCAAAGTGTTTATGGATAAATAAAGGACGTAATTTTGTATGTATATAATTGTTATTCCATGCAGCAAAGCATATAACAATGCAATCTGATGGTGCGTGACAGATGCATTATTCTCGTGACTCCAGAAGTAATCTGCGGCTTCTTCAGCTGCCAAGGCTGTTGCCCGAATGGTCGTGAGGTCCCACTGAGCATATCCAACAGTTGCCGGGGTACATTTCTTGACCTCACGCCACGACCGTGCAAGTGGTGAGATCCAACCACCCGTGGCATCATTTCGTCGATACATTTTCAGATTTCATTTTTTTTTTAGAAAATTCAATTATTTGAACATTTCCTGTAACTGCTTCTTGCTGCTGCTACCGCCGCTTGCTGCCGCTGCTGCTGCTTGCTGCTGGTTGCTGCCACAGTTGTTGCCGACTTTATGATGAACCAGGATGGCGGTAGTGCCCCAAGCCGCGCTTGTCCACCGAGCGGCTGAAGCATCTCACGTCACGGTCACAGTCCCATGTGGCGCTTGCCGGAGCCCGCTGTGCCACCGGTGTCACTTTCTCTCGCGAGGGCTTTCCCCGGCTTCGTTTAACATTGACCGTTAAAGGGTTTTCTCAGTAGTCCTTGACAGTGCAAGTGGTGAGATAATCGAACAACAACAAAAATATGGTCAACGGTGTAAAGTCAAAATGTTTAATAATTATAATTGTTGGCATGGCACGTGAGAGTCGTGGCACGAGACGCTCTTAATGACGTTGCAACTGCAATGAGGCTGCTGTGGTCACAGCGGTTTGCCGTGTTTGTAAATGGTCCACTTCGTTAGCAGCCTGCGTGCCTGCCAGGGACGTGCGGTCAGGAGAGGCAGGGGAGGCAGAGCCTCACCTGTAATGCTCCAATGAAAATAGATGTTACGAAAAGTAAAAAAACTGATCAAATAAAATAAATATTCAGATTTTTCCACTGATCTGTGATATTATTGTAATTTATTTACAATTCCAAAACAATTTATAGTCAAAATCGCCAAATTTGCGGAGCTCTGCTGCAAATTAAGGAACAGACGAGAGGTGAGGCAGTGACGAGTTCAGCCTCCCCTCTGATTGTGCAACCCCTCAGTAACTAGATGGAGCGCGGGCAATAAGCACGTGCCTGTATGTCACCAATGTAATGTTTGTAGACCCCTTCGTTTCATGTCCTCGCCTTCCATACTCCAGGTAACTTATTTCACGTATGTGTATAAAGATATTTAGGCTCGCTGGTCTCGTCATGAAACTGCAATGAAAAAGCGCCAGGGGAGGCAGCTATCACATCTGCCTCACTGAGGGGGACGTGTCTAACTCGCCCCCTCAGCGAGGCCACGCCCCCTCAGTGGGGACACGCCCCCTCCGTGAGGCCACGCCACCTCAGTGAGGCCAAGCCCCCTCAGTGTGTGAATCTGGCTCTGACACTTGCCAGTGCCTCTTGACCTCACCGCACGTCACTGGTGCTTACATACAACAAACACACAACAAACATACAACAGACACACATACAACATATCTACATACAACATACGTGCATACACGTGGAGGGACTCATTCTGTGTTGGAGGCGCATTAGTCTTCGAGTGTTGCTGCAGTGGATACCTGTGTATCACTCTCATTGCTTCCCCGTGCATGAGAGAGATTCTTGTCACCCCACCTCCTCCTCTTAACGTATGAGCAGGCCCATTGCTTCTCCCCCACACATTGATTTCTCCAAACTTGCCCGTGGCTCCATAGTGTTTTCACCGTGGGCCCCCCACCCCGCCCCCCCCCTTGCGAGAGAGACGTACCGTTTCTCATCGGGTTATTTCCTACATTTAATTAAGGGAATTATTGATCCATTGATTGATTGATAACTGGGAAGCCCCGAACATTCGACGGCTTCCCGCGATTTGTGGAGTCGAAGGCACGAGGCAGCGAGCGTGTCAGCCGCGCCGGTCCGGGATGCAAAGCGGGAACCTGCCTCCACATGGATCCATACGGCAGCACACTATTACATTCTTAGTCAAGATATTTGATGCTCTGTGTAAAAGAGAGCCGACACAAGGTTGCGGGGGGGGGGGTTCGTCCTTTATTGCTTCCTCCAGTCTACACTTGTCCAAAGCCTTCTCCTCCTTTCTCGCTAGTTCCCCGCCTTTCCCACCAGTCCCCCACATCTCCCGCTAATTTTCCCCCTTTTCCGCCAGTTCTCCTATTTCCCGCCAGTTTTCTTCCTTTTTCGCAATTTATCCCCTTTTACGTCAGTTTTTTCCCTTTTCCGCCATTTTCCCCTTTTTCCCGCCAGTTATCTCCCCTTTTCCGCCAATTATCCCCCTTTCCCGCCAATGATCCCCCTTCATGCCTGTTCTCTCACCTTTTTCACCAGTTTTTCCTCTTTTTTGCCAGTTCTCCCCCTTTCCCGCCAATTTTCCCCCTTCCTGCCAGTTATCTCCCCTTTCCCGCCAGTTATTTCCCCTTTCCCGCCAGTTCTCTCCTCGCCTGCTCCCTCCACTATTTCCATTGTTCCCGCTCCACCGTCCCCACTCCTTTTGGCGGGAATCCTTCACCTGACGTCCCCCTTACATCTGTTTAGCAAGACAAAATCCCCATGGTAATGTTGTGCATTCCGGAGCGAGGGAGACGCGGGGGACAATACTTTCGCAGATGTCGAGAGCAACCGAAAAGTGTGGGTCGTGATTTTAAATTTACGTCGCGAGTTGACGCCGCTGCACCGCATGCCTGGCCACTCGTGTCACTGATGCTTTGGGGTATTTACTTTGCCTCTGCTAATTAACCCCACCCCACCCGCTCCTCGCACAATTCAATTAACTTTCAAGATTCAGGGTTATGATTACATTCCGATAACCTGATTGTGCGTGGTTATCGTATAAATTGAGTGTAATGGATTTGTTTGCACGCAAATTCCATGCGCGTACGAGCGAGCCCAAGAATAGATCCCATCGATTAATCGTTCTTATTCCGGCTCTTTTAGCGACAATGCGCTGGCACGCCAACGTATTTGTATAATTCCCCCCGCCGATGTTATCGCGCAGGGACATTGTACAGTGCCGCTGAGCATTTGCTTTGCCCGAGTGCAGTAGCCCGCATTGCATCACGCTTTCGTCGTGCCACCGCGTGCAATTAGCGGCGTCCATGTCAGGAGAGGCAAGTGGGGTCCGTCCATAAATGACTTCACGCGATGTTTTACCCCCCCCCCCGCCTCGTCACACGGCGTCACAAAAAGTCAGATCCCCCCCCATCAAATATGACGTCACAAAGCTCTGCCACCCACCCCCCCAAAACCATATTTCCATTTTGAAAATAAAACATGCTTCAAATCGCTTTTAACGATTGTCACTGTAGTGCATATTTAATGTGGCGCTGCACTCTGATGTTGCAGGAGTGTTGTTACAACAGTTAGTGTTGTTATAACAATTCTATATTTATTTAAAGTTGCGCATTTTGATGTGACGTCACACATCGTCACAAATGTCTGACCCCCCCCACTCCCCCTAAGTGTGTGACGTCATTTATGGACGGCCCTTTGGTATTGCTAGGGTTTTTTTTTTACGTGTTGCATGCAAAATCCTTGCTATCGACATTTCCATTCCGGAAGTCAACACGGGGGAACAAGAGCCGAGCATCGCTTTGTGTAAGGAAATGGTGCGAGGAAGAAAATATCAGAGAACTACTTCTGATGTCACGTGAGTGCAGCCTGTTCACTACGCCGTGTGGTACACCTTCTGAAGTGCCCGCCAAACAATGTTCATCACATTGTAACCACATTGAATCGTTCAGTCTGCAAAGCTTGGGGTATGTTGCATTTAGTGACACACCAAATATATTCATGATGGGAAGAAAAAAATAACGAATTTGTCCGATGTTGTGTAAAGTTACGTGTCCATCTAAGACCCATAACGAATGGAAAGGGCCCTTGCCTTTGAACTTCTGGCAGATCACCATCATTGACGCAAGACGACCTGAGTGTTGAGGAGGAACTGAACGTCAAAGCCAATACAGACTTTGCTTGCATTGAACCAATGCTGCTGAAATTTTGTGCACTCCAGAAGTCCCTGTGGCTGATGGAATGTGTCAAAACATGTTTTGTTTCACGTCGAAGGACAGATAAGCGATGGAGGCTCGTGATTGTCCACGTATATTTAAGTCACGTAGATAGAAAAAAATAAAAGTAAATAAAATAAACAATTACGACAGGTGTTTTTTTTCCTACTGATGACGATCGCTTGTGTTGTGATCGAAACGTCGTAGTTCTTTATTTGATTTACTTATATTTTTTCTATTTACGTGACTTTACCGAAAGAACCAAAGAATATGAATTCCTGCAGTCACGAAAGTTTTAAGTCAATATTAAAACAATTTTTTATTTTATTTTAGCAGGTAATGCCCACTGGGCTTCGTAGCTCTTTTTCAGAAGCGACCTGCTGTCACAAATGATAGCTCAACGAAGTGGCTCATCACCGTGTGGACATTTACCTCGGCCAAATACTCTCAAAGCATAATTATAAATGTGGAGGGGGAAATCTGAGGACACGAAGAAAAAAATCCACGCGACCACGGCGAGAGAGACACACAAACTTCAAATAAACAAGCGTCAGGGTCGGGATTTAATCCACGCACCTCCTGCATACCAGGCGAGGTAGCCAACATCTCGTAGCCACCGTGGCACCTGATGAGCATCGTTACACTTGAGGACCCTGTTAAAGCAAGGGAGGCTGCCGCAGATTTGAATTGATGTTTTGCAGTGCTGGCCGAGTGCCCGTGACGTTGGTACTTAACCACCTGAGCCTGTGCCAGGCCAGGCACAGCAGTAGCCCCTCCGACACGTCCTGCGTGGTGGCCGCTCGCACACCCACGGCTGCCCCTTCAGTGTAAACTACGTTGCGCCGCCTCGCTGCGTACCTCGACGGGATTCTCGGTGGCGTTTTCGTCACCCCACCTGGGCAAGGGGGGGGTGGCGTGTTCACGGACACCAGTGGGTGGGAATGGTTTCCTTTGGAGTTTGTTTCGGCTTTACACCTTGCCATTGCTACCCGCCCCAATGCATTGCACCATTGAAAATTATCATGGGAATTTCCGACAAGGTCACCATAACCTCGGATGTTATAGCATCAGCCAGAGGGAACTTTACACAGAATTGCCCTTCTGTGCCGAGACATTCAGTGCTAGCAAACCCTCCTTTGCTCCGTCGATTGCTGGGGGAGGGGGGGCGGGGTAAGAAATGCCACATCCAGTAAGGGAAACTCAATCTCAGATGTTGCCATCCTACGAGCGGCAATGCGTGCTTCAAATGAACATCGGTGCCACGGGGCTCTCTATAATGGCGTGTGTACAACGGCACCAAACCTTGTAGGTTGCTTGCACCGCTCACGTCTCTACTTGTTTACAATGTAATGGACAAGAAGTCTGCTCTCAGAAAATGTTTTAACGCTCTATTCGATCTGCCCACGAAATTTAATTTCATATTGGCATGTGCCCAGATTCTTGTTTTTTCCCTGCTACATTTGTGGAGAAGAGCGCAGAGCTCAGGTTTTAGTGGAAAGATCAGATTGTTACGAGCCTCAATTTTCAAACGATATGTTCAGGGGGACTATATTCAAATTGTTGAATTATTTGGGTTAGATCGCCGAAATATAAATGTGTCGTTAAACCTGCCACCACCCGACACGGCCAATGAATACTTTTGTCAACTAAACAAAACATGCCACTTTTTACAATTATAAATGTTGTGTGTTTACTCTCCCAATACACCGGTGTGCTGAAATCGTAACTAATTGGCACGTTTTGTTGATGTAACAAACCTTACTAATTGTGTCAGGTGGTGGCGGGTTTAACGACACATTTATATTTACACAATCTTACCTAAAACAACCTCATGGATAATATTGGTTGCGAAATCCTAAGTGTTCGGAAGAAATGCATTACATCATGCGCTGTTATAAAAAATACATTGTTGATATTTAACATTAATTTCTGTTATTATTATTCTGCTTCTTTACGCAAGAAGCCCTTGCCGAATCTCGACTGTTTTTGAGGAGAACCCTACCAAGTTTTTACAGAAAGGGGGCGACGTTGATGCTGGGCGTGGTCCCAACTGAGTGTGAAGTGCAGTTCATTATTTTTTGGAGCATTGGGATATTTAGCCAACGACATTAACATTGCATGGGTTTTTGTTTTTTGTTTAGCTCTGGGAGGAAACCGGAGAACTCGTCAGAAACCGACGCAAAACAGGGGGAGAGCGTACAGACTTCACACAGGAAGATACTCGAGATGGGACTCAAACCCAGGAGATGTTGCTGTGAAGTTGGCGTATCTTTAAGCAAAGAAGCGTTGGGAGGATGAAAATAACGACTCTACGTGGAATTGGCCATTTGGCTTACATCTAAAAATTACATGAGCACAGTGCACGTCACTTCTTTGTGACCAGAAATATATATGTTTTATTCCGGGCATGCTATTCTTTAAGCAAATGTGCGGGACATCATTGGGAGCCAAGTGTGTTGAGGACGGAGGGAGATGAACCAAATATAAATCCAGTATCATCAGTGGCAGCCATGGCAACTTTGCACCAGAGTGTGGAGGAGTATGTTGCTGGTGAGACGTAAATCCAGGTCTTAACCTTTTTTGGCTTTTAATATTTGATTGCATTGTGTGATTTTGGCATTAGGTCGATGCAAGACTGATTACATTGCATGATTTTCGGCATGAAGCCTGTGTCAGACTGCCTTGTGGTGGTGAGTTCCACATTCCAAATAATCATCTCCATCTTCAGCGCAGAAAACTGAGGTCATCATTTTACAGAGTCTTGAATTAGATTGGGGCAGGGGGGGGGGATGTCTTGGAGGATGTAATATATGGCATTTCCACTCAATACTGAGCGTTATTTTTTCAGATCAAAATGATGGACACCTGTTTCATCCGCTTTAACTGATGTGCTGAGAACATTGTCTGAACTGCATTGGCTTTGTTATTGATCCCACAGAGAGCTGTCACTGTTGCTGACTCTGGCTCGTCGCGAGTTCACGGCGTGCCCGTTCTTTGCACCAGACTTGCAGAACACCTTGTCCATCTGGAAATTGCCTCTGTGTTTAACTGCGCTCAAATTAGACCGTAGATAAAACAAATTCTGTGACCTCCGAATTTTCTGGAAGTCGCACGACACGCCAATATCACTCTCACGAGCCACTCTTCCACGTTTGGACTCTCAACAGTCAGCAGCCCACCTCTAGCCCAGCGAATGCATTAGAGACCAATCTCGTGATGTGTTTCCCGTATCACAGTATGGAGGGGGGTTTGTCTTCTTGTTGCGGGGGTCACGTCTTTATTTTTTATTTTTTTTACGACTGGGCCCCGCTTAGATTTCTCAATAGTTGAGTTCACGGACAAACAACAAGATTTTGAGATACCTGTGAAAATGGCACTGTTAATCTATTGCTATCAAATGAATTGTTTCTTGTCGGTAATATACTTTTTTATGACCATCACCCTCGTGAGCACAACTCCTTCTGTACCAGACTCACGGAGTGTTTGATCACCTCCTCCGATACTTATTTATCAATTCGACTTTGTATACATATCTGGCCCGTTACTTCTATTGCCGCCATATCTTCCCTCGCGATACGATACCATACAATGGGACTGTAACATCAGGTTTCCATGGCATTGCAAGTGGATTGCACAATTTATTTCAATGGATGTTGTGCTCTGTTGAATTTCCAGTATAATTTAGGATCAATTCTAGGTTTGAAACTTTCGTGACTACAAGGATTCATACTCTTGGGTTTTTTTCGGTAAAGTCACGTAGGTAAAAAATAAAAAATGTAGTTGTTTTCATTTATTTGATTCGATTTTTTACCTACGTGAATTTAGGATCATTTCAACGTTCTTCCAACTGCAGATAACTCACCATAATGAATCTAACCCTTTGCAACTTTACAATCAAAAACACCTATTTACGCACATGCTATCAGTTACACGATACATTCTTTATCAGTCACATCTAACGATGACAATTATGATGTCAAACAAACACCACCACCGTGTAAATTACTCCAGAAAACAATGAGCAAATCGCTAATATAAAGGGTAATAACTATTAAATTACATTGTTAATTACGGTATTGTAATTACTCTATTGTTATTTCATGAATTGTTATTCCATCAATATGTTTTCAGGAAATAATCCTTTTTCTTCTTGATTTGAAGCTTTCGTGATTGCAGGAATCCATACCCTTTGGTTCTGTCGGTAAAACTGCTGAAGTAGGCCTCTTTCAGCAGTTTTTATGGCTGTGGTTGTCCCACCTGATGACGATTACTTGTGTGGCGATCAAAACGTCGTGATCTATTATTTTTTCTACCTACGTGACTTTACCGAAAGAACCAAAGAGTTTGAATATTATACTCCAATGTCATAGCAGAGTGTGTGGGAAATTGTACCCCCTACTATGAAAACGGTGCTTCAGAAGTGCTGTAAAATATATCTCTCTTTGCAAAGTCACGACTTTACCGAAAGAACCAAGCAGTATCTTTTTTGTTTGTTTGCACAGTATACAAGCCACAATCGGCATACAACAAGAGTGTACGGACACCGTGGGCGGTATATCTCACGGCATGTTTTAGTATCTCGCCGTATCGGAGCAACTCTCGCACACCCACAGTGTGTTGTTTCACACTTTACTTCAGTCGAATGTTCACGTTACGGATTTGGAATGTGTTATTGGCACACAAATGGTTTACTCTTGCAAGTGATGTCATTGGGCTTATCAATGATTTGGTGGTGCTGCTGCTGCTGCTGCCGTTTGTTGCATTGGCAGTGGTGCACGAGCACAGTTCACAACAACAACAACAACAACTCTACTCACTCCTCAACAACACTGCCTCAAAATTAAAATGAAGAACCGGCGACAATTTGGCATAGCACAGGAAAGGCCCCAATGCGTCGCCAATTAAAAAAAGCGTTTGATTTTTTGAGGCAGTGTTGTTGATGAGTGTGTCACGTTTTTCACAGGGTTATAAGTTAGGTGCTTGGGTGCCGCTCAAGTTGAAATTTGTTATTTTTAAGGTCTCGCCGCGTCGTTTTATTAATTTCCCCCGGTAAACTGAGGCGCTGTGAGTTTAAATACAATCGGCTCAATATTTAGCGTTCGCTCAACGGAGTAGTATGGAGGCGTAGGATAGAGGCCTAGACGCAGAGAAGATGAGGAGCGGGAGATCTTGAGCTCCCTGTACCGAATGTGAACAAAGCAGACTGAGGTTCTCGCCCGTTAACTTTTACGCCAAAAGTAACAACGAGAGAGGAGGGTGCGATCCCCCTGAAAAAAACGAAGCTTCACTTTTCCACGTGCGTAGTGAGTGGCACCCGAGTAGATGCGTAGCAATCGATAAATCAATGAAAATGTTGCGCTACTCTGCTTCTCCTGACACAATTATCTGACTCAACCACCTGAGTGTAAAATTATAGTTCTTGCTCTACATCAACGTCGCCAGCCATACGAAGAAGAATTAAAAGCGAATTCTTGCACACACTGCAACACGCGTCGCAATTTGTTGCGCACGAGGATCAATCATTGAGAGCGTACGTAAACTACGCGCAAAGGTTACATTTTGTCTCGCGGAGGAAATGAAACCGAACAAATGATGATGAATAAATGGGAAACAATAATGCAGACGAGATCTTAAACACAATCTCTCTCTCTTTGAGCCACGTCGTCTCTGAAAGACAGAGGCTATCATGGCCTTACATCCTTCCAGCTCTGCTCGTCACAGTTACTCAACAACTTTGCATTGGATTCTTCCATCTTCAGTCCAGTTGATCACATTGCTTACGCAACTCAATTCGCTCTCTTCCCTGGCTTCTTGCACCTCACATTTTCCCAGCCGTAACATTGATATCCAGTCTCTTGTTTTCTCACTACGTGTCCAGGGCATCCAACAGGTCTTTCTCTCATTATTCTTACAAACGTTCTTGTTGTAACCCTGCTGCTATCCAGAATACATATATGTTTCTCATCTTAAACGTCATGTAATGTTATTGTATTTTTTTTCAAGAACATTTTTTTTTATCAAATTAGTGAAAGGGGGCCTCGGCATCATTACATATCTTTAATAATAGCCCACTTGACAGTGCGGCGCAAAGATTGGGGGAATCCCCGTGGACATTTCAAGAGTCAAACTCTCTACCCTGTGCAAACTGGAGTCAATTTCAAGAGTGCTGTACCACTATAAAGCCATCCACCCACCCGAAACGAATATTGCTCAGAGCACCGCGCAATATATATTCTAATATGTATATGGGCAGAGAGGGAAGGCAATTGCATGTTGCATGAATAAGAGAGATTGTAATTTAGTTAGAAAGGGGAGAACAGCGTTCGTGTGAATGCGGTATTGTGCCGTGAAACTGGAATTACGGATGAGAGCTCTGGTTTGTTTTTGCGCGATGCTCTGGTGGAGTGTGGGAGTCGTGATATAGGAGATAGAGTGTCGGTCTTACACTGAGATACTCTGCCTTTGGCGGGTGAGAATATCTGATAAGTAAGGCAGTTGGGTTTTGCATAAGCTTTAAAAACCAGATATGCTGGGTGGCTGCAGAGGGTAATTACACTGCCCGTATCAGAGCACTGAGCCAGCAATGATAAGATTCTGGGTTCAAATCCTGAACTTTCGCCTGCAATAAAATTGGACGATCGTGTCTTCGTGGGTTTGATTACGTCTGCCTGGTCACCAGACACTGCACGAAAATAACACATTGTAAAGATTTACTTTTGCACTTAAGTTGGTCAGGCTCAGTAGAGCAAACCACTCACTCATCTGCACCAGTGGAGAGAGAGAGAGAGAGCTCAGATTAGAGGCTGTGTATACAAGCTAGACAATTTAAGCTTATCAGACAAAGGCCGATGTCATTCTAGGGTCACTGCATATGACATTTGGTTCAGCTGTTATGAGGACTTTCAGAATGTAAAAAAAAAAATACGGGTTGAAAGGGTGTCCATGTCCAGTGGCTGCTGTGATGGTTTCAGCCGGGTTTGTGGGTGTCTGCGCAACGAGATTACTGTGACATTTGCGTCTTCTGCCTTTGGTTCAGCCGCACTCAACTGCGAGCAACTCGGTGGCGGTGCAGATCCTCGCCCGTGCTCGTGTAAGGCACCGTGTTTTATTTGACGGTGCCACCGTTTCGTTCTGCGAAGGCTATTTAAATAACGGTGCTGACGACAATGACGACTCGACTTGTCCTTGCGGACACTTACCGCCGTGGACTACCGGTGAACTATTTGAAAACGAGCGTTCGGGTTTGGCCTGCGATATGACGCCGGCAGACATTTGCCGAGCCCCTGCCAATAAATGTTGGAATGTCCACATTACAGAGTTGTGGCAGGAAACGCAAGGGGAATACAATGGGATGAATCAATGTATCACCAAGTGGAAAACCTGGCAGCCATCCCAAAACTCATTGACAATAACTCGTTAATGAGATCATTGTGTGTGCCAAGCCAGTGTGCTCCTGTTCAAAGAGAGCGTTAGGTGCTGCTCATGTCCATTGGCAGTCCCGAGCCAGTGGTGGCAATTCCACATTCCTGAGACAAGGGTCAGACTTGTTCACCGAACATCCACTGTTGACGCCCCAGAGAGGTAGGGCTGCTCTAGCACCAACCAATCAGGAGCATCATTATTACTCTGTGCAGTCGGACATATATTCACTGCATCAAATATATATTTAGTAACAGATAGAATGGCAAATTATACTATATTCTGTATTCTAGTAGGAGCATATTATTGGGAACGATGTAAATGCTATCATCCATTCTATCGATTTTTTTTGTATTTGCCTGCACAGCATTATTGCGAATTAATTTATGAACTTGTAAGCCCGGCCCTGTTATAGTTCTAACCAAAATCGAGTGTACAATGTTTATTTCCTCGGTGTTTTTCAGAACATCCGTATAATTGCCAAGTTGACAGGATACCCTTGGAAGCATTCAAATCCCGAGGGACTTGTTAAACTAAAACATCATTATTTTTTAAGAGTAATTGAATATGAAAGTAATTGGTCTTGCTGATCGTTAAGACAGATTGGAAAGTGTCCATACACGACCGCGGAGCGTGTACACGTGCACCAACTAGCGCTCGTCACGGATACTAAAAAACGATGGTGAAACGCCACGACCGGCATCTATGTGGGGATGTTAATCACGGATCCTTAAGTCCGCAACTCTCTGCGATGACGACTCTTCACATCTGCGGTGGGATTTAGCGTGAAATCGCTAACGTACGGAAATTTTACCCTCGCGACATCCTAAATAATCGTTAGTCAAAGCGCTCAAAACTCACCCTCGCGGTGTGAGTTAAAATAACGTGCCTACAGAGAGAGAGAGAGACAATAAAACGCACCTCTTGTCGCTGCAAGCGTTACGGCAACTCATTGCACTCGACGACATTGCGCATCGACGTTCGTTCTCGCGCGCTCGGCAAATCCGAACTCGCGCGGCGAATGCGTTCGGCCTGGCGAGGGTGAAGCGGGGGGCAGCTCTCGGGGGGGGCCTTGGAACGACGCGTCCGCTCCCCTGCGTACGTGCGGCAGCGGCAAGCACAAGCGAACAGACAAAGTTCCTCTGTGGTACGCGCGAGGAAAAGAACGGACGCTCGCACAAAAGGGATTTGCGGGGTGGCCTGCAACCGATGAATACCGTCCCCCCCTCCTGCCGGAGTTGCGCAACGCCTCCGGCCACAGACAGCCCCCCCCCCCCCTAACGCGGAGATTGAACGTGTGGGTAATGTCGTCCAGAAATCCTGATCGTTGGGCTGTAAATCAGTCGTTTTGCTGCAGGAAATGTCTCTTTTTTCTGGTGAAATATTCTAGCTGGGTCACTGGGAGCAACATCTATTGCGGCATTCCCCAGTGGTGTGTTGGAAAGGTTTATTTTTTCTCCCTCCCCCGTACCATTCCATAGTCTATCTCCTCTTAATAGGCGGCGCACTGCATTGGTTCTCTATTTGTTCCCATAAAGGAGGGTTTGCTTCGTGTAAAAATAACAGGCCCGGCCATTAACAGAAAATATGATGTTGTGTCGCAATTGTTTTTTGTTTGTTTGTTATAACAATCAATACCGCAGCTATACAAACGTAATAAATAGCATTGCTCTGGTGTTAATAGCTCATTAGTTAAAATTCTGCTTGGGATCAGCTCGGCTCACCATTCTTGCATCGACGCTGAAAAAAGCACCGTCTGGAGGAAAATTCTCCATTGACGCCGCGAGGTTTCACAGCCCCTGAAACGACGCGACTGATCGACTTGCCTCGCGACACTTGAAAGGGCACCCCCAGCGGCAGTTGTCCCTGTGGGTGCAATGGGAACCTGCATTAGAATGCCCATAAGGGGGCAGGCAATGGTTGCTGTGTAACCGCGGTTGACGGCGCTTCTGCAGCCGTCTGGAACGCTCGTCCTTCCGAGATTCGGAAGCCACTGAACCTATACACTTTTAAATCAACTGGTATGGAAACTCGCTTCTTTCGGACTTCTTGTTGTGTTTAATTGGTTGTCCTTCCCCTGGACCTCCGCATACATTTGCTTGAAATGTGTTTTTGGTTGGCAAATCTGGACCATAACGAAGGCAAAACAATGGCCTACTCGTTTCGAACGATGTCAGGGGATCTTTTTAATCCACTGTGAAGCAGATGGCGTGTAAAACAAGTCACGTGGCTACAGTGGTAGCCATTAAAAACAAACTGTTCACTATCGCAAAACGGGAAGTTAATTAGCCTGGACAAATTCTTTGTCATTTTCACGAGCTAAATATATTCTGCTACTTCTTAATATGAACCCGGTGATTAACGTTACGTAAAAATGCAAGTTTGCCTGATTATGTGCCCTGTGTTAATATCTCAATATTCTGAATGGTCATTAACATGTCAGAATATTGTGACTGTGCAAAAATATTAATGTTGCTGATCACTGCACCACATAAATGGCTCGATAGGCTCAGGGTGAGAACACAGCTAATGCCCTAGAGCAGGGGTGGGGAGCCTTGTTTCTGCAAAGGTCCATTTGGATATTTATAACATAATTCGCGGGCCATACAAAATTATCAACTTAAAAATTAGCCTGTTATATTTGGTCAAACATTTAATTAACTCACCCCGAATGTGATGGCTGGAATTGCTTCTCTTTGGCGAGGCGTGTGATGTTAGCTGGTATTGATGATGTTGCTACTCGCAACTGCTTTTCCAGGTTTGCTCCCAGATTTATTGAATTTCAGATTCCCGCCTGCGGTTGCCTTGGCAGGGCCACACCAAATGATTTTTCGGGCCTCATACGGCCCGCGGGCCGGACGTTCCCCACCCCTGCCCTAGAGTCACAACCACACTTCTACCGTCGAGTTCTCAGGAGGAGTGAACCTCGTGGCAACTCACTTGTCAAAGACAGCTCGCAAAAAAATCGTCTTATATTCGTTTTTTTACTTAATACGCACCACTGAGACTTAAACAAATGATTGCCTCCCATTGACAAACGAGGAGCAATCAAGAGTTTGTGTGAACAAATAAGTCTCCTGAAGCGACTTCAGGCATAGTTCTGCGATGTCGTCTTCTGCGGCCATCCTCTCACGCAGGCAGATTCGCTCCGACGGATCTTTGCGTCCAAGTGTCGTCATCTCGTCGCATGACACAGAATTGGGTCACAAATGGGAAGGTAAAAATTAACGAAAAGACGAAACGGCATTGACGCTGCACGGTTATTCATTCACAGACGTTAGTGAGTGGTTGTATAAAATAATTTAAACCTGTTGCTTATTAAGGCGTCAGATGGAATCAAGCTCACAGCTGGATCCAACTGGTCCCATTCATAAAGTGATCATTAATGCATCTTTACAGCCCAAGGCAGGACATAACTACCCCAACAACAACAACAAAAAATATCCAGCTGTCATTATTTTTTAGACATAACTGGGTCATGTTTTGTAGGCCGTTGAACACGAAGCGCTTGAAGCAATATCATTGAGTAAAGTGCAGCTTGTTGAGTGTGGAAAAAAAATCAACAAATTCGTCAATAACACTGGCCTTAAAATGAAAAGTATATATAATAGTCAATATTTCAGGAAATGGTCCTTCTTCATAGCATGCAAATTGATGAATATCTCAAGTGTGAGATTGCCATGATTTTAGATTTTGTATGATACCACTTTATCTAAGTACACGTATTCAGGACAACAAACCCCCTTGTTTCTGTTGTCCGCTGTTCCTGCGGTATTGCATTTCTATAGCTGGACGGTAAGGTACCACTGCAACACCAACAAACGTCCCCACTCAAGAGTCGCGTCACGGTGTTGGCAAAGCATTACATCATGGTAGGGAATGGCCCTGACATGATGTAATGTGAGAGCCTCGCTCTCGAGACAATCTTTAAGCAGTGTCCTTCATCGGGATGTTTATGGACAATTCCATTTTTAAGGAGTCTTTTTGCTTTTCAGAAGAGCAAAAAAAAAACAATAACCCTCAAGTACCCGGAGAAAAATCTTCCCACACGAACACGTCCACACAAAGACAAAGATCCCCCCTATAGCCTGGGCAGCCGTTAAGGGCAAGTGCTCTCAGCGAACGCCTGTTAAGGCTGGCATTGGCACGCGAAGGGGGTGTGTGGCCAGCACCGTGCCTGGCTGCCTTTGTCTCCCTCGTGGCGATGCAGCAGGTACTCACTTGAGGCCGAGTCGACCTAGAGGAGGCCCAGAACCAGCGGAGATAGTCGTAACTGGTGTTGGCCGCGAGCAGGAATCAAACTTGTGTTGCCGGGTTTGTAGCGCAGCGTGCTAACCACGCCACTGGCGCTCTAGCGCACAGACGGAGTGTTCACACGCACATTTTGCTGTACTGCCATCTCCTGATGACCTCATATGCCAGCAGGTTTGGAAGATTAAAGAAAAAATACGTGTTTTCTATCCAATACTCGCGGGGGTGTTCTATCTCTAGGGGTCAGCCCCGAGTGGTAGTTGTAAGTGTGCATGAGTCTCAGATGCTGTTGCATTGCAGAATGTTCTTTCAGAATCTTCAAATAGTTTAACACGTAGAAGGCTTTCGCGACCAATATCGTCAATAAGAGTTTTTTTTTGGGTGAGATCGCTTAAATATATAAATGTGTCGTTAAACCCGTCACCACCCGACACAGCCATTTAATAAGGGTTGTCACGTGAACAGAATGTGGCCAATTCGTTACCAGTACAGCAACACCGGTGTGTTGGAGAGCCAAGCCACAACATTTCCACCGGTCTGATGTACTAGTAACGAATTGGCACGTTCTGTTTACGTGACAAACCTTACCAATTGGCTGTGTCGGGTGGTGTCGGGTTTAATGACACATTTATATATTTTACGCGATCTGACCCAAATGAACCTCTATTATGGATCTTCATTCAGACTGGAGCAATCCAGTGAGCGCTTTCACAGACGTCCAGTCGCTTCTGCAGGTGTCCATTTCAATGCACTCAGTCAACGTCACCAGGTGTGAGGTCTCTCCTTCTCCTATGCTTCCTCCACTGTCTGTGACGTCCTTTCCCTTGGCAGCTCTGCTGTGTTCTCTCTAGCACTGTTCAAATCCGCACTTTTCTCCCCAGCTTATGTATGATTGACGTTTGTCTCTAGCCAAAGTCTAATTTTATTTTATCGTATCCTGTACACATTTTTCACGCCTTGTACAGTGCCATAAATTGACTGCATTGTATACATTCGTGTGGCCTACATCACACCTTTACGACCATTATATATATAGCCTTTGAAAATTACTCCCACCCCCTCACCCAATAATTTATCTCTCCCCGAGTGTAGTGCAACCTCAAGGTACAATTGTATATAGGTACTTTAAAGATACAAATTGTACATTCCAGGCTGCAAACCCAAAATTCCTGGGTGTCTCATGTGAATTCCTGTCAGCAGCCTTCACTACACCGCGTGACCTTAGCTTCCATCAGGCCCAGCGGAAACGCCGTGGCGATGTCACCACCACTTAGCGGTGAATGATGATGGTTGTGGTTGTTGTTGTTGTTGTTCTCATTGTTGTAGCACGGCGCGCTCGTGTTAGGAGCCAGTGGCTTAAAGGTTCGTGCAATTTTTTTTCTCTCTTTGTCATATCCCCGTGAGCCCCACCGGGTTTCATTTCCGACCGAGCGCATCATTGGTGAGTCGCATTTTGTGTAAGTCGTACAGTAGTCAATTCAGCCTGACAACAAAAACAATGTTGATATTTGGTGGTGTGTAGAGCTGAGATGCTTCTCAACATTTCCTAGCCTCTAATCGTGATTCCATTATTCTAATCAAATACGATTATCGACCCCCCGATGCCAGCTGACCCGCAGTTGTGAGTATCGTCATAAAAACACGTGTTACATGTGCACGTCTGGTTGATACCTGCTGACCGCTGTCGGCCATGATATCAGATGGCCAGCATCGCTGGCATCGCCATTGAAACTTGGAGCGCCGTAGGGGCGAGATGTTAACTACCTCGCCTGGTATGCAGGAGGTCATGGGTTTGATCCAAACCCTGACGCCTGCTGCTGTATATTTGGAGTTTGCGTGTTCTCTCCCCTCGTGGTTGCGTGGATTTTACTCCGGGTCCCTTCCGGGTTTTCCCTTCACATTTAAGATGAACATTACGCATTTAGAATATTTTGTCTGCTATAAATGTGATAAGCCACTTCGTCGGGCTATCATTTGTGGCCAGGTCACTTCTGAAAAAGAGCTACACAGCTCAGGGTACCCTTACCTGGTAAAATAAATAAAATTGTAAATAGTAAAGCTATGGACGATGGCAAGTGTGCAGAGATGGTAAAATTCCACCCGGATTGAGGGAGGAGTGCGGGCAGTGTGGTTGTCATTCAGGCGAGGGGGTTTTTTGGGGTTAGATCGCATAAATAAATAAACGTGTCGTTAAACCCGCCACCACGCGGCACAGCCAATTACTAAGATTTGTCACGTAAATAAAACATGTCAATTCGTTACTTGTACAGCACACCCGTGTGTTGGAGAGCCAAGCCACAACATTTACAATCTGAGTAGCACGTTACTAATTGGCTGTGTCGGGTGGTGGCGGGTTTAACGACACATTTATATATTTACGCGATCTAATAAAAAAAACTGTATTATGGATGATATTGATCGCGTGTTAAATGGAAGGAGGACCTTACCTTGCAATCGCCTTCCGTGGATGCTTAGCCTTTTACTTTGTTCGCTTTTCTGTTCCCAATGAACTACGCGAGCAACGTAAGAGGCTGCCTGTTTACCAGCCCAAGTCTGACCGTGCGCTGGTGCAGCATTTGTGCACGAAAGCTCACATAATGGAACATGCAACAAGGATGATTTTTGCTTGCGACGCGCCGCGCAGTCTCTCCGCTCGCTCGCTCTCGCGGAGAGAGAACGACTCACGTGGCGCGAGGAGCTACGGAGAGGTGGGAAAGACAGCAGCGGAGCAATGAGCCGGCATCGAATTCGCGCCCACACTCTGCTGTCCTCCATATATGAAGGCGTTCAATTAATTAGTTTACACGCATAGGAGAAAAATGGAGCACCTGGAGAAAACCCAGCGTGCGACATGGTAACACTCCTATCGGTCTATGCCATATAAAGTAGGCAGGTGGAGTCTACATTTGCTTTCCTGCCTTCCCCGAACAAATCTTGGTATTGCACCATCACGGTCGCGAGAAGGGGAGTTTCACAACGTCTGTGCGATCCATCAACCCCCGCTGCCTCCACAGGCATGCATAGCCACCATCGTTCCAGCGTTAATATTAAGTCTGTGAAAAAATAGCCATTTAATTTACATTATTAACTGTAGAAATTGCGACGATAAATATACCATAAGGTCAACACTCAAGCCCTGAAAAAGCAAATGGTCTCTCAAAGTTAAATTGATGTTAAGAGTTCACAGTTTCTATTAATGTACCGTAATAACACTATTACAATTTCAACAATTTTATACTGTGGTAATTTAAATTATCACCAACTACAGTAAAGGTATCTAATCATATTCATCACTAGTTTGAGCAAATAATTTACTTAAGAATGCAGTCCCCCCCCCCCCACCACTTCACTATGTAGATATACAGCTTTGATTAATGTGAACCAAAGTGTTCCAAAATAGCACGCGACTGCCCGGTCAAATGCTCTGAGCTGCACGGCGCAAAGATTCATATCCACGCAACTCGCAACGGGGACGCGGTAAATAGCCGCCTTATCGCTTTCCCATCTCCCGTCGATATTCATAGCAGGGCGCCGCTCAAAATAGGACCGCCCTTCGTGAGCTGGCATCGTCGGTTTATTATCGGGGAAAGACTCCATTTTCTAGTTGCTGTTGTTGGTGAGTTTCATTAAAGCGTGCGTTCTGCTCGGTGTATGTAAATAGGAACTGGTTGTGTTGTGTCCATGTATATATATACCATGGATTGTGGAAGCTCCGTTTGACTGAGTGCCACTATCACAAACTATTCATCAAATGGATCTGTTTTTGGCTGGGTGGCTGAGGGGCTAATGCTTACGTCCATGTCAGAGTAATGACCCCCAACGCTGCCGGGAATCTGTGTTAGAATCCCAGCCTCTCGCCCAACATAAAAGACCTTTCAGATTAGTCACCATTGACCATGTAAAAAAAAAACGAATTATAGAAATGTGCCTTTGCACTTAATTTAATGAAGCTCAACTGTAATGGGGTTATCCGGCAGCCGTAGTGGCGCGGTTTGTGGCAGCGCGACGCGCTGGTAACACTCCCCAAGCTTCACAGCTACAAGCACCCGGGTTCGATTCCCGACTCGGGCAACATTCTTTGTCAAGGCGCTCTTCTTCCCCCCCTAACCCAGCTTAAATATACGCTGCCAAGCTTGGCGGTGTTCATTAAGACGCTGTCTTTCCGACAGACCTGTTCTTCACCTGAGGACGGCTGCTTGCGTTGTGGCCGAAACGTCGTGAGAATTTCATTTTGTTTCATTTTTATTATTTTATTATCTCCCTTCTACGTGACTTTACCGAAAGAACCAAGAAGATTCTGCGTGGAGCTTGCACGCTCTCACCGCTGTTCTGCATGGATTTTCTCCAGGTTCTCCAGTTTCCTCCTATAGCTAAAAAATAAATCTGTAATATTCCCGGAATCGGCCAATACATCCCAATGCCGAGTAATTACTGCACGTTCATTTGAATTGCTTTGTTTATGCGGGGAAAAATACACACGACCACGGGGAGAGAGACACCGCGAACCCACAATCTCCTCCATACCAGACAAGGTAGTTAGCATCTCGGATAGTTTTGCGTGCAAGATAAACCAGAGTGCCCAGAGAAACCCCACACACACAATGAGGCGATAGCATCCATAATAGAGTTTTTTTTTGGGTTAGATCGCGGAAATATATAAATGTGTCGTTAAACCCGCCACCACCCGACACAGCCAATTAGTAAGGGTTGTCACGTCAACAGAACGTGCCGATTCGTCACTAGTACAGCACACCGGTGTGTTGGAGAGCCAAGCCACAACATTTACAATCTGAGTACCAATTGTACTATCAGAATTATGACGTTATACAAATTCTCAATTCGGAAATTTCACAGAGCAGTGTGCCCCGTATGGAGAAACTGCAAAGATATATACTGTATATTTACAGCACTTCTGAAGCACCCTTTTCACAGTAGGAGGCACAATTTCCCACAACACTCAGCTATGACATTGGAGTATAATATTCAAACTCGTTGGTTCTTTCGCTAAAGTCACGTAGGTAGAAAAAAAGAATAGATCACGACGTTTCGATCGCAACACAAGCAATCGTCATCAGGTGGGACAACTACAACAATAAAAAAACTGCTGAAGTAGGCCTATTTCAACAGTTTTACCGAAAAAAACAAAGAGTATGGATTCCTGCAGTCACGAAAGCTTCAAATCAAGATAGTATATTCAAAGCAACATATTTTTGTTGGTATTCCCTGAGCTAGAATTTTCAGTTTTTAAAGAAGAAAACAAATGGTCATGATAAGGTTGTCCTTTTGTACATTCATTGGTGACCAAGCTAAGACCCTCAACTGACTTGCCTGGGTTCAAACCCAGTTTATCAGCAGTCCCAGCTCAGCGTGCCTGGCCTCTGAGTCACCCGGCCACCATAGAGAATATTTATATATCAACTTTACTTGGAAGGCACGAAGCATAACAGCATTCATCTGCGCGGCTAAAATATCACATAATTGTAATTGCTATGTAAGGTAGAGATCTTCGATAAAGTAAATGGAAGCAAATGCGTAAAGATATGAACAATGTGCATCATAGCTCTGCAGGCATATATGTGATCATCTAGACTAAAAGCAGGCTTTGGTCTGTGCTCAGCACTGTTCATAGCTCTAAATCGTAGCACGCAATTCATATCCCTACTGGGAAATTTCTTCAAAAGAACGATACGTCCCGGCCATGTTTACTGCCTGCTGTCAATCACCAGATTCACGGCAATAATCTGCAGCAGCTGGTAATGAGAACATCAGAACAGGCCCTTCGGTAATGACCCGCCACTCAAATCACCCTTTGGGGGGACAGAACTTCCCTGCTCGAGCTTTGATATCGGGGCCAATGCCGAGTGCGGTCAGCCGCGGCTGCAAAGCCGGGCCTTGCGATAACTCTTCGCGTGCTAATGCTGCTCTACACCTGGCCGAAATTGCAGCCGCATCCCGCTGCCTCGGCTCCCATCGCTGACGGCACCACCTTCCAAGCAGAGCGGAAGCGTCGCAGCATTGTCGGGTGCCCGGGGGAGCGTGGAATTGCGCAAGTCGAGGGGACAGATCGACTGGCGGCTACGTCAGTGGGGGAAACCCCTTTTGGCAAGACACTGGAGAACCTCCCTGTCCTCTTTGTGTGCAGGCAGCCCTCGACTTACCAGTACCCGACTTATGAACACCCACACATTTACGAACCTGCTTCCATGAAATATGCCCCGTGTGTGTGTGTGGGGAGCGGTAGTCCAATGGTTAGCGCATTGTACTACCAACCAGGCGACTCGAGTTCGATTCTCGTGCACGGCCAACACCATTGACGATTATCAAAATGGATCCTGGGTTTCCCCTCGGTCGACTCAGCCTCAAATGAGTACTGGGTAGTCAAAGGTGACCGCCCAATTACCACCTCATGTGCCGTGCCGGCCCCTGCTCGCTAACAGCTCTTGCACCAACATTGTGTTGCGCTAAATGGAGGATCGTTGTCGTTGGTGTGTGTCTATGTCTGTGTGCGCAATTTTGGTGACTCATTGCGCCCCTTCCGACAAGCAAACCAGCATCAAGACTCAAGGTAAGTGAAAATGAAACCTAATTTTTTCTATTTATTACGTTATTTTATGTTTTATTTACTATACAGTATTTTTTTACAGTGTTCCATGCAAATGTACAATATTTATTCGTATTTATAATATTAACAATGCCTCACTTTTTTGTTGAACCGTAACACAATTCATGACGCCGACCGGATGGATTATTTTAGATGCAGTACGTTATCGTGTTCCGACTTGCGAACCGTTCGACTTACGAACGGCTCGTAAGTCGAGGACTGTCCGCGTTGTGATTAAAAAGGTAATGGTTGATCACCGTTCCACGGTGAGGTGAAACGGCCGATGGTCGGTGGCGTCCTGGGTAGCAAGGCGGACCGCTGCACGGCTGTTCTCCTGGGAGGTGCGTGCATTGGCCACTCGTTGGCGATGAGGCTCTGAGGGGAGCCTCCAGAAATGGCAATCGATGTCTCCCGCCGTCCGCGTGGAATGTCTGAAGTGCTCGCCGAGGAGGGGACCAGGCTGCCGTTCCTTCTGTTGGGCGACGGATTGCTACCAAACCTGGACCTCTGCGGAATATGGGAGGTCCATTTGACTCAGTCCTTGCTCCCATCGCCATAAGAGTGGGCAGCCCTTTCACAACGGGGAGTGGCTATTTGGAATTCACACAACAACTGAAGGGGGGGGGGGTGAGAGCATGGTGGTGGGTGGTGGTGGAGTGTTGTGGGCTCGCCTCCGTATCCGCAGCAGTCAACGCGACTGGTGGTGGTGCAGCAATGGTTACCCGCCCTCCACTACGAAATTTTGCACGGCTGTCCTGCAAATATGTCTTGAGACTCGGTGAGACACAGCACCGTCTCCCGCAACTACGATGAGCAGGGTTGGCTACGTACGGTGCGAAAGAACTTCAACATGCATACACACAGCGAGCACAGATAATTGGTGTTGGTTACCTATGCCGTCGCTGAAGATGAGCGTTCGTGGAAGGACACAGGCAAGGTCGATGTGTCTGATGTTGGGAAAAGTTGCTCCTTGGGATGAATTCATTTGATGAAGTGACTAATGCCCCCTGGGTATTACATTCAATGCCCACGCATCGTGGCTTCTCCTGGAAATATCAAACGTGTTTCATATTATACACAACCTCGTATTGTACATAATCTCAAAGAGCACTGCAGTGGAGCATGCTAGGTAATAAAAACAACAACAAAGGCTGTCCCTCTGATTCTCCACATCAACACAAAATCTATTTCAATTTGTCAGCCGGCCGTCCTTCTAGGCTGTTGCTTGCCAGCAGCAATTGTTCAAGCGCAGACTCGAGACTGCTTTGCCTGTCCGGGGCTCATCAGTTAAGTCAGGCACGCTGGACAAACACTATTTTTTTTCTCCGATTGTTATTGGCAAGTGCCTGATAATTAATGATCTGACGAGTCATAAATGTGCCATCAATTCCCCAGAGAAAAAACAACCCCATGCAACTTCCCCTCTCTTACGCCAGACGTCATCAGGAGAGATCTCCGCTGGTTTCATCCTCGGATGGTTGCGTTGGTAGGCAGGTTTGGTGGGTGGGATTGGTAGGAAGGATTGGTAGGTAGGTTTGGTAGGTGGGTT
>CM025670.2:1088292-1099390 GCA_014621495.2 Entosphenus tridentatus | reverse complement strand
CAGTTAGTTAAGGATATACGGGGGATCTTTGTCTCACGGAACAACTGATGTTTACGTAAAGATCTCCAAGTCAACACCACTGAGACCCCGCGTTTGAATCTTGGCTGCCACCCACAATTAGAACAGGTTTGTAACTTTGAGCGAGGCTGATCGCCTCAGCCAGATCACCAAATGACCGCAACACAAAAGCAATCGATGGCATTTTTGATTTTCGCTTGATTCAGCGTCGTCGCGGCTACGTGCGCTGAAATTTTGCACGTGATCGATAATTGATTCGCTTTGTGGTCACCGCAGAGAGCGAGAGCGACGTGAGAGAGAACCAACTCGCGTTGGTGTATATCCCAGACACCGTTGAAGGCCCGTGTCATCCTCAGAAGTTGCACAAAGGCCATGGTAGCGTCTTATTGCGTCGCTCTCTGGCGCAAAGCAATGTTCTGCTTTGCGCTGTTCTGGAAGGGCATGCTCACCTTGCCTCGATTTTGAGAGAGAGAGAAAAAAAGTTTGATAGAATTGGGTGATAAAACTGAAACATTTCTGTATAACAGCAATCTCGAGCTGGGAGCTACGCTTCTTCATCAGTCTGTCACTTGACTTAATTGCCTTTTCCCAAACAGCATCAACAACACTTTTAGTGTCTGTAGTTGTCTGAGGTGACAAAATAAAATTGAAAATGCATTAAACCGTATATATATAAACTTTATATATATACTGTATAAAGTATATAATTAATATATTTCAGAGAAATTCAATAGCCACGCTGTAAATGCCTAAAACAACATCATAATCGAAACACTGTTAGGCACAGAACGCACAATAATTAAACGACTAATATTCCTCCATGTACTGAAAGAAGGCCAAACTAAACTGAAAGACTAATTCTTTCAGGACGACCTTGCTTTATCTTTGAAAGCAGCTAACTTTTCACTTGCTCAAACAAGTCCAACTGTTTTATTCAAAGAGTTTGATCTCCTACTATGTGGATTTCCCACGATTTTGGCAGGAGGGTTGCCGCTAATTCCTTCCACAAAAGCAGACGTCCTATGACTCCTGATTCATTGACTGCTGTCTTTTCGTTTGCTTTTTTGCGCGAAACTTTTGTTCTCTTTTAAATGAACCTTACTTAAGAAAATAAATACGTTTAGATAATTAATTGGGGGGTGGGGCCACAAGCCATGTGGACCAGCCTCTACGCCGTGCGTATGTCTCACAGCAGTGCTCGGTCGCTGCGAGGGTAAAGGACCTATTTCCAGTTTGGGCATTATAGCAAATTTAGGACGTAAAAGTGGAACACGCTCTCCTGGTTCTTGCCGAGCGAGGCTCTTTGGAGTGCGCACTTTGACGGTGGAGGATGGGCTTTGATAATCGTCCACAGCAGCAGCAGCAGGAGTTGAACTGGTGAACCCTGGAAATGTGTCACTCATTAGCGAGCGTGCTGACCTAAAGGCTTCCCGGACACCCAGGATCTTAAAGCAATAAAAGAGCGACTTTCTCTTCAATTATCTTAATTGGCAGCACACACTCACCGGATTATCCTCAAAGTCTGGCGGCACGCTCCTGGGGCTGCCAATGTAAGAGACGGAGAGCCTCTGGGAGCCATAGCAAAATAAAGGCCTCTTGCTTTTAATGTGCGTGGATTAGAATTAAGTCACAGCTACGGGTGCTGTAATATGTTATGGAAAAGAACGGTGCAATATTTATTTAGGCTGTCTTTGACCACCGGTCTCCTTGCGTTGAATGATCCGGTCGAGGTCTTGCTTTAGCTGACGAGTAAATAAATACGCTGCTGTTGGTGTACGTGGCACAGGTGCTCCACGCTATTGACTAAGAGATCAGTTGTGCACGTTGGCCTTTGTAACAGTAACCCAATTGGCTTATAGAGAATGAATGTGTTTACGTGGTGTGTGGGGAGCGGTGGCGCGGCGGTTAGCGCTACGCTGCGCTACGAATCCGGCGACCCGAGTTCGAGTCCCGCTCACGGCCAACACTGATTATCCGAACCGGTCATGGGCCTCCCTTGGGTTGACTCAGCCTCAAATGAGTGTCTGGTGTGGTGTGTAAACATCACCGCTGGGAGACAAAGGCTGCCGGGCGTGGTGCTGGCCACCCACTCGTGTGCTGTGCCGGCCTTCATAGGCGCTCGCTAACAGCACTTGCTATGCGGGGGATCTTTGTCTATGTAGAGGGTTAGCGCACTGTGCTATGCACCCCGGCAAACCGAGTTTGATTCCCAGCCATCGCTAACTTCAGTGGCGAATAACTGAACTGGTCCTCCTGGACCTCTCCTAGGTTGACTCAGCCTTCACTCGAACCCTGCTGTAACGTGTAAACATCATTTACTGGGAATACAAAGGTGGCCAGGAATAGTGATGACCACACCGACCCCTGTTGGATCGTATTGGCCTTCATAATGCTCTCATTAAGAGTATCAAATAATATTGGTCGCGAAAGACTACGTGTGAAACGGTATAAACCATCAAGTGAACTCCGGTCATCCTCGCAGCAGCGCCTTTTGACAAGCCATCGAACAAAGACAGTCACTCCATCGCGCGCTTAAAGACGCACTTCAGTGGCCGTCTGGAACGCTCTTCCTTCCGATATTAGCGAGCCACTGCAACTATTCACTTTTAAATAATCCAGATTGAAAACTCATTTCTGAGAACTGCTTTTTGTGTTTAGTTTGGTGTCCTTCCCCTGCACCTCCGATCAGCACAGCTGGCTATGCACGGTGCGAAAGAAGTTCCACATACGTACGTCAGTGCCAATAGCACTTGCCCAAATAGCCTCTGTGTAGCTGCAGGGGAAACTTTGTGTTTGTGTGTGCATGCACCTTTGTAAATTGAGGTTCTGTGTTTTTACTGTCGCCTGTGTGTACAATGTCGATGTCAAGACAAGTGCTGTAGGTAAGCACTAAATTCCCAGAAACCCGCATTTTGTTTCTTGGCCATATCCTCCAGCAGGAAAGGGTTTTTGAATCTGTCCAGTACCCCATTGAGGTTGCAGGACCCACATCTTGCAGAGAGGGTCCTTGCCTAAGACCTCATTGATTCAAGCAAGGCTACCGCGGTGCCGAAATGTTAACTACCTCGCCCTGTGTGCAGGAGGTCGTTGGAATTTGCATGTTCTCCCCGTGGTCGCGTGGATTTTTCTCGTGATCCTCCGGTTTTCCATCAACATTTAGAATCAACGTGTGTTTAGAGTGTTTGGCTGATGTCAATTGCCACGTGATGAGCCAATTAGTCGAGCTATCATTCGCGATGGACAGGTCGTTTCTGAAAAAGAGCTGCATAGCTCAGCGGGCCTTACCCGGTAAAATATTTAAGTATAAAAAAAATAGTCGTCAGAACACTGCATGTCGAAACCGGTCCGGAGTTTGTTTGGACTGAATCGACGCCGTTGAAACGGTGGGCTCGACCAAGGCCGAGTGTGGAGCCCCCAGTGGGCTGCGTCAGAAACACTTTGCTCTGTTCACGTGGAGCGGCGGACGTGTGAAGGCGACGCGCCGTCTGCCGATCCACTTTTGCTCTTTGAGGTTGGTTCAGGTGCAGGCGAGCGCACGCTCCACTGCAACCAACGCCATCGCTGGGAAGTTAAATCGGTCACCGCCAGCGATGCTGCAACTGCCCATCGGAATTGCCGTAGCGCGTTTTAATGCAAGCTCGCCCGCCACCGTCACCGACGCAGATGAACAGTGCTGCCCCCCCCCCCACTCCCGCTTTCACGGGGAGACACTTTGGCCTTAATAGGCCCCAACTGAGAGCAATTGACTCCAAAGCATCTCCGGAACAAAAGGAGTCTAGTGCATGCCTCCCGGTGTGTTTCAGCCTGTACGCTTCGCGTTATTGCGCTCACGTTATCAAATGACGTTAGGTTACGGTTGCCACCTTTTATATATGTAGACCCGGGCGTATTTGTTGGGCAGCGACGGTCTAATCAAACCTGTGCAGTTTACTGCTACAAGAGTTCTACACAATACCGCAACACTGGGTGTGATCCACCAAACCTCTGACTTCCACCACAGGGCTGCATTGCAGGTGCCACCCGGGCCCGGCTCAAAGCACGTCTGTCGTGCACCCATCAGTGTATTTCCACGTCAATTTGTTTCATGTCCCTCGGGGGGAAATGTTTCCGTCGCGACGAGAAAATACCGTTATTGATGTTTTTGGCATTTCATGCCTCGTTTGATTTGGGGACGCGGGGATGACGCTCGCCGTTTAAAGTTTGCCACGGATAAATTAAACAAGCTGGCAAGCCACCCCATTTAGCAGAGAACCACCTTGAACCGTGGTGCCACCTCGATCCGAATTCACTTTATTGTGCTACATAAGGCAAACATAATCATGACGCATTATCGCGGAGGGAATGTCAATTCGAAAATATCTCGCCGTTGAGTCAAGTCCAGGTTTCCCTTCCTGACACCGCGCTGACACCATCCGAGAATCTCAACGCAGATCCGATAAAATACCGGCGAACAGAAAGACGAACAACACGCACGTCCAGAATGAACACCTCACTCGGAACGTCAGTGATGGCCTCATCTTGCTCTATTTAAGACCGGAAGCAGGTGGATTGGCTTCACTATTCTGGCAAGTTGCCCGATGATGCTGGATGTAATTACCAGCGAAACGTCACATTGCTCAAATTGTAAATGTTGTGAATTTACTCTCTGACACACCGGTGGGCTGAAGTAGTAACTGATTGGCGCGTTGTTTACGTGACGAATCTTTCTGGCTGTGTCGGGTGGTGGAGGGTTACGACACATTTATACTCGCGCGATCTAACTCAAAAACCTTTATTATGAATAATATTGGCTGGGAAAGCCTGCTACGTGTTAAACGAACCCAAACATCATCACACCTCCCCTGGCTTTGACATTTCTCCTCGAAGACACCGGTTGTGTGACCATCACCCAGATCAGGACATCAACAATGGGCCACTGCGTACGCCTCCGCCAGGGAAGTTAAAGACAAGCCATCGTGGCACGCAACGCAAGCAATAAACCAAAAAGAAAACCCATACAGTACATAGAAACTCACAGAGACACGGCACATATGAACTCACAGAGACACAGAAAAGACAAGCCCCAGTCGTGTGATTGTAGCCATGCGACCCAAACTATGGACCACATAGTAAACCACTGCAGTCTGCACTTCTTCAACGGAGGAGAGGCAGGAAAACAACACGAGCTCTCCTGAAGCCCTCTCACGTCCAGCAGACCTCGACATTGGCATTTAGCCACTGAATTACAAATAGATAACACCTAGTGCCCATATTGATCGAGTCACACAGTCCACTGGCCACACTTGCTTCCGGGAGGGCATTTTACCAGCAGCATTGGTTCAATACAGGAAAATGTCTCGACCGGGGTTTGACATAATAATCAACGTTTCGGCAGCAGAGTCAGGCTTGCTCTCAAACAACTGCTGGTGAACTGTCAGATGATTAACAGGCAAGGAGCCTCTGTGGCCTTAAAAAAGAACAACATCTAGAATTGACGACGTTTTGGGCAATGGCCCTTCTTCATAGCACGTGAATTGAGAGGCCAGAGAGTGGATAGGAGGAGTTGGGGACTGCACGTTAAACCATAAAGCCTCGTGAGAGTCATGAGTAGTGCAATATACATGAGGGGGAATAACATTTGTCTCTTTATATATAAAACAAATAAAAATATGAATTGCATTTATGCCCATACATTTTATTTTGTATCATTTGTATAGATCCATTGATTCATCAAAGTTCACATTGATGTTTGAGCTCACATACACACACACATGCATCACATTCCGCGTGTGGCAATCAAAGTGCTTCATAAACAGCGGTAGAACTCCCCTAATCCACAATCTTCAAGTCTGCGGAAAACAAAGTTCGTGGAAAATCGCTCATTTTTAGTCGTTAATCTCTTTTTTAAAAAAAGCCCACACGCACACAAACCCACGGTGGCGTGAGATGCTCAAAGAATTCGCCTCTCACGTCTTGTACTCAGTCTTCAGGGCTTGTGGCGGTGCATCTTCACACCGCTTTAAAATGTCCCTAATACAGGGGTATTGTTTGGGACAGATCGCGTAAATATAAATGTGTCGTTAAAGCTGCCACCACCAGACACAGCCAATTAGTAAGGTTTGTCACTTGAACAGAACATGCCAATTCGTCACTAGTACAGCACACCGGTGTGTTTACAATCTGAGTACGACGTTTCACCAGTAATTACGCGGTCTAAAATGTGTTCTTGCACCCATGATGCACAAGTTAAATTGTGCTCCCGTATAAGTCGATTGTTGGAAGTTGGTGCCTCGTTGAGACTCGCAGAAGGGTAAACAGAAACTCGAGGAACAAAACAGAAAAATGAAACATCACACGTTCACACGAAGGACACGGAAGGAATTGATTTTTTTCTTTCAAATCAAATCCTCGCCTACGAATTTTGACAGGTAATCAAATAGCTGCGGAGATGAATCGTTACATATCTATGAATTAGAATGTTTGAAGATCGACTGTGCGGTTATCCGATGTGGTTATTGCATGCTATTGGGCCTTTTTATATTTTCAACGCACATTCTAATTAGTCGTAATTTCTGCCACCGCTGTTCGTAATTTACCGTTAAAGGTCTCTAAGTCTTGAGCTTTCACGTGGCAGCTCGGTTTGACCCGGACAATAATTCTTACATTGGCCACCCTTTTAACGTATCCATCAAGGCTGTTCGCGGCTAAGTAACGGCTAAATCACGTTCACCCAAGCCTTGGCTAACCGGCAGTGTCCAACCACTGAGTGACGGCGGGAATTTCAACAGTGGCCACGTGAAGATTAATAATTTAAAACGGGTTGTTTTCAAAGGAGAGACGTGGACCATTGTTAATTAATGATGTTTGTTTTTGACTGACAATGTCACCACAATGGCCCCCGTGTCTTGGTTTGGTGACGATGATCAGAGTAAGGGGCGAAATGTCATCAAGTGAGTTTGATTTATTTTATTTATTAAAGATTCGTATTTAAATATCAGGGTTAAGTTTTAGCAATTCTCATCAAGATCCAGTCATAGTAATAACAACAACAACCCTAAACTATCATTATTATTGAGTTTAATATGTAGGCTTTCGCGACCAATATCATCCATAATAGATGTTTTTTTGGGTTAGATCGCGTAAATATACAAATGTGTTGTTTAAACCCGCCACCACCCGACACAGCCAACTAGTAAGGGTTGTCACGTAAACAGAACGTGGCAATTCGTCACTAGTACAGCACACCGGTGTGTTGGAGAGCCAAGCCACAACATTTACAATCTGAGTACGACGTTTCGCCAGTAATTACAACTAGCTTCATCAGGCGACAGCCAGATTTGTGGAGAAGTCTTCCTGTTTCGTTCCTTATATAGAAGCTTAGATCTGTTGACACATCTATTGATTTTGATAATGTTTAAGTTTTGTGCAAAATTAGCTACTACTGGCCAAGACTAATTAGAGAATCTATCGAAGTTTAAAGAATAAAAATAACTCTAACCGTTCGGATAGCTACCGCCTTCGTGCTGCGTGGAAGAATAATCAAATGATACATTATTTAAATGCATGCCTACAAAGGGCAACGTACTTCAATAGAGATTACCGTTGGTAGGGCTATTTTAATAAACACAACAGACAGGAAGGACAAGTTTAAAGCGCTTGCAAAATGCACATGCATAATGTACGTTGCCTCAGTAACTCCCCCCCCCCCCCCCGGGGGCGGGGGCGGAGAGGGGTGGGGGGGGCAAGGGCGCTTCTAGTATAGGTAAGGAACGAAACAGGTGGACTTCTCCACAATTCTGGCTGTCGCCTGATGAAGCTAGCTGTAATTACTGGCGAAACGTCGTACTCAGATTGTAAATGTTGTGTCTTGGCTCACCAACACACTGGTGTGCTGTACTCGTGACGAATTGCCACGTTCTGTTTACGTGACAACCCTTACTAGTTGGCTGTGTCGGGTTGTGGCGGGTTTAACGACACATTTATATATTTACGTGATCTAACCCAAAAAACCTCTATTATGGATATCATTGTTATGCCAGCAACAGCTTCCAAATGAGTCACATTTTTACACCGTTGTTTTTAAGCTTTGCATGCATAGTGTTACGTAGTTGAACGCAACTTATAATTACCAATTGCATTTGTGTGCTTCCTGCTGAATCACGTGGCAGCTTGGGAAAGACAAACCCAGCCAGTCCCGTTGTGCTCGTGATGTGTGACCTGCGTCGAACGAATCCCACGTGCCTCTGTTCAAGATCTCTCTATGCCAAGCACAAGCCGAGATTAACAAAAAGTAATAACGCAAAGGATTACCTCCAACCAAATGTTTTATTCCCCAGCACAGTGTTATGTTAAACGTAATATTATATTACAGCATTTGTTATTATCTTACTGTCGTATATAACTATTCTCATGCACATAGGCGCAGTGGGGTGCAGTGCTTTTCGGTGTTGTCAGTTGCGAGGTAAGAGGGTAAATTCGGCATTCCTATAGCACGCCACAGCAGAATGAAGAACTCTTAAGTGGCGTTTAAATAAATTTGAATGTTTTTTGTTGTTGTTATATTTACTGCATATTCTTAATTAGTGCTATCACGGCACATTGCCTGCCAGCTTAAAAAGCCAGCCCTCGACTAATAGGATTCAAAATCAAAGCGGTGCATTTGGCGATGTTGCGTTGGCATTGGTGAACAAAGCATTAATTAACGAAAATAATCTTAACACATCCGGCAAATAACACCGCGGCCTGGAAAGAATATACAAGCTATGAAGATGGGCTGTAGCCCAAAGCATCGCCCATTATATATTTATTTTGTTCTCTTAAAGCCCCACTGTGTTCTTGACGAATGTGTAAAGTTTTTTTTTTTTACAAATAGGATCTAAGTCTGCTCCAGCCCAGACAATAATAGACACAGCGAATGAGACTTTTGCTACCGAGACACCGGTTGTGCTGATTTGGTTTGACCATACTTCACCACGCAGGTTACTTGAAAGTTGGAGATGGCCTACGGACTGGATCGAGGTATAAACTCGCCACACTGATGCTGGCCCTTGGCCTGCAGTTGAACCCTGGTGGCCTGGTTCACGGCTTCCCAAAACGCGCAAAGCTGCTTAGCAATTCCCCCGACACCCGCAGGGGCTCCCGGTGGGAAGGAAATCTTTAATTTCTGCCGAGTGCGTCGTCGCCACAGTGGCAGTGGAGAGAATATACTTGGACTCAGACAAGTGCCTCCATCTGCTCGAGTCAAGTCACCGCGTTGCTACCCATGATAGAGTTGTCCAATTGAGAAGAGTGTCACAGGGTCATTGCATAGGGCACAGACATGTATAGCTCTAAACAAAATGTCCCTCTGTATTCTTGTTTGACTCAGAAAGCCTCGCCGAGTCTCAAGACTCCTTTTCAGGAGGGTCCTGCCAAGTGTTCGCAGTCGAGGCGGGTGGCGGGGTGATGGTTGTTGCTGTGTGTCATCCCAATTTAATAATTTGCTTTTACATGTTCAGCATTGGGCGTTTTAGCCAATGCCAGTAACATTGTATGAATTTTCTTTTCTTTAGCTATGAGACGAAATTGGAACACCCAGAGCAAACCCGTGCCGCACCGGGGATGGAGGAGGTGGGGGGGTGGGGGAGACATACAAACTTCACACATGAATGTGCCAGAGTCGCGAATCGAGCCCAGGCCTTACTTGCCGAGGCACCAATTGTTGCCACTGTGCTAGACATCACGTGGCACCTACCACCTCCTCGAACCGGCTCTCAGCACCACGCTGCAACCTCGCAGTGAAGCCAATGCACCGGCGTGGCAATCCCTGCTCCATCTCCCCCATCCCGTCTCCCTTGCCACCTCTGCTGGCGTGCTCCAGAATATTGTCTCTCTGCGCTCAGTGGCTTAGTGAGGAACACACTTCCCACAGGACTCGGTGAGGAACGCTCCCTTTTAGCTGCATTTATATGACGGCATTAGGTCTGACCAGGTCTGTTCTGATGTAATCTGACCCGCTTCAGGATCAACCTCGCCGTTTTCACATTACCTAAAAGCATTGCTCTCACTCCTTTTGTCTATGACCAAGTAATTGCCGTGCTGCCCAATGGAGTTTTTTGTTTTGTTTGGTTTGGTCCACCAGAGAGAGAGAAAAACATCCTAATGTAATAAATATCTGAGCGCTGATCTCTCGGCTCCAGCCTTGGGTGGTGGGGAGGGGGGTCAAAGAGCATGGCCGTAGCGATGACGTCAGCAAAGGGCCTTGCTTTTCTCTACAGCTTGGGCCACGTCGGCGTTAAATCTGCTGTTGGTCCTCTGAAGTGGTCGCTCCCAACAGGGCATCCTCAGAAGTGAACACAGGCTCTGCCTTTTATTCACGCGTCTCACCCCCCCCCCACCACCCCCTTAACAACAACAACAAACAAACAAGCTCACGTGAAGCTGTTTCTCATGTTGGAGAGAGCGGAATTCGACAACATTTTCGTGCTTTCAACAACAACAAAAATGCCCTCTCGAAACTTCCCCTTTGTCCCTATCGGTGAGGGCCCGTCTGGTTGGGGCAGTGATCTCATCCCCCCCCAATCTCTCTATCCCCCCTGATTTTTCATGACTGGTCTCAGCTCACGCTGACGGCCCGCCCTACGCGTGCGTCACGACGACGTCACGCGCCACGCGCATTGCCTCAATAAAAAAATAATTACGTAAACAAATGTGTGCTAGAGGCCACATAAGACCACGCTCGGTTACAACACAAACACACACACATACAATGTAGTTCCAATTTTTTTATGGTGCTGTTTGTTGCCGTCCGCTTGTGGGATTTCGGCCTTGAGGCCTGCGCTCGGAAATTGTGTAAATATACAAATAAAATCTCACAATCCTACAGATCACAAAAAAGACATCGCTGGGAGTTTAGTCGCAGTCACATTTACAACTTAAAACATCTCAGTAAGCTCAGACAGGGTTGACTGCCCGCCTATGAGCATCGTTGTTGATGACGCGAATGATTATTTTGAGTTAGTTTTGAACTTGTCTTGGGGTCCGTCCATAAATGCCGTTAATCGATTTTGAACGATTTTTTGGGGGGGGGGGGGGGGGGGGGGGGGGGGGGGGGGGGGGGGGG
>CM025670.2:1072619-1088192 GCA_014621495.2 Entosphenus tridentatus | reverse complement strand
GTCACAAAGCTCTGCCCCCCCCCCCCCCACGAAAATAAAACATGCTTAAAATCGCTTTAAACTATTGTCATTGTAGTGCGTATTTAATGTGGCGCTGCACTCTGATGTTGTAGGACAAACCATTTATTAAAAAGTCTATTTAATTAAGTAGAATGTAAACTTGCGCATTTTGATGTGACGTCACATTTCTCATCCCCCTTCTCGCCACACATCGTCACAAATATCTGAGGGGCCCCCCCCCCCCCGGGGGGGGGGCGTCATTTGTGGAGGGCCCCTTGCGTCGAACTTGGACGCCCACAGCGTAGATCGTCGGTTCACCGGCATTGGGACACCACAGTGGCGAGATGTTGACTACCTCGCCTGGTGTGCAGGAGGACGTGGGTTCGATCCCGACTCTTGACGCCTGCTGCTGTATATTTGGAGTTTTGCGTGTTGTCACCAGGGTCGCATTGATTTTTCTCCGGGTCCACCAGTGTTTCCCTCCACATTTAGAAACATGTGTTTAGAGTATTTGACTGCAATACATTTCCACATGATAAGCTACTTCATTGAGCGATCATTTGTGGCCAGGTCGCTTCTGAAAAAGAGCTATATAGCTCATTCGGCCTTACCTGGTAAAATAGTTTTTTTTATTTTTTTATAGATTCAAGCGAGCTGCTGACACCGAATGCCGAAACCGTTCGAGCAGAGTTTGCTTGTCTTGAAACAATGCTGCTGACATCATGCACTCACAGAAGGCCATGTGTGCAAGTTTATGGCTTTCATTAAATAAAAAAATTGGTGGAGACGAATATATAAATAAGTAGACGTTTCGTCTACTTGCTTACTCTGTTTGCGAAAGATTTGGTCACCGTTTTGTGTTTAGTTTCTTGTTCTTCACCCGCACCTCCGATTAGCACGGTTGGCAACGTACGGTGCGAGTGAAGTTCAACGCACGTGCGTTCACCCTCCTGCACCTTCGCCACCATCCCACAGGGACTTGGCTCCCCACCCCCACCCGGGCTAACTACGTTATTCACCTCAGCATACTCCCACAGGACTCCGTACAATCCGCTTAATGCTGGAGGGGTCCCCTTTCACCCCTCTCACCAGCTGCACAACACGCGAGAGGAGTGTCTCTCTCCATCCCTACCGCCCTCCCTCCACTCTCACCGCACCCACACAAGGTCAACTCACTCAGCCGCCCTCGACAAATAACACGCGCCGCAGCATTTCAATCGCGCACTCTCCATCGCAAACATTTCTGAACATTGTTCAATGAAAAATAGTTACAATAAAACAAGGGGTACTTGAAGCTTCGGCCCCCTCTCTTGCCCTCACGTATGATTTGGAGTATCGCGCTGGCGACGTGTTAACTACCCTCGCCTGGCATACAGGAGGTCGTGGGTTCGATCCCAACCGCTACGCTTGCAGTATATTTGGAATTTACATGTTTTCTCTCTCTCTTTCCGTGGCCGTGTGGATTTTTTTCCGGGTCCTCTGGTGTTTCCCTCCACGTAAATATTAGCCACTTCGTTGAGCAATCATTTGTGGCAAGGTCGCTTCTGAAAAAGAGCCATATAACTCAGTGGGATTTACCTACTAAAATCAAACGTTTAATTTAGCATTAGTATATTATGAACAGTTGCAATACAAGTTTCACTCGCTCTGTGCGCGTTTGGTTTGCGTGACTTCACGTACATTCGGCGAACCAATTTATACCAAAAAAATCGCTATATTATGCGGTTTTAATTCACTCATATACGGTTATACGGTTGTAAATGGGACAACGTTGTGTAAGTGTGTGCGTACTGAATGCTCAAAACAATGAGCGGAGCGCCGGGTGGCTAAAACACAACAAGTTTGCACAGTAGGGGGTTCAGCTGGTGCATCTACCAATCATCTCAGTCAGCCAACCCAAGGCACCTGGATCTGTCCCGAGACCTCCTGCCAGCAGCGAGCCTTCGACACTTCACGTGGACTCAAGGTGCACTTGGCCTGGCACAGGCCCCGTGGTGACGTCACCGTTACTGAACGGCTGTGTTGGATATTGGGACTGAATGCTCCACTTGATAGGCATCTTTCTCGTGCTGTGCATGCTGCGGGATTTCGCTTTGTGTGCCCTTATATTGGAACTCGTCTACCGCGTAAAACGAGGGATAGACCTGCATGTCAACATGTATCACACCCGCGGACATATGCTGAAGACCCCTGAACAGATTCCAGACACGCATTCGGACAGTAGTCAGACATAAGCTCTGCGGTGTAAATGCAGACTATGGGTACTCGGTATTATTACTGCTACACAAATCTATCCAGGAAAGCCTCAGCGAGCCTTGAAGCGCGGTGTTCGCGCAACGTATCTTCGCCGCAGCACCGTTCTTCCACTCGGAACGCGTTTCGCACAACGTGGAATGCTCAACGTTATAACGCAGAACGCACACCCTTATAACGTGGAACGTGCGCCGTTCCAACGTACAACGCACACCGTTATAACGTGGAACGTGCGTCGTTCCAACGTAAAACGCACACCGTTATAACGTGGAACGCGTACCGTTATATCAGTGCATGGAATGATAGGGTGACACGGCGGCGTGCTCTCATTTTAGTTTTGTCCCACCATCTGACTGCGCGTGCAACCGTCGTATCTCGCCACGCTTTATCGTTACAGCCATTTACAGGCAATGTTAGTTTTTCTCTTAACCCGGCTCTTTTCAAGAACGTATCTGCCGCGCCAAACTCGTTTGTAGGGGGGCGACGATCGCTTACGCGTGTTTTTTTTCCTGCGATTAAATTGTTCGCACTGCATTTTCCAGTTTTTGGTTGACGCCCTCCTCTGCGTTGAACGATGTTCACCGTGAAGAGGACGGCATGTTGTAGTTGACGGTCCGTGCACTTGCAGTATTAACCAGGGAGGCTTTCCGAAATTCGAACCTTGAACCTCTGCAACAGGCGATGAACGCATTACCGCCGGGGCCTTGTCAACTCATCTCTGAGTCCGAGTATCTTCTGGGCTCAGGGTTCAGTGTAGAAATCTGCACTCCCTTTCACGAGTATTGGAGAATGCAGTCTTTCCCATGGGATCATTGAATGAACGTATGTATGTTGAACGTCTTGTGCACCGTACGTAGCCAACCGTGTTACTCGGAGGTGCGGGGAAGGACAACTAGCTAAACACAAAGCGGTTCTCAAAAAAATTAGTTTTCAATCGAGATTTAAAAATTAATAGCTCCGGTTGCTTCCTAATCTCGGCAGGAAGAGCGTTCCGGACGGCCGCAGTTGCACATCAGAAAGCGCCGCGCGATGCGGTGACCACCGCCTTTGTTTGATGGCTGAGCCAAAAGCCGTTGCTGCTGCTGCTGCTGCGAGGATGAGCGGCGTTCGCGTGATGATGGTTTAAGCTCCTTGATGAGATCAGCGAAGTATTGTGATTCATGTGTGGCAAGCACTTTGTGTGTAATGAGTGCGACCTTATATTACGCTCTGTGAGTGTCCTGAGACTTCTAAGGATGCAAGTAGCCATGTGAATGTGACACATTTGGAGGTGGCTCAAATAGTTCAGGAAGCTGAGCTGGCACCACTGGAGATCCTGGGTTTGAATCCAGGTTTTAGTTGCCTGTGATTAAAGGGCGTTCTCAGGAGTAATGAGTTGTTGATGGTCTCCAGTGACTGCACAAATCAAATAAAAACGTAGAATTTTGGGTCAATCGATACTTAATTTGTCTTTGGCATGTCGTGTGGGAAAATGTGGACAGATGTCGCTTGATCGTATCGCAGAGGCAGCTTTGTGATATCTAATATGAAACATACATACGCGTGGGTTAGATAGTACGTCCAGAGGCCGCGATGGGACCACAGGGCTAGGATAGCGGCTCTGCCCACGGTCAGCGAGGCCCGGCACACCGAGCCGGGGCCTGATGAGCGCTGGTTTCATTCACGTAGGATCATCGTAACACAGACCCAACGCAGAAGGTGCCTCGTTTTGATCTTGCACCGAAACTCATGGTCCACCATAAACCGCATCCACTGCGATACCTGATGCACAAATGTAAAATTAAAAACTCTCCAGTAGCGTGCGACTGTGGTCATCCAGAGCAGAGACGTGTAAAGTGTGACGACGCAATGGCCCGATCCACAAAACACGAAGGAGGCATCGCGGCGATTCCATCCGGTAGTCTGGGATTGACCACATGAATGTGAAATTGTAATCGTTGCTCTGCGTCTACATCAGCAGCCATACGACAACAAGAAGATCTCTACGAGTCATCGCCCGTAGGCTGTGGTGAGTCGATGACGAATGTGCATTCGCAGCTCTTCAAGGGACGGATCATTTTCGGGCTACTTTTGTCTCCAGTTTGTAGCCAACTCTTCGCATTTGCCAGTTTCCCAAAGGGGTACATTGCTTCGTGTACGAAAGTTTATTGGATCATCTTTACGAAAGTTGTGATGCTGCCCCCTGTTATGGCCAAGCAGAGAGTCGGGACAGATGGGCAGCGCTGATGAATGCATCAGTGCCTGCAACATTAGTTGACATGCCATTGCATCAACTGGAAATGAATGGCATGTGAATATCCAGCTGGGATGGTGGTGCCGTTGCCACCGCTTGACTGATAATTGCGACTTCCTAACCCCGGTTAGCAATGCACTCGACCCATCGTTCTTCCACGCTCCACACATTACGAGCCTCTTTGTCGCAAGCCCCGGTGGTGGTTGTCTTCGGGACATCCTTGCCCCCGTCGTGAGAACGTGAAATGTGCGCCATTTGCCAACTGACGTGTGGAGCAGCACCGCGATGAGATCCTCTGTGTGAAGCTCAGAGACGCTTTGATTTTTTTTACTTTTAAACTTTTGACACCCTTCAGACAAAATCCTGCTACCTGCAAAATTGGCCATTTACGCATCCCGGTAAATGATGGCGCTGCGTGCGCCAGGAGATGTTCACTCCGTAAATATCATCGGATTAATGAGCACACGCAAAATGCGCAATGGGACTACACAGAGCGCAGCAAATTGCTTCTAACAACGCAGTTTCTGTGTAGGGCAAACGCGTGAATGAGCGTGGGATGCCGAGTGAGACTTTGCACGTGCGGTGTTGGTATATCTTTAAAAGATCGTGCTTACGCATTACGAGGGGAAGTCGTTTTTTATATATATACGTAAAAATATATACTCAAAGTCTCTCTCAGTACAAATATTTTACAAACCCGAATTCAACGTTAGAATGTCCAGTGACTCGACACAATTCCCAGTGTCTCTGTTTCCAACCTCTCACGCTTCAACTTGGACATTTCACCGGCCGTTTTGGATAGCAGCTGCTCAGAAATTAAACGACACTAAACTCTTTCTATTTATCAAATCCTTTATATTAAGTTCACTTGCTTGCTTGCGCGCTTACGACCGTGCAAATCTTTCGGTCGTTTTTTAACCCACTTCCCGTGATCCAATCGAGCTGACATTTTGCACACAGACTCGATGTGCGTGACAATTTATTTTCGTAAAAATTTTTTTGCTAAATTTTACACTTTTTAGGAAATAAAAAATTATATTTCATTACCAATTGCTTAATGGTGGCAGGCAATCATCTGACCCACGCATTTAAAGGATTTATAGTGAAAAACTTTGTTTTTACGGGTTAATTTTTTTTTGTTAACTAAAATGAAAAAATATGGTTTCTATTTCGTGTTTGAACATCTTAACATCTGTTTTATTGCCAGAAAGTGTAAAACCTTTTCTTATTTGTCATTCTTTGATACTGGCAAAAAGGTCACATTGTATAAACAACTGTTTTTCAGAAGCGACGTGGCCACAAATTATAGCTCAACGCAGTGGATTTTCACGTGGAAATTTATAGCAGCAAAATACTCTAAATGCATGTTCTATACATGTGGAGGGAAAACCCAGAGGACCCAATGAAAAACCCACAACACTGCAGGTCACACTCACCCACCCACTCACCCACCCACTCACCCACCGCACCACAGGTCACACTCACCCACCCACTCACCCACCCACTCACCCACCCACTCACCCACCCACTCACCCACCCACTCACCCACCCACCCACTCACCACACTCACCTACCCAATCACCCACTCACCCACCCACTCATCCACTCACCCACCCACTCACCCAACTCACCCACCACACTGCAGGTCACAATAACACACTCACCCACTCACCCACCCACTCACTAATCACAATGCAGGTCACATCGCTTCTCTTTTTTCTTCTTCCCTCGCACCGCTCCACTTTGAAATTCTCTCCCCCTTTGTTTAAGCTCTTCTATCAATGCTAACCTCGCTGAATAAACAAAGCAAACCGTGTTGCACTCGGATACAACTTAGAGAGTGCTGTTTGTTGCTGGCCCTTTGGTGCGTTTGGGCCGTTTGGCCCTGTGCTCGGCAACCGCGTCGAGATAAAGAATCTCTGTCGCGTTGCCGCCGTCTTGAAACAGACTGAGCACAGAACTGCCACCAGAACACGTGCGCTTTCACGACCAACAACTTTTACCATTTGCAATCGGTGTCTTTTGTCACGGGGTGGCGAGGGGGGCCGGGAAATACGCCAATTGATTTCGGTGTATCGGCAAGCCGGAACGTTGGTAAGCAAGCAACGCTTTTTGGCAAACTTTGCGCGACATTTCGCTGGAGATTGGATCCGGCACCGTCGGGCGTGTGCAGAATTTCAGCCGTCGCGTCGAGCGCCGAGGTAGAGACGAGATGTTCAACGTTCCTCCTCCCGTTTGCTCAGAACACAAATCAATTCACGTGTTTCGCCCATGGTGTGACAATTTGCTTTGATGGGCTGCTGGGCGGTGTGAGATGCCACGAAACATCGGCATTGAAGGTACACGATCCATCCCAAAATAAACTAATTATGAATCACAGCTCAAAACGCGCATGAGAGAATGCATTGAAGATATGTATTTGTAGCACGTCTACATTATGATAAAATAGATACTTCTTAATTTTACAGTAAATCCTCGCCACGGGCGAGTAATGGATCTGCGAGTTCCACATGTTCGCGAGCGACTAAATGTACACCGCTTGGCTCTCCGCGACCCGCCGGACCCGGGTAGTTTGCGAGTGCTGTGCAGTGCCCACAGACCACCGCTACTGGGGAGGTGCTGGCGGAATGTTGTTACTGCGTTTGAGAACTATGACAATATAATAATAGGCGTTTTACCATTTCTGCCAATGAAACAGGAGGTATACTATGAGACCTCCTTTACCAGTGGCAAAATATAGTAATAGGTTTTTATTTTTCGATTTAAAGCGTTCGTGACTGCAGGGATTCATCTTCTTGGTTCTTTCGGTAAAGTCACGTAGAAGGGAAGTAATAAAATAATAAAAATAAAACATAAAAAAAAAAATTCTCACGACGTTTCGGCCACAACGCAAGCAGCCGTCCTCAGGTGAAACCAGGTCTGTCGAGGCGACAGCGTCTGAATGGAACAGCACACGTGCTTGGAGCATATATATAAGCTGGTACAAAAAAACTGACACCGTTATACAACGCATCATGCTTGCATGATGTTCAAACACCATCTAGACCTGCTTATATGAACTCAGTGAATATGATGTCTCTAATAGTTATCATTGATCCTTGGGTCACATCGCTGTGTGAGTAACGTATCAATGTGTGTCGTATACCCTCCTCCACCCGGCCTGGCCAAGTCATTAAAGTCGCCACGTGAGCAAATGTGGCAATTTCTTCATTTGCTTCGTAAAACATTGAACGTGCATGCTTGCGCGTTTAAAACTATGTCTCCCAATGGCATTTGTTCTCGTGTATGTGATCCGTTCCTCTTCCTGCCTCTCACTGTAATCCAGGGAAACGTCTCTCCACGTTTCTGTGCCAGCGCCCATGGCAGAGCCAGGATTTTCAGCTGGGGGGGGGGGGGGGGCCAACCCCTCCGGAAATGAAAAATGATAGAAGCTGTTAGGAAGTAAGGAGTTGTTAGGAAGTAAGGAGTTGTTAGGAAGTAAGGAGTTGTTAGGTAGTAAGGACTAGTCCCTTGCTTTTTATTCGACGCGTGTGTGGCGAATTCGAACCGCGTGTGATCGGCATCGCGCTCGCTGAAGGCGAATGCCTTGAGGGAAGTCGTTGTGCTGTTTACGCAACTGCAGCGCACAATCTTGAGTCACTTATAACTGCTTTGCCGTTACTTATTGCCAATTATGGATTCAGACTATTGTTCTATCATCTCATAGAGTCCCTGGCATAAATAATATGCTACACAGTGGCAGTGGGGGTCACAACATGCGGATGTATTACTAATAAACCCCAATGGTCTAATCGAAATAAGGGATTTCGATCGGATCATTGGGGGGGGCACGTGTCACCCCAACTCCCCCGCCCCCTCCCCACTGGCTCCGCCAGTGGCGAGCGCCCATGTATTCCGATCGTCATGTCACATGTGCCGATTGAAAAAGTTATTCTTTTGGCACATTGCTTATCTTTCTTTTCATTGGCAGGTTCCGTTTTTTTTTATGCCAGAGCACTTACACCTGCCCTTGCCTGTCTTTGTATCTCATAATTTTGATCCCAGTACCACCTTCATTGACCATGTGCACACTATCAATCAGTCTCTGGAAGAAAGGATAAAACCCTCCTGAATATCAAATACCATTATGCTGAGCATTTGTAATACGCATGGTTCCTGCACATGACCACACACATCCTATATTGATGCCGGCATATCTTGTTCTCATCAATCAAAATGTGGTTGTATCACTCACACTGTCATCACCTCTGGTTAATAACACAAATAATAATCAATGGAGGTGAGTCAATTCCGAACACAAACACACACAGAGACACCCGTCCATTTTCAGAAACACCGATGCGCGTATATTTACAACTATCCACAAAAACAACCCCCCCCCCCCCCCCGAGATCCCAGGTGCTGTCAACAGTCGTCTCTTGACGCTGGACCATTGCACGCTGGGTAATGTGGCCAGCACCGCCACGTCAGCTTCCATCATGTCCCCAATGCCGATGTCTGAGCGACAGTGCCAGATTATCCTGGTAGCACAAGTAGCTACATGTGTAGCTACTACACACATGCAGTGTGTAGTAGCTACACATGTAGCTACTTGTATAGCTACAGGCCCCGCACTTTCAAGGGCCCCGCGCTAAATGCTTTCAAGCTATCAATTCTGGTCCAGTGATTCTGCACTTGCTATATTACTATAGTACTATACTGCCTTCAACTTTTATAAACGACTGGGTGTTTAAGGTTAGCGGGTTGTCGTCTTTGGCTGTATAGAATATGAAAAAATACAATTACTTTACTGTGCAAGTAAAAAAATGGCGTTTTAATATTTACGTGTTTTAAAAAATGTAGGGCCCCTTTATAATATGTGCTACAGGCCCCGCACTAGCTTCATCCCGCACTGCTGAGCGCCACGAAACACATTCTCGTCTCAGGCTGAGGGGACCCAAAGGAGACCCAAGGACGGGTTCACGTCCTACTTGCCGTACCTCCGCTGGGCGCAGTTGGCTAACGCTCGCTGCGAAAGAAGCCCAGCCTTGTGCACGTGTCTGCAACACACATTGCCACTGATGCTGTCACCTCTGGTTGGCATTAAACCCAGGTCGCCGTGATCAGAGAGCAGCGTGCAAATCACTGCATCAACAACAACAACCACCGCCGTTCCCCACTAAGTGGCAGTGACGTCTCTACGGCGCTTGTGCCAGGCTAGGTGCACTTTAAGGCCACATGTTAACGCACGCACGCAGAAAAGGGCCGAATGGATGTGTTGCACATTTCGATCATAATTATATCGTTAATTTGCTTGGATGCTTCGGTTCACTGGGTGATCGATCACTCGCTCAATCAATCATTTCATTCATTGATTCCAAAGGCAAAACAAGCCGGTTCGAACGGCAGCGGGGAGCCCCTTGTCACTGGCGTGGTGAGCGCTGTGTGCGGCACTCCCACTGACGTCCGTGCCGTCTCTGGCCATGGACATCAATAGCGTTGCTGAGCAAGCCCTCCTTGACTATTCTAGTGGGGATTCTCAGCCTCTTTGCCAGGAAACTATCGGCCACAAAATTATCAATGTCCGAGGGGAGAGCCCCCCCCCCCACCTCTTGCTACGAGGATTCTCAATACGTGAGATAGGTCAAGAGGATGCATTAAAAACTGCCCAGGTCAAGCCTAGGTATTTATACACAGAGGCATCCACTTCGCTGTACAAAGTAGATGCGTTCCCAGAGCTTCGTTCCTATGTTGAAACTTCGTATATTGAATAACTCGTAACATTAATACTGTGAGGATGAGTCCCCAGGCTTTGTAACGTACCATTTTATACTATAAACAATTCAAAACTTACTATGCATGCTCTAAACAGACAATTTATAATGAAAATCATACTATAGTTTATACTGCACATTATTAAATAAAATAACAAATAAAAGATATATAATGAAGAAACTGAATCTTATTTATCTTGATATCTTACTGTAGATGGATGAATGAAACAAATATTTATGAATTTAAGCGTATGTATTATTTTACTTTGTTTTTCCCTTTCTGTGTAAAATAATGGTTCGACCGAAACTTCGCTTATCGAATATACGCACATCGAGGTAATAGCGCACATACAACACTTTATGTACACGCGGCTTCATTTGAAATGTAATATTTCTCAGGGAGGGCCCATCATTCCCAATCCCTCGGACCCCAGCGAAAATGGTCGGGGGGGGTGTTTGGATATTTTCCACAGCTCAGCTACAGACATCCCCGAGTGAAATTAAGGGCCGCAAATCCACAATTACTTATCTCAATCACACCAGTCTATATGCAAATACATAACTTTGCCTGACGCGGCACACGACCGGGGTATCTAAGTTGAATTGACAGGTCCCATCAAAACAATAATTAAATAGGCCCCCTTTCAGTGATGTTAGTGAGCACCTATTAAGGCTGGCTTTGCATACGAAGAAGGTTGTTTGTTGTTGTTGTTGTTGCTAGAACCTGCCTGGCTGCCTTTGTATCCCGAGTGCTGGAGCTGACTCAGCCTAATCGTATTCAAACGAGTAACGAATGAACATTCGTCTTTCGTGACCCTGGGCCGGTCGGGGAGCTTCCACACACTTGCGCTCACTTTCATCAACACCCCAGGGAGATGCTCGGGTGAGTTAATTCCTCGACCGGAAATTCAACTTGTAACCTTCTCATTGACAACTCGGGAAGTAAGGATTTCAAGTGGAGACTGGAATCGTTTCTAGTGGCGAGATGTTAACAACCTCGTCTGGTATACAGCTGAGGCCCACCGAGCTACGTAGCTCTTTTTCATAAGCGGCCTGGCCACAAATGATAACTCAACGAAGTGGCTTATCACGTGGAAATGTATAGCGGCAAAATACTCTCAAATGCACGTTTCTAAAGTGTTGAGGGGAAAATCGGAGGACCCGAAGAAAAATCCACGCGACTACGGGGAGAACTCGCAAACTCCAAAAAGATAGCAGGAGTCAGGGTCAGATCAAACCCACGACCGCCTGTACACCAGGTGAGGTAGCTAACATCTCCGAGCCACCGTTGGTGAATGAAGCAGGGGTGGGCAGGATCAGTTGTGACATCGTAACGCATCTCGCTCACCACTGCACCGCGGCTCCACCGCCACGTGCCTGGAATTGATGGCTTCGTATTTTCAACCACAGAGATGCAGAGACGGGGCAAGCCCCCAACGAACCCCGTTGTCTATAATGTCGCAGATGAACGCAATTCCCCTGGTGCCTGGTTATGATGCGTGCTGTGTCACCAGCGTGACACGTATGATGCGGCACGTGTCACATCCTACGGTTGTGATCGATGACCTTATGTTAGTAAACGCGTGTGCTTTCTCGAATGCGGGCGTTTGAAACGGTTCGCGTTTATTTGCAAACTGTGAGATTTTCATTTGAATCAATTTTGCATTTAACTGTACCTTATTTGTTACTCGCATTAACACTGCGGACATCGGTCTCAAAATACAAATTATTCACGAGCAAATAACCCACTATATACGCGGCACACATAATCAGTTAATTGGAAATTCCTCTGGTGTTAAAGCTGACTCCGGTGCTTGTGAGTTGTGTGCTCGGCGCCATTGGCAGGCTTCGGGACACCCATGCGAGACATCGCCCAGCGGCAGTCCCCGTCCACGACATCGCTGCACGTGCTCCGTCTTGGCTCTCGTCGCGGGTGACTAATTTCACGACGGAAAGGAGTGCCGCTCGTCTGCCGAGCGCCCATTGATTAGCACCAAATGGCACCGAGGAATAAAGAGGCAAAAACTCCCATAAACTCTTTACGGGGGGTGGGGAAGGGCATTTGCTGCTGCTGCTGCTGCTGTCGGCAAAATTAACCACCCACCGCAAGGCGATATATCCACCCCCACTTAAAATTAGTGCTATTAAAATTAAAGTGCCACACTGCTCGCTCCACTGAGTATCCATGTACCGTAGAGTACAAAAACGAATAAATAAATTACCAGCACTAAACACGCGCGAATTCGTGTTGCGTGTGCGCATCTGTGCACTATTCTTCCTCCCCTTGCAACGATGGGTGCGGTGTTGTGATGAATGTGCCCGCTCCTGCGTGCGTGCCAAAGCGGCAGCACAGCGGTTAGCGCATATTAGAACCAGCACTGGGGAGACAAAGGCGGTCGGGCGTGGTGTCTGCCACCCGCCCTCTCGTGTGCCGTGCAGACCTTGATAGGTGCTCACAGCGCTTGCCCACCACCGAGGTGACGGTATTAGTTGTGTTTGAGGTGACACGAAAAGCTTAGATTACTTTTTCTCCCCGTTATGTAATAACAATATATAGCCTTTTGCTAATTAAATGTTGGATGAAGGCCTCCCCCAACCAACACGGTGTTGGCCATGAGGGTCGTGTGACGATACTTTGCTGACGTTGGTTATTGCAGTGATAGTGAATCCCCAGAAGCGGATCGGATCTATCGCTCGCCACGGCTGCATCATTTGACGGCAATGTATGCCCACGTGAACGTGTACCCTGCAGATTATCATTAAAAAACAGTGGGTTTTCATATTTTAGCTTTTATATTTAGGGTCCCTTCATAGCATATGCTACAGGCCTCGCGCTATCTTAATCCGGCACTGTCGGGAGCGAAGTAAATAAATATGCGGGTTTCGAATTGGGCGACGTCCGCTTCCCCCAGGCGACGGCATTTGTTGCGTTTCAGGTGACACGGTGACGCGTGCCACGTGGGGGTCACTGCGGGAAGGCGACCGTCTCTCACCCTCTTAGCAGGTGTGACACGCCTTGACGAGCACCTCTCTGTGGTACACACGGTGGCATGTCGCGTCGCATCACCGGCCCTCATTTTGGCACTACGATATTGCCTTCACGCGATTCATGTTTTTTAAGTCAATAATGTCTCTTGAATTTTCATTTTCCTAAAGCAAGTACGAGATTGTAGGAAGCCGTAACGACTCACTTCGATGTCGTACCCGGTTTGAGTGACCTCTGACAGCCGATGCACGCAGGGCGGCGGCGGTGATGGCTCCGTGCCTACTGCTGCACGTGTCGACTGCTGCATGTGGCTGCTGCATGTGGTTACTGCTGCAATTCGACACTCTCGAGGCAGCAGTCAGGTTTGGTGGATCACCGCGCACACGTTGTGACAATCCCTTCGCGTGGGTGTCGAGGAGGAGCCACAAATAATACCCTGGCTCGCCAGAAGATGAATGCACGCACCTTCAACTTCTCTCGTTCCGTACGTAGCCAACCGGAGGTGCGGGGGAAGGACAACAAACTAAACACTAAAGTCAGTGGTGAAGAAATGAGTTTGTCAATCGAGATGAAATACAAGTGCATAGCTCCAGTGGCTTCCTAAGATCGGAATAAAGAACGTTCCAGACGGCCGCAGAAGTGCATATGAAAGTGCACGATGCGGTGACCACCGCCTTTGTTCGATGGTTAGCCAAAAGGAGCTGCGAGGATGCCCGGAGTTTGCGTGATGAGAGTTTATTCCCCTTGACGAGATGAGCAACGAAGTTTTGTGGTTCACAGTGGCAGTGCAGCAGCGGCTGTGGATTCACCTGTTTGCTCCTGTGCGGAGACACAGCGTTGCCCCCACTCCTGCCTAGGGGTTTCTCCGGGTGCTCCGCTCTCCTCCCACGTGTACAAACACAAATACATTGGCTGAAAACATCATCCAATAAAAAGGCAATGCAGGACATTCCTGCTAAAATACCTTGCGCTCAGCGCGGCTCTCCTGTATAAATAAGTAATTTATGAAGCAGCAGTGGCTTGGAATAGGTTCTTGGGCTTATCATGGCCAGACCTGAACTTGTTAGCAGGATTGGAAGGTAAAATGAAATTTCACAGGAAGCACTTTATATATATATGAATCATGTTATTCAGGCACCATATGTTTGCTTAATGAGATGTGTAATGTAAATAAAACGAAAACAGTTTTCTTAATGCTCAGAATGCATCGGGCAAAAACATTCTTAATTTAAACGTAAAATATTTGTTTAAAATCCAATTTCTTACACTTAAATGCAAAAATTAGATGCAATATTGTTTTTTTTTATATATCCACTCAGATGCATATAAGCACATAAGCACACACACACACGTACACACAGCACATCTAATTTATGAAAATATATACACTCACCCGCATGCACAGTATTGCTCTAATAAACAACAGTTTTATTTAATAAAATAACATCTAAGATATGTACATCCATGCACAGCAGACGCGCACGTGCACCGCACACCACACACGGACACACGATTCCGTCAGCGACACAACGGTGAACTGCCCATGTATCAAGCCACAGGAAAGCAGAGTAACGCGATCTTACGTTAACTCATGTTAAGTGATCTCCTGTCATTGTTTGTGAGGTCATGATATTAAGCACATTACAACACAGCAAGGAAATACTACAATACGTGGGTGTACGTTGTCTCAATCGCTAACTTTCACCTCCAGTGTATTGGCGGCATGGCTTTAATTAAAAGCCGTTTGATTGCAACGACACTTCTCCTAATGAGAATTGAAATTACGTTGTCGAGGAGAAGGGCCTGTGCAGAGTGGGCACACCTACGTCTGTTGTCTAGTGCGTAGAAAAAAAGTGTGCCTTCGGATATAGATGTGCGTGTGTGTGCTGTGTATATGGTAATGTAGTGTGGGGAGCGGTGGCGCAGCGGTTAGCGCTACGCTGCGCTACGAACCCGTCGCCCCGAGTTCGATTCCCGCTCACGGCCAACACCGGCGACGATTATCTGAATCGGTCTTGGGCCTCCCCTAGGTCGACTCAGCCTCAAATGAGTACCTGGTGCGATGTGTAAACATCGCCACGGGGGAGACAAAGGGGGCCGGGCGTGGTGCTGGCCACCCACCCCCTCGTGTGCCGTGCCGGCCTTCATCGGTGAGACTCGCTAACAGCACTTGCCCCGACAGTCTGTTACAGGCTATACGGGGGATCTTTGTTTCTGTAGCGGTGTGTGTTGTGTATATGGTAGTGGCGTGGTGTGTGTTGTGTATATGGTAGTGTAGCAGTGTGTGTTGTGTATATGGTAGTGTAGCAGTGTGTGTTCTGTATATGGTAGTGTAGCGGTGTGTGTTG
>CM025670.2:1062345-1072609 GCA_014621495.2 Entosphenus tridentatus | reverse complement strand
ATATGGTAGTGTAGCGGTGTGTGTTGTGTATATGGTAGTGTAGCAGTGCGTGTTGTGTATATGGTAGTGTAGTGGTTATCACGAGTCCCGCTCGTGGCCAATACCAGTGTTGGATAGTTGAACCGGTTCTGAGCACGTGGTGCGATGTGTATACATCAGCACCGGGGAGACAAAGGTGACCGGGCGTGGTGCTGACCAGCCGCTCCAAATGTGCGCCGTGCCGCCCTTCATAGGTGCCAACGACGCTTGACCCAAGAGTCAACTCCCAGACTTCGGCTCTTCAAGCTTTAAAACTAAACAGACTCTTCTCTGCTCGACTGGTTAGCCCACTCGCCGGCCATCACGGCTATGCAGGAGTTTGTGAATTATTATTTTTATTTCGGAGGGCAAGGGAGGGTAGGTTCCACGCAGGGCACGTCGTATGGCTTGCCTGCCGTTTCATAAAGCTCCCTGCCCGCCACTACATTGCCACAAACACAGCCAACGAGACAGTTCGCTTGCCAATAGATTGGTTCAAATCCCTGCAGCTGCGGCCCTTGTCAAAAGTGTCCCCTCGCGCACCAACTCGATGTAGCTGCTCGCAGAGCGTAGGCCACATCGGGCCAGTGTCGTAGCCTAAATGCGAATAAAAAATATATTGGCTATAACTCAATTATAACAAACGCTGTTCAACTGAATGTTCAGTCTCAAAGAGAGGTTGAGGGGGAGGGGAAAATCCCCCCTCCTCCGAAAAAGTTGGTATTTCAATGTTTACCAGAGAAAATAGAAGGTTATTATTTTTAATGTTATTTTCATTGTAGGGCCATATTTCTAAATCTTGACATTTTCAGGATCGCCCCAAACCCCTGGGAAGTTTCTAGATCCACCTCCGATACAACGGCGCCACATTACTCTCTCTCTCGCCATGTAATCATCATGGGGTGCCGTGGTTGGCGAGACGTTAACTCACTCGCCTGGTATGCAGGAAGTCGTGGTTTCGATCGCGACCCCGATGCCTGCTGTATATTTGGACTTTGCATGTTCTTTCCATTGTCGCGTGGATTTTTCTCCTGGTCCTCCGAGTTTTCCCTCCACAATTAGAATCAACATCACGCGTTTAGAGTAGATGGCTGCTATACATTTCCACGTGATCAGCCACTTCGTTGAGCTATCATTTGTGGCCAGGCCTTACCTGGTGAAATAAAAAAATGTGTTTAGTTTCATCATTCCATAAATTCACATTTCATAGCCACATGCCTTTAGATTAATGCGCTTTCTAGCCTGACTCAATTAAAACAACAATAGTCAGCATCATTGTCAATCAGTTGCAGGATGAAGGTTGTTTGACCATACTTTACCATCCCGGTCGGTGCAGTTGGCTGACAAGTGGGGCGACCCGGTGACCGTCTGGGTCATCACTCGTATCCGGAGTTATCCACAGGTCACATAATCAGGCTCAGGTCGCGAGCTTAATAACACAACATGCAAACCACCGAACTTGTAAACTAGCCCCCCCCTCCCCCCGTTAAGTAGAGGCCTCTAAATTGAATCGAGTGTCATTGGAGGCATTGAAGGGACAGACAACAGCGTGGGGGGAGCGTCACGGCCAAGTGCCGCCTCGTGGTCCTGTCAGGAAAACCAATTTGGTCACATTGCAGAGTCAGTTGAATTCTTCGCCACGTTCTGCTAATGGGGAAAAATACTAATTGTGCGTGCTAACGAGGGGCATTCCGCCCACACGGGGATCGCGAACGGCTAAAGCCGCCTCTCCCAAGTTTCAAGGTGTCATTTTGTTTAACCAGCTGGGAACTCAAGGGGCGCCAGGATGTTTCAATGTTTCACGAGTGAGCCGGCTGTCCCAACAAACGACAAAGGCGAAACAATAAGGTGAAATTCAGTAATTAAGCGAAGAGGAACTGGAGCGAAAACGACTGCGTCACATGATAAATCGAAAATGCTGCGCAAATATGAAACATTTTTTAGTAACAATTCGCTTGTAGTGAACATCAGATTGGGCAGATTATTCTTAGTCTGATCATAGTACAATTAAGTTACAGAAACATGAAACAGCTATAGGGTGAGTGTTGTACTAATGTGGCGAGAACTTCACAGCAGAGGCTGATGGAACAAAGCGTGTGACCCCGATGTTGCGCACAGCGATTCACACATCGCGTCGCCTTCTCAAGGGACTCTCGCACAGAAGGACCCCATCAACAATTAAGAGAGGACTGCACGCACACAAGCGTAACAACAGGCTGCTTGCCACGTAGCGTGATGGCTTGGCTAGCGCTCGTGGGACAGATGCAGATGTGAAAGGTTCACTGCGGCGACTGGCAGATGTGCACCGCCCGCAGTCTGCGCTGCACCAACTTGTCGTGTGTTGGGGTAGCGTGTTCCGTCGGTGCCACGTCCGCTCATCTCGTGTGGACTCCACATTGCTCGTGATTGCCCCACCCCCACCCCCCACTGCTCTACGTAATTCGACCAACTTTGTAATGAGAGTGGCCTCTCACCCACCCGCACACATTGCACTCACCGCTTCCATCGCATTTCTCCAACCGAAAACAAAGACCCAGTGGTGCAGTGTTACAAACTCAATGGGCAGGTTGCCATATTTTCTACTCTTCTGTTTACAAGCTGAACCCAAGAGAGGCCCTTGGAAAGTGTAGACACCATTCGCCGCTGATAGCTGGTTTAATCATTCCGAGGCGTGCAACATCAGCAGCCAGCGGTCTGAACATGTTGCATTTTTCGCGAGCTGGCTCATTTTGTCAGCAAAGCAATCACTGCATTCACCAACTTTGTAATTATCGTTCCAACAATGATCCTACTTAGATACAAAGGTAAACACCAAATGTCCCAGGCGAAGCCAGGGTTTATCTGGCAGGAAAAATAACACCGGAAAATAATGGGGCCGAAAACATGTCCTGCAATCGAAAAGCTATCAATGGAAGCGGTCTTTAATCAAGTGAATTATCAACGCTTCGAGCAAGATAACCGCGCACACTTTTTTTTCCATGAAACTCCAGCATTGGACGCGTTTCTACAAAATTACCCACTATTACTCAACTACTAAAATGGCGCTCAAGCGAATCACTGGGGTTAAACACTTCTCTTGCTATGGCAGATAAGGAAGCCCACTTTGGGAATATATCGTCGTTCAACAATTTTTTTTTATTTGGACGCCCCGGGGAGAACCTCTTTGGATCGCGCAAAGATGTCGCGAAATTCCCTTCGCGTGGGAGTCGAGGAGGAGCCATATCGTGGCTCACCAGGAGAAGACAAGCCCACCAGGTGTGGTCTATGCCTGCTTTATCATCCGTGTTGCTCACTCCTCACGCACGTGAGTTTTCTCCAGGTTCCTCCGGCATTCTCCCACATCCAAAACACCCGCTAATTGCCTGGACACACCTTCATACATAGAGGACCGCAAAGCTTCATGCAGGTGTCATGTGGCGCCAGATCACCGCCCGATTGCCCTTCCCACTTTTCTGCGGTTCCGCCTCGCGCCTCTGAGTCCTTCGCTCTGTCTCTCTCGACGTGAGCGAGCGAGCGAGCGCTGTGCAACGCGCCGCGAGTTGAAACGATCGTGAATGTTGCATCACACGAGACTGTGAGACATGGTGACACGTTGAGGTCTTAGTCCAGCAGTGCATATTCACGATATGCGCGTGCATGCATTTGTGTGTACGTATTGGACTGCATTGTGCATACTCTGCTTTCATTTTTAAGTAATTCATATTATTGGTTCTTTCGGTAAAGTCACGTAGAAGGGAAATAATAAAATTATAATATAATTAATCCCTGCAGTCACGGGAAATAATAAAATTATACGAATAAAAAAATATTTATTATATTCTATTCATTATATTATTTTATTATGATTTATTATTATTGTATTATTTACCTTCTACGTGACTTTACCGAAAGAACCAAGAAGATGAATCCCTGCAGTCACGAAAGCTTTAAATTTAAATTTAAGTAACTAATAGTTAGTGCATAGTAATTATACTCTATTATTTGGTTCTTTCAGTAAAACCACGTAGGTAGAAATAAAATAAACTAAATTAAGATTAGAGTAATTATATTTGTAACATTGTAGATAAGTTACGCATCTAAAGCAGTACGTCCTGTAGTTGTATTTGTAACTGAATAGGAGTGTACTTTATAAGTACCAGGCATGTAGCGTTATAGGGACTTAATTTGCAGACGGTATACTACTAATATCCACCAGATAGCCTCTATGGACCTGCGGGTGGAGGTTCTGTTAGCAATCACATATTTAGTTCGCCATGGCTCACAAGGGTGTGGAATGGCAACCACTATTCCCGGATGCCTTTGTCTTCCCAGAATTGATGTAAAGAACAGAAGCTTTATTCGCAACAAAGTGACGCTGATGCCGCCACAGCGTTTGCGCCAGGCTATGTGCACTTTGAGGCCACGTGCAGTGTCGAAGGCTCGCTGACAGGAGGTCTCGGGACAGACCCAGCAGGAGCCATGGGTTGGTCGACTGAGATGACTGGCAGATGCACCAGCTGTGCCCCCTACTGTGCCAACTTTCTGGTATTATTTTAGCTGAGCGTCGCTCCTCAGCCCTCCGTTGTTGTTGTTGTTGGAGGGCGACTGCCTCCAACTGCCCAGCAGTTTATTTCACGAGCCTCCTCCGCAGAGGCCGATCCTGACACTGCTGGTACCGGTCATCGGCAAGTCAACTCAGCTTCACATCCTCCCGTCACGCATCAGCTCCATAGCTGCTCTATCGCGTGCCACGCCCGTTCAGCCTCCTCTATCTGGTCAAACAGAAGCCGCTAGGGCTTGCGGTGGCTGGGCACGCGGGCTGCGTGACTCACCCAACGCAGCCTCGCCTACCAGGGGAGCTCACCGATGGGACCTTGTCCACACGCACCGTTGAAGGCGACTGGATTTAGACCGCTTTGTTTCGGGGCTGCCCACACAACAACGGCGTTCCAGGCCGTAGGTGGAAGAGCCATTGGCACAGCCCCGGCAATCCGCGGTAAATCTCCGGCTGCATGGCGGCACGACCCCCGCAAGGGTTCGAGAAGACGAGACCCCTCCCCCGTTATCTCCACGGCATGACCCCTAACAAGCCCCTAGGTCCTCAGCTGCACAGCCACGGAAAGTCAGGGAATACACCCTGGGAAACGTAATCGGAACGGCGATGAAAAAGGGAATAAAGAAGGCTGAGGGGGAGCAGGAAAGTGCCGGAAGGCACGAGGGAGAAGCAGGACTACGGCTCCGTCAGGAAGGCCTGGGGAGCCATTGCTGTTTGATTTGTGTTCGCTGGTTCAGTGCGTCGCGTTGAGATTCGGAGGGGCCACACTGTTCCCCACACACTCTGCTGTGAGATTCTCTGTCACGTGCCAGTCAAACCAAGGGGTTTCATTCTGAAGAGCAATAATTTAGCAAGATTATACGTGAAAAAACAAGTTTGATGACTATTTTTAGTTGTTGCCATGGGTGATTGGGCTCAGACTACCAACACTTGGGAAGGTGACTGTAATCCGCGACGGCTGCCTGATATCAAACTCAGATTCTCAGCGGTGCTGGCTTCAAGGCACTTCGTCATGTGGCCAATGTTCACGGCGTTGTCTTAGGAACGACAATACTAATAACTGAGGGCATACTCACATTCATTCTAAATGTAATAAATTAACACCATGCATCACGTAGAGCGTTATACTCCTCATTCTGGATCTTTCTAGAACCTCCGCACCGACACGTTGGAAGAGAATGGCCTCAATGAAGAAAATAATAACGATAATGAAACAATAATATTAAATGTTTAATGTCCCATGCATTCATTGCACATACAACGAGAGCTTGTGACTTCACTCCGAGACGTATTGGTCTCGTGTATTAATTTAGCGCGGCACAGATGGACACACTCTGCTTGTCTCTCATGCATACGAACAAATCTATTCATCCTATCACCCATTAGGTCCCAATCGTGATCTTCGCCACGAGGCACAAATCAAACAAATGCCGTTTTGGGAATTCCACAGGATGTCAGCTGTTCTTCTCTGCCGACAGACAACCGCCTCCACTGTCTCTGAGCGCCTGCTGTCACAGAGCGTGAGGCTGCGTTGTGCTAAGAGGATGCATTATCACGTTGTTTCTTTACCCGTCAAAGATATAGCTAAGAACAGACTCAGTCATATATTATCAGGAATCTATGTTCTTGCTGAGTGGCAAATTAGCTTTATACAGTTTGAATGCTTTCTTGGAGCTGGTGAGCCAAACATCCAAAACAGGGGTCGAGGTCGGGTTATATTTGATACGCTCCTTTCTACTGAACCTGTAAAACATTTTGCCAAATCTCTGAAGCAGCAGCCACTTAATTTCCATCCCAAGTACATTTATTAAAGAGCTTGTAAGCGTGGAGAGACAATGCAAGGCACAGGCTAACGCCGCCACCTGCCTAGACTTGAGGTCACGGTTTTAACTTGGACGGGGAACATATTTAAACCGGCTCAGCGATATTCTACTTCGCCTACCCAGCCTACATCACCTGTCATGCACCTGCACCATCGAGGACCCCTCTGCGGAAAGACCACAATCCATAATAGAGGGGGGGGGGGGTTAGATCGTGAATATAAATGTGTCGTTAAACCCGCTGCCACCCGACACAGCCAATTGGTAAGGTTTGTTACGTAAACAAAAAGTGCCGATTCGTTACTAGTACAGCACTAACCGGTGTGTTGGTGAGTAAACCCACAACATTTACAATTCGAGTACATTAATTACAACCAACCTCGTCAGGAAACAGCCATTACGCGATCTAACCCAAATATCGCGATTATTATTGATAATTTTGGTCGCGAATGGCTTACGTATTGAGACCACAATCTTCGCTCAAAAGTTAGGGTGGCCATGCTTTCCACCGGAGACCTACCCACAACATATTTATCAGTCAGCACTGGGCATGTCATCAAAACTGTGCAGTTTACTGTAATAGTAGTGTATGGTAGTGTAGTGTATAATAGTGTAGTGTATAGTGTATTGCACGGGTCGGTAATCTGGGGCTTTTTAAGAACTGGTCTGTGCCGTTATTAATGAAGGACCACCACCGTCCCGTATTCGTTCCGAACTCGAAAAAAATATAAAGAGCTATTGTTATTTTGGTTGCCGCCCCCTGGTGCAGTGTAGAGTAGTGTAGCATGTATATATGTTGAGCTTCCTTCGCACCACGCACCGTACGTAGCCATCCGTGCTAATCAGAGGTGCGGGGGAATGACAACAAACTAAACACAAAAAGTGATTCAAATCTGTGGACCCTTTAGGTGTTGTGCCCTCACGACTGTTGGGGCAGGTGTTGTTAGCGAGCGCCCTACGTCGGCCGGCACGGCACACAGGAGGGTGGGTGGCCAGCACCACGCCCGGCCGCCTTTGCCTCCCCAGTGGCGATGTTTACACATCGCACCAAGTACTCATTTGAGGCTGAGCCGACCGAGGGGAGGCCCATGACCAGTTCAGATAATCGTCACTGGCGTTGGCCGTGAACGGGAATCAAACTTGGGTGGCTGGGTTCGCAGCGTGGCGTAGCGCAAATCACTGCACTACTGCCCGCTCCCCACCATGTATGCTATACTTGCTACACATGCATACAGTATGTACTTGTATAATGCTGACTGAGATCCACACACACACGTGTCAACTCTTCCGTCTCGAGTCGTGATGCGGGAATTGAACGCAGGGTCATGGGGCTGCCGGTTCAATGCTCAAGGCTTGACCTCGTGACCTCTGTGCCATCGAGCCGCCTTTGCGCAAACTCCATTCTTAATCACCGTCAACCTTCCCCACTTCTCAAATGAGTGTTCTTTGTTTGTGTGTGAAATATAATGATTAAATATAAATGTGCCAGCATGCCTCCGGGCTATTCCAGGCTAAAATAAGTACTCAAGAATATAGATGGGGGGGCGAATGAAATCAGTTTTGACGCTACATTATTCACTCACTTGCCTTTCATTTAATTTTGATTGGGGGAAAAAAAGCCACTGCAACACTGCAGAGCATTTTTTCTCTCCCACCGGCAAACAAAAGCTGGGAAACGAAAATTAATGGTGGGACGGGGAAGACTTTTTGTTGTTTGTAAAATATCTAACATAGAAAAATACATTTAAAAAAATATGGAGATAACGGTGGCCTTGTTTCTCAGGGTAATGATTCATTACCCGTGTCAAATAACGCTGCAGCTATATATCGGGCTCAAATGCCAGGTTTCTCTCCTGGGATTAAAGCACGCAGTTTGATGGTCTCAGGCCCACGCCACTGTCAACTTAGGAAGAACAAACCAGCCATTGTGGAAATGGCTTTTACACCACGTTCCTCCTGGGAGACCAACTCCGCCAAGGCAGGGCCCAACAGAGACAGAGAGCAGGAGTTGTTGATGTTGTTTCTCCTCATGTGACAGGCTGGGGGGCTGGGTGAGAGTGGAGGTGCCGCCGCCCCCCCCACTAAAAGCCAACGTGTGTGAGGGTGCCGTCAGCAGCGCGAGTAGCTACTTGGCTGAGCGGATCTGGTAGGAACCAGGCTTCGCACTCGCAGTGTGCAAATAAATGTGCCAGCACCTCCGATTAGCACGGTCGGCTACGTAGCGTGCGAAAGAAGTTCAACATACAGTCTTGATTTAAAGCTTTCGTGATTGCAGGGATTTATATTCTTGGTTCTTTCGGTAAAGTCACGTAGAAGGGACATTAACTTCTCCAAGACAGAGGTTCTCTCCAAGCCATCTGGCTACCATGAGAGATTCCTTCATGAGGCTATCCACATATACAAACACAGAGACAATTTCAACCGAGAAGATGGATTCTGGCTTAGCAATCATTGGAAGTGTTTGCTAAACCATTTCGGGTCTTAATTGATTGTGTTCACGCTTACGGTGACTTTCAGACCGTATTCCATTTTCTTCTTCTCCCCCCTCCTGTTTTCCGAACATATATGGACTCGTCCATCTGACTAACTGCCAAATCGCTGTCCGTGGTGCTGACGTTAAGAAAAAAACGCCAATTTTTTCAAATTTTCTTGCTCTGGATTTCACACCTGATGATGATTGCTTGTGTTGCAGTCGAGATGTCGTGAGAATTGTATTTTTTAATATTTTTATTATTTTATTATTTCCCTTGTACGTGACTTTACCGAAAGAACCAAGAATATGTATACATACAGTCATGAACAGTTTGCGTGTTCAACCAGACCTGGCCACAAATGACAGCTCAACGAAGTAGCGTATCACGTGGACATTTATAGCAGCCAAAAACTCTAAATGTTTGGTCGTTCTAAATGTGGAGGGAGACACCAGACAACACGGATACAAATCTTTGCGACCATGGGGAGAACATGCAAACTCCAAATATGCAGGCATCAGGGTCGGGATCGGACCTGTGGCCTCCTGCATACCAGGTGAGGTTGTTAACATCTCAACTCACGTGGCGCATTGCTGTTCTCAACCAAAGTGGTTGTATCCATAATTTCAAAGCGTTTAAAGTTAAGAGCTTCATAGTCCCAGCAGATAATATCTCATGTTGAGAAAAAACCGTAAAACATGTGAAGAATTTGCATGTTTTAAGATGAGTATTTTTTATTTAATTTGTCAACACATTTTAATTAACTGTGTGAATAGCAACTGATTATTACAAATATGATTCATTAGGCAAGCAATACATATGCAGATCGCTCAAGAATTATTGAAAATGTTGAGCCAATTATTGTAATTTAATAAAAAGCTCGGTTTTATAATGCGCCTTTTAAATTGGTAATCTCAAATAACTGTACATCAGAGGTAAAGACAATGAATGTAAAATAAAACACTGAGACGCCAGTAAAAACGCAATCATAATACAAAGATAGAACGGTTAAACTGAGATTGTGTGAAGAAAATACCAAACACAAATCAGGAGTTAAGCAATTAAAATAGTGTACAGTCTCACCAAGGCAATACCGGGCAGTGGTGGCTAAGCACGTGGCCTGTGATCCAGCATTGTGCAGGCAGCGAGGGATGGTGGATCACGTGAACATTGTGAAACTTCCATCCTGTGGGCATGGAGGGCATGCCATACCCTGGCTCACCATCAGGATGCAATAGAGCAAGTGCGGGCTAATAACACATTCCTGCGGAGGGAGCTGGTAGGAACGTTGGGTTGCTCGGTGTATTCCGCAAATATGCCCGACTGTGAGGGCGGGCACAAGCCGTCGTGAGCAGGTTAAACGTTGAGTTTTATAAGGGCACCACGGGGTGACCAGCCCCTCCCCACCCAGCCCCACCCCT
>CM025670.2:1012777-1039011 GCA_014621495.2 Entosphenus tridentatus | reverse complement strand
AGGGGTGGGGCTGGGTGGGGAGGGGCTGGTCACCCCGTGGTGCCCTTTTAAAACTCAACGTTTAACCTACTCACGCTGGCTTGTGCCCGCCCTCACAGTCGGCCATATTTGCGGAATACACCACGCCGCCGTTGACCCTGGCCATTGACCGAGCAACCCAACGTTCCTACCAGCTCCCTCCGCAGGAATGTGTTTTTTTTTAGAAGCGACCTGGCCACAAATGATAGCTGAACGACGTGGCTGATTATGTGGAAATTTACATCAGCCAAATAGTCTTAATGCTTGTCGATTCTAAATTACATGCAAACTCCAAATATACAGCAGCAGGCGTCAGGGTCGGGATATAACCCACAACCTCCTGTATACCATGCGAGGTAGTTAACATCTCCTAGCCACCGTGATGATGATGATGAGAGAGACACGCAAACTACAAATATACAGCAGCAGGCGTCAGAGTCGGGATCGAACCCACGACCTCCTGCACACCAGGCGAGGTAGTCAACATTTCGCAGCCACCGCGCCGCTCTAAAGGATGCCCGCTGTGGAGAATGGAGAAACGAGGTCAGCTGTTGAGGAGGAGCGGGATTAGCTGTGGCATCGTAAGAAGGCAATGGAGAGGCCTCCATCTAGCAGTGGACTGATCACAGCTGCTGCTGCTGCTGCTGCTGCTGATGATGATGATGATGGCAGTGAAGAATAACATTCGTCAACCTGTCTTAATCAAATCAATAATAATTGCTGCCAACGCAGATGGTGAAGAAATGCTCATTCCGGAACTTCTCACAGCGCGGGTCTCGTGTCACCACGTGGGTGGGACCATAGAAGGTACTTGTCAACCCCTTATCGGTGCCCTACCTCATTACAGACCAATTCAGACCATATTGGTGCCCCTCATAAATCTCAACGTTCATCCTACAAAGTCCCATCACAAGGAAGACACAAACAAATCGACAAAACAAGTTTGTGTTGCCCCGACTGAAACGGCTGCACGCCATGTGCACCTGGAAAGTCAATTTCCCTGTGCACGAATACGGGGTGGGGGGGGGGGGTTGACTCGTGCGGGTTGACAGACGTCTGACCACGGCGATGCTGGCTGTGGCTGCGCTGGAGAGGAGCCTTCGTTACGTCCTCTGCACCAGTGGGCATGTCCCAGTGGGCTCACGCACCACGAAAATCAATGACTGGCGGTGAAAACCTCCTCACAGCCGTAGCAGAATCAACACCGATCCTCACGTTGCAAACATTTCAAGGCCTTTTAGAATTTTGTCTCCTAAACTCTTACACATTTTACATACAGAAATCGTAGTGTACGCTGACTGGGTTGCACCAATGCTTGGGCTTGCATCAAGGCGCGCGCGTGAGAATGTCCGAGACGGTGATTCTTCTCCTGTCGGGTGGCACGTGAAGAGCGCCTGTTGCACATTTAACTCGACGTGACCAAGCCACGCTGCTGCTCGGTCTGAGCGTTGGGACATTGCGACAATCACGTCGATATTCGGGGCAGTGCGAAGTTGCACGCTGCGTGCTTTGGAGTTCTTATCCACCGTCGCAAACAGTCTGGAGAGCCTCTGGTTTGCTACTCGTGCATTATGCGTCATCCGTGCTTGGTGCGGATGCAGTCAAACACCGCTCACTATCTCCGTGGAAGATAGAAGCCGGGCAGTGTGGTGGTTGGCTCGCTGATGAGCTGTGTGTAGAGGAAGCTGTGGCAGTGTGGTGGTGGGTTCGCTGATGAGCTGTGTGTAGAGGAAGCTGGGCAGTGTGGCGGTGGGCTCGCTGATGGGCTGTGTGTTGTGGAAGCTGGGCAGTGTGCTGGTGGGCTCGCTGATGAGCTGTGTGTAGAGGAAGCTGTGGCAGTGTGGTGGTTGGCTCGCTGATGAGCTGTGTGTAGAGGAAGCTGTGGCAGTGTGCTGGTGGGCTCGCTGATGAGCTGTGTGTAGAGGAAGCTGTGGCAGTGTGGTGGTGGGCTCGCTGATGAGCTTTGTGTAGAAGAAGCTGGGCAGTGTGGTGGTGGGCTCGCTGATGAGCTGTGTGTAGAGGGAGCTGGGCAGTGTGGTGGTGGGCTCGCTGATGAGCTGTGTGTAGAGGAAGCTGGGCAGTGTGGTGGTGGGGATGGCTCACTCATGTCAGGGTTCAGATCCCAGGATCCCACCAAAGATAAAAGCTAGCTCGTGTTTGTGTCATGAGTTGTATGCCCAGAGCCTTCACTCGCACTGCGCACATCAAACACTAATGACAGTACACAATTATCGTCGTACCAAAAGCTGACTTTGCGCATAATTCTCTGAAAGCATATTTAAAGGTTGTCAACGGCCCATTCACGTAGGCACATTTGACTTGGTTTTGGTGTCTAAAGCCACGTGCGGCCGTTCGTTGATGATGATGCATCTCTCGTGTAAGCACCCCGGCTCTGTTGTGTGAGATTGACATAGAATTAGCACCTTCGAATTAGCACGGTTAGCTACAGTACGTGCAGTGCAAATGATGTTCAACATACATACATGCATTGAGATAATATTTGGACCCCAAACCGAAGAGAGCATGCCTGAGTAATTCTACAAATGTCTCCGCGGCCGTTTCTGTCGGAGGAGGCGATTTCGCAGTTGAAATGTTCTAAGCCTGTGATGCCGATAGCACAATTGGGATATCATTTGTGAAAAATTCATTAAAGAGAGGGCTGCTTTTCTGTTCGCCTTATGCCAGTGGCAGAAATGGGAGATAATTGAAGAGGGAGAAAAGCCCTTTGAAAATGAATTTCGGATCCAATATGCCAGATGTGAATCCCTATCCCGGTTGTAACAATGCAATATAACAATGTGCTTTTCACAGCCTATATCAATACAGCAACCCACACTGCCTCATATTACAACACCTGATGCTACAAGCAGTGGTGTAAGATAATGATTCCCATGTGATAGCGGTTTGATTGCATTCCCTCCATATCTCACTCGTAAGACACATACATTACAAACCGCGTCATGTTATTCTTCTGTGTTGTATCTTCATTAAATCACTTCTTTCACGTGTATATATATATATTTTTTAGATATATAAAACATACATGTGTTTTTTTCGTCATGTAAATGTATTGTTAACTGACATAAACAGATATATTTATCAAAGTGATGCTGTGGCAGAGTTCTCAACTCACAATCTGAAGGTCTTGAATTGAAATTTCAGTCTTTTATTATTTTGTTAAAATAAAAATGTTTAACTTGGAAATTCACCGGGGATTGAATATTAAATTTGCGAGCTTGTCCAGTTTGGGGTCAACCGAGCTCATTATACCTCAGAGGTCAAGTCAACGAGTAGCACAGTTTTTTTATATATATCAGAAAGGCCTTGCCCCTGCCAGAGGCATGTGGAGTTTCCCCCCAACTGAATTGGGGCTGCCCCTAATGATGAGCACTTTCCCATCATCATTTGACCGGAGACAGTTTGACACATCACTTGAAATTTGACTAATCCAGGTGGCTGGACGGCCTGCATAATCTTTGCTTCTATTGCCATGCATAGTCAAGTTGCATTAACCACAAATGTAACAAAAGACAAAGATACCCCATAGAGCCTGACAGGGACTGTTCTGACAGGTGCTTGTTAGCGAGCACCTATGAAGACCGGCCGGCACACAAAAGGCTGGTTGGCCGGCACCATGCCCGGGCCACCTTTGTCTTCCTATTGGCGATGTGCATACACCACACCAGGCGTTCACTTGACGCTGAGTGGGAATCAAAATTCGGGTCGGTTGGTTTTTTAGCGCAGCGCGCAAAAACCGCCACGCTGCCGCTCCGCACACAAACATCAGATTCTCCACTGCGTGCACTCGTCACCACGAACACACGTTTGATTTTCGAGCTTAATTTTAACATGACGCATTTTTGGGTTTTTACAAGATTCGTTTTAATGTTAGCGACGCAATATTTCCATGTCATTTTCTCCGAAGGCTTTTTTCCCCATCGATTTTACTTAAAAAAAACGAATCAATTACATGGACCCTCGCGCCACGCATTGTGAAGATTTTGAGTTAAAATCTCGGATAGGGGTGAGTTCAGCCGATCTTACCTCCGGGACGCATTTAATGAGTAACACTCTGTGGGAAATGAACCGAGGTAGCGCCACGGAGTGAGCGGTCGACTCGATAGAAATGTTGAATATTTATCACCGGTTAAGGGCCGCCAACAGAGACGAGTCTTTCCCAATGCTTATTTGACTTTTCTGTGTATATATATATAAAAAAACATGCATATGTGACAATGGCCGGTAGATAACTTACAACAACATTCGACATCCCTTTGTCAATGGACTCCAGACGGAAGGCCTTACTCACGAGGGTTGCTGAGCCATACTTCACCCTGCTGGGCCGTGTGGGTCGGTGAAAGTGGGGAGCCCAGGAGCAGCACAACTGTCACCCACCACTGGTGCTACAATTGCTTGCGAATTGAATAATTGTCAAGACATTTTTTAAAGCCTCTCCGACCCTATGGGAAGACTAAAGAGCACAGAAGCCCTGCGACTCACACTTCCCATGGCCATGGTTGCACTCTAATGTGTAAACTGTTTTCACCGTGCCAGACAGATAGGGATATTAAAGCATCATCTTCTATTATGCTTTAGGTGGTAGTCTCGGGACGAATGGGCACTGTGATGAATTTTGGCTAACTTTGATCATCGATGCGGCAACACACAAATATTAAACTTGCATCTCTTCCAAACTGTACTGTCATAGCAAACCACACCGACATTGTCACCCAATCTGGTTATTTACCGTTTTCACTAACCCAGATATCTAATAATCTTGACAAAATGTGTACATTTGCAAATACGCGGGAGAATCGAGGTCACCGGAACTACCAGCACAGGTGGGTTGCAATTTATTCTGGTGCCTTCTCATGATTACATATTTATGTATATATATGTGAGATGTAGAATATATGTTAAAACGTTACATGCACTGCCGTGAGCTAATTCACGGTGGACAGGAGCAGGTTAGGAGGGGGCACTATGGGGGGGGGGGGTCACGGTGTCTCCGTGACAACGTGTCGGGTCAGTGGCTATTCAGGGGCGCCGCGGTGGTGGGATGTCAACTACCTCGCCTGGTATGGAGGAGGTCGTGGGTTCGATCCCGACCCTGACGCCTGCTGTACATTTGGAGTTTGCATGGAGTTTGGAGTTTGCATGTCTCTCTGCGCGTGGTCGCGTGGAGTTTTCTCCGGGTGGTTATCCGATGGATGAACTGGTCCCCGCCAAAGGAACGTGGAATGTACACCACGGGCTCAACGTTTATTTGAGCGTGAAGTAGCGACCCCCAGACGCGCTGCGAAGCGGCAGTCAGAGACAGGGTGCTTGGTGGCATTGATTGGGAAAACAAAAAGACTCGAACAATGTTAGTTTTTGAAGATGTATGAAGTATCATTCAATTCCAATGTAAAGTCCGATAACAGCCTGCAGACACGACAATCCAGCTGTAATATCTGGGCGCGTTTATTGATCACGGGATGACTTTATTCTTGGCAGTCGGGTGGAGGAGGGTGGACGATACACGTTTTACACACACGACGATCTGATCCACAACGTTTTTTTCTAAATCAAAGTGAAATTCCCTAACAAACACACACTAAACTAAATTATTACGATTTTTTTTGTTAATTTTACCTGGTAAGGCCCCCTGAGGTATACAGCTTTTTCACAGAAGCGACCTGGCCACAAACGATAGTTCAACGAAGTGGCTTATCACGTGGAAATTTACAGCAGAAAAAGTACTCTCAACGTGTGATGTTCATGATAAATGTGGAGGGAGGAGAAAAAACAGAGGACCCAAAGCAAAATCCACGCGACCACGGCGAGAGAGACACCCAAACTCCAAATATACAGCAGCAGGCGTCAGGGTCGGGATCGAACCCACGACCTCCTTCATGCCAGACGAGAGAGATCACACACATAGAGATGTTACCCCATCGCCTTCCATGTTTAAATTATGTGTTGTCAGGGATACTTTCGTCCTTTGTTGTAACTTGAGCGTTGCAATTAATATGCATGACTAAAATGTGCAAAAATAGTAATTCTAAAGAATTACATGCCCCTGAAAATACGCACAATAATTAATTCCAAATGTTGCATTCTCATTATAATTGACCACAAATGCGCATTGTAAAGCTCTTTTAATTATGGATTAAATGCATTATTGTTTCGTGAATAAGATAATTATATATTTAAGTATTTATTTACATAACACGGGGGGGGTATAAACTGCAATTTTTTTTTATTTGTCTTCATTTGTTTCGACCTTCCTGCCGAATTAAACATCGTTAAATGTAACCGCTCTATCCATGTTTTGTACCACACCACAGCTAGATCAAAATAATAACGACAATGAACTACATTGACTGCATGTGTCCAAGACAACATTCGTCACTCGAGCTGGATCGAGGCCGTTGGCATTCACTTTTTTAAATTCCTCAGTCCATTATTTGCTTTGTCAATAAAATGCCGCGTCCTACGTGAGTCCATATTGGGTTGCTTTTTTTAAACCATCTTTTTAACCGTGCAATGTTTTTCATTCGATGACCAACTCCACCGTAGTTGTTGACATCGGAGTGAGGGCAACATTCCAAAGGGCATCAATAAAGAACGTTGATCGGTCAGCCAAGGCGTTGCCATCGCTATAACCTCAAGTCGAACTTCACCACCAAAGCTTTTGCTATTGGGGCAGCAACCACAGTGTCGCCTCTCTCGATGTGGGTGGATTCACCATCGAAGCAAATTCCCTCAACTCACGCTTGACGCCAAACACAGCCACAATCGCCACGGTGATTTGGTGGCCGTTCATTGTGTCCATTTTATTCTGTTATTTTTGGTGTAGTTTGTGAATTAATTGCTTAATTTATTTACCTAGATCTGAAGCTTTCGTGACTGCAAGGATTCATACTCTTAGGTCTTTTCGGTAAAGTCACGTAGGTAAACAAGAATTATAATAGAATAAAATCATAATAAATGAAAACAATGATTTAGTCATTTTTCATTTTTTTTATTTTTTTATTTTACCTACGTGACTTTACCGAAAAAACCCAAGAGTATTTATTTACCTGTTGAATTTTGCGTCATTGCCGACCACAACTTGGGCTGGACCGCTGTGAAAAATAGCTTTGTAGCTTATCAGGTTTTTCCAACTTCAAACAAAGGTCTGTGTGCACGTTGGACATCTTTCGCACCGTTACGTAGCCAACCGTGTTGATCGGAGGCGCTTAATAACAACAATTTGTGTCTAAATGTCTCGTGTCTCCATCTCAGGAATTACCCCTGGAAGGTAGCACCAGGCCACGACTTATGTGGGCAATGCGATACAACTCGAGATGGTGTCTCTCTCTCTCGAGAAGAAGAAGAATAATGTTTGGAGCACGTCAGCCTGTCAAGGTTTCAACCTTACAGTCTGGGAATGGGTGTCTGTGTTTTACGTGGCAGGAATTCATTTGTGCCGAGATTTGCTACCGATATTGTTTCGAACATTATTACACTTTTGATAGACACAGGCTGACTGTGAGAAATGTGTATGGGCTTAGAGACTACAATGTAAAAAGTGGTAACCGTCATGTTAAGAATGTAACGGACATTACTGTACTTGTAACCTTTTGCTTTTAGAGTTGGGTAACCCTAAACACATTGCAAAATCACAATTTTTCGAATGGTATTGTGTATGTAGAAATTTGAAACCAGACTGGCATTCTCAGAATTCACTACACTTTAAGACCTGGTGTAAACATGGGTAGCGACTTTGATTGTATAAAGATGACAATTATACAATATATATATATTTAGCGTCCATCATGCGCACCATGATAATCATATCCACCTTTTTTCGCGAAATATAATATGATCACAGTTATCGGTGCTCATTTAATTTCCTTACAAAATATGCATGAAATAGCAAAAGCACGGCATTTAAAGTTTTTTCATATCTGTTACACATGAAGTGATCACTGTGCAAAACGAATCAGATAGTTGTAAATGGCATGCTGGTGTGACGACGTCACGATTTTGTGTATTTAATTATTATTCATTACGTAACTGACAATATGTGCATTCGAGGCATTACAAATTTGAAAGTTGCGATGATCATACAACGCACGGCAGGGCTTACGTGAAGTTAACTGCGATCGAATAACTGTGAGCTAATCTTTATTTGTACCGGAAATACTACAAAGAGCAAACAACAATCCCATTGTGTCAATCAACAAATCATGAAATCTACACGGTATCATCCCGTACAATATGATGTTACAGCGATCCTGTTATCTCTCTGTGCTATTTCGTACTGCACTTAGCCACGCGGAGTCTCAACACAATATGTTCAAGAGTGCCCAGTGTTGTCGCAGCACGAGACACTGAAGCCACGGCCATTCACGGGAGACGTCACCCGAAAATGAACGTCACGTGCGCGTGCGTGTGCGCGCGTGCGCGTGCATTGACGCAGTGGTGAACGCGTGTGTACGCTTGATTTTATTACAAGAGAAGCTGTCCTAAGCCAGATTATAAAGCTCAATTGTCGTGGGGTATTCTTTTTTTGTAACCATGGTCCGTAGCACATAATGTAAATTAAATGACTCCCTTAACATTGCTCTTGGCTAAAAAAAAGCACCCATCCCAGACCCCCCTCCCTCCCGTCCACGTTAGCCGTTGGCTGGGTCGGTTCCTATCGATGAGCGAGTGAAAAAGAAAAGCCGGAGGCTCGGTGAGAGAAACATCGCGGACCCTTAATGAGGCAAAACTAACAACACATGGTGTGGTGAATAAAGCGAGCAGACGCAATCTACTGATGCCATAACGCGCACACTCGGAGGGCTGAGCGGTGAGCACGCTTCACCGAGACAGTTTGATAAGTTATCTTTATTTAAAGACAAAAAAGCGAGTGACAGCGTGTTGAGACTTGGAAGTCGATTTGTTTTCAAAGGAGACGTGGGCGCTAAAGCAATGCGGAACCCAATTGGTACGATGTCAGAGACTTCGATGTCAAAGACTTTGATGTCAGAGACTTCGATTTCAAAGATTTCGATGCCAAAGACTTCGATGTCAAAGTCTCCGTACAGGGTCGACGTAGGAGAGCAATATCGGTGGGTAACAAAATGATTCTTAGAAACCAGGAAGCGGTATCAGGACAGCGACTGAGCAAGTGCGAAGTCTAAAGTCGAACCCAGTGTGTGAGGCACGGTTAGGACAATACCAGAGTTCTCACATTCACATCGACTCACAAGGACCGTCGGCCGTCAACAGTCGAATGGTCGGGGAAGCGATTTAAAACGTAAACGTGCGATGTTCCATTTCCTCGGGACATCGCCTGAGGAAGAAGAACGCTTTGCAAGTTCATCATTAATGCCTGGGACAAAACGTGGGCGCTTTGAGATTAATCTTGAATTGCAGGTGTATAATTATGGGATTAATAAACCAGATTAGACTGGGTGGTAACTTCTTTTAAAGATAGGCTTAGAGCAATGTGCAGGCTCCCGTAAACGCCAAATATACAGCTGGCGTCAGGGGATCGGGATCGAACCCATGTCTCCTGTATACCAAGTGAGGTAGTGAATATCTCGCTCCCCCTACTGCTGTTTCCATTATCCACTTATCAAAGACTTTCTTTTGCCAAGTGATGTGGAATTTACACCTGGGACTGAGATCCGTTAACAGGTGACGGGGCCCTCCCACCACACGTGGCGCTCACAACGGAAATGACTTTGACCTTTTGACCCTTGTGTGATAATTAAGACCCCGACTGTTAATCGTGCCGAGACCAAATTACGAAGAGGTGGTAAAATAAAAGCGTAATGATGACAATGAAATTTGTGCAGGTAATATGCACATCATGTTTCTTTCTGGATATTAGTGCATATTAGTGTGGTAAGAATAAAATCTGTATTTGATTCTTCTGCTGTAAACTTTGTTTTTCCATTCAATTTCCGGCATAACGGCTGAGCCATCCGTCACATTCAAGAACACGACGCTGACGCAGGCCTTCTTCTCTGCCTGACAGCCACTTAAAAAACTAAAACTATGTTTTTCTTTTACCAGGTAAAGCCCAGTGAGCTATATAGAGATTTTTTCAGAAGCGACCTGGCCACAAATGATAGCTCAACGAAGTGGCGTATCACGTGGAAATTTACAGCAGCCAAATACTCTAAAACGCGCATTGATTCTAAATGTTTGAAGGAAAAAACCGGAGGACCCAGAGAAAAATCTACGCGACCACGGGGAGAGAAAGACGCAAACTCCAAATATACAGCAGGCGTCAGGGTCGGGATCTAGCACACAACCTCATGTATATCAGGCGAGGTTGTTAACATCTCCTAGCCACCCTCGGAGTGCACTGCGTGCTCACTCTACAACTAACCAGATGAGGCTTGCTCACTTTGCATACAATCTGCCACAGGACCAATCTCTCCTCTCAAGAGCTGGAGAAACGTAACCCTAAGTACGACATTCTAATGATACGGTTCCTTGTGTGTTTGTGTTATCATCGTAGGTGGGAGAGGCTTAGACCAGAAGACTCTCCCCGAGGGCCACAAAGCACTTCAGACTTTCCGCTTGCTGGGCCAATGAGCAAGGGGGAAGTACTTTAGCTGTTTTTATCCAAGAGGGGTCATGCATTGGGGCTTCATTTCAAGATGTTTTCAGTCAATTAATGAGCGTTAATACACGTGCGAAGACACCACAGCATCCAGAGAAATCTTACACGCGCGTGAGGGGACAACGCCTAATCCGCGTACAGATGGAAACAGATGGCGATTAGCCCACTTGCTATACTGTGCGAGCAAGTGTATGGCACCCTGACGCCCACGGGAAGGGAGTTTCACAGCGTTTGTGTGATCCACCAACCCTCGCCGGCTGGCTTCCTGCCTGGAGTCCGGGAAATGTCGGTGCCGTGATCGCCGTCACCATCAGTCACGATGAAGAACTTCGTCAAGTCATCGCCGTCCCGTGTGGTATCTCAATGAATATCAGTTTAACACGTAGGCTTTCGCGACTAATATTATTCATAATAAATGTGTTTGGTCGGTGACTTTAATCGCCACCTCCGCCTTCCCACCTCTCCCTCTCACCTGTTGAGACCCCAACAATTAGAATGTTTTTATTTTATATATTTTGACCAATATTATTTTATTCATGATTCATGTCGGGCCCTATTTTCATAGCTGGGGAATTGTATACTGCCCCCCCCTCTACCTTCCACCAGTTTATATCAGAATGAGAATGTTAATCCGATGAGTTATGAAGCTATTTTGCACAGATGTCCAGTAGGGGCATGGGGTGAGAACGCCACAAAAACAATCAATACACAAACACGATAGGAGTGCAAAGTTTACGAAATGTAAATAAATTACAACTGCATCGTATTTCTATCTTACCGGGCAAGGCCCACTCAGCTGTTGGCTTATTTTTCAGAAGAGACCTGTCACAAATGAGAGCTCAACGAAAGTGGCTTAATCGCGATGACCGCTTCCGACTTGAAATCGTGGCTCCATCTCAAATTCAGGTCGGCGTGTTGTCACTCGGCTTCCGCCGGCTTGCCCTGAGTCAGTTGTGCAGATATACTTAAAACCAAAACACTACAGTATGGTACATATTTAAAATGTACAGTACCTATAACATTTCAGTATTGTCAAACTGGCATGTACTACATTTGTAAAGTTCGCTTCTAATCTCATTTTTTGTTCCCGTTAATAATCTATTCAGCTTTGTTTCACTGCACCTTTGTAATTTTGCGTCAATTGCGTGTCATGTTCAGGCCGCCTGAGATGTAACATCAATAATGTATGTTTGTATTGTGCATCTACGGGGCAACCTTGAAACTGTGCTCTGTGAAACCTGTGGCCTTACAAGTATGGTGGTTATAAATAATAATAATAATAATGATGCTGATGATGATGGCAATGACTTTCAGCCCCCTATTATGAATAATCAGTTTCTTTAGGATACCTTCAAGGCATCTTCGCGCATGTCTGCCGCACCACAACCACCGCATACATTCGCCGGGGTTGTCCTGCTGCCGAGTGAATAAATGTTGCTCACTGCTGATGTGCAATCACTCCCGACACTAAACACGTGTGCCAGTGGTCACTTTGCCCATGGCATCCCAACCATACCAACTGGTCATCCAGTTCCAACCAGTACGTGATTTATCTTCTTCTGTATGTTTGTTCTCGGTCTGGCCAATTATAAACATTTGCAAACGATACCTCGCTGTTCTCGTCGATGAGCTTAAACCATCAGCACGCTGCTGGCCATCGGACAAAGACGGCGGTCACCGCATCGCGCGCTTTCAGATGCATTTCTGCGGCCGTCTGGAACGCTCTTGCTTACAATATTGCGAAGCCACCGGAGCTATGCGCTCTTAAATCTCGATTGAAAACGCGACTTTTGAGAACTGCTTTTTGTTTTTAGTTTGTTGTTCCGTTTTACCCGCGCCTCTGGTTTGCGCGGTTGGCTACGTACGGTGCGAAAGAAGTTCAACACACGTGGATACATTGCATCGGTTTCAAGTCATACTCAGCTTCAAGTCACACTCAGCTGTCTCTGAAAGGAAAATGAAAAACGTCTCCGCTCTTTTTGATGTGCTTTGCATGCAGAACATGAAATGAAATATGAGTGTGTCAGGGCTATGCAAGATTTATATATATATTTTTTCTGTTAAAGTTGTGTTTCCACTGAGACGGCATCGTTGGTGTGGTCAAACTGGAAGTTATGATAATTACACGCGCTAAGTTATGTTAATTCGATGCACGCTAAGTTATGTTAATTACATGCGCGCTAAGTTATGATAATTGCATGCACACTCAATTATTTTAATAACATGCGCGCTAAGTTATCTTAATGACATACGCCCTGAGTTATGTAAATTGAATGCGCGTTAAATTATGTTAATTGCATGCGCGTTACGCAATGCTAATTGCATGCGCGTCAAGTTATGTCCTTGCGGTATGAAGGCAATATGTGTGAGAGTTTAAGTGCCATTGATGTGGACGCTTCAGGAGAGAATGGCTCGTCGTGGTGTTTGTCTCTGTCCCTGCCTCCATCGTTGGGGTGGCATGGCCTCAATCGCGCAGCTGTGGCCCGGTGATGTCCAGCAACGGGTTCATTGTTACCCTCAGCAATGTCACAGCCAGGCGGAGTCGCGACGACGTTTGCGTGCCGCTGGAGGGGTCCATCCTGGACAGTCTCCGTTGTTTCCCGCTCGCTCGCTGTGCGCCTGCCGGGGGGTCTTCTGCCAGATCTGGCTGCGATTCTGGGATGGTGGAAGCAGCAGCGCGGACCCCAAGAAGGGGGGAGGGGGGGGGATCGTGACTCGATTTGGCAGCCTGCAACACAGCAGCGGCAGATAGATGATATTCTTTGAGTTATTTATGTAATTTGTGTTCCCCAGGCTGTCCTGGGAAACACACATTGCGTTGCGCCCTGTTATTCTTCATATACTCAGGAAACCCACACGGAGTCGGAGAACTTCATCGCTCGTCGGATCCCTCCAGTCCAAGTTAAGATTGCCATTCTAATTGAGTCGTTGGATAGTTTTCACGAGGCTCCTGCATTGGCTTTTAATCCTAAGATGCCGTCAGCCCAATTCATGACGAGCTGTCTGTTTATTGCACACGTGGGGAGGACACCGGAGAAACCCCACGCGCACGAATGGGCGACGCGCATATCCCCGTACGGACGGAAACAGATGGCGATCAGCCCACTCGCTGTGGCGTCTACTCCGACTGAGCCAGGCTACGACTCGGCACGCTTCAGGGATGGTTGCCGGGCTCGCGTCGTGCCTGCTGACAGCGCCACAACCCGCCTCGGCCCGAGACTTTCGCGCCGCAGAATTCGCCGTTGTCACTTGTGCCCGTGACGTTTTGTCAGTTGTACGATCGCTGATGGTTCCTGATGAGCACTAAGCGCACAAAGCTATTCCCAGTCCATTGCGTCTCACAAAACGAATTGCTGATTTGTTTTAAATACGTATAGCGTAGGTTTCTTCTATACATCATAGTAACTGCCGTTCCTCTTTTATGTTTTTGCCGCTGTATCACACACTGGCAGAGCTGGATTCTAACAAAGCAAATGTGGGGGGGGAAAACCAGATTGTGACCTCTGACTACAGATGAACGATGAAGATGCTGGCAAGGTGCTGCGCAGTGAAGGGAAAGCAACCGGAACGTGTAGAGAAGAACAAGACAGCGCCTGTCGACGTGATCGAGGAGGCTGTGGTGGATGTAAGACGGCAGGTGACTGAGGCACGCGACTTGAGCGGCTGCTGATGGGAGGAGGCCTAACGGCAGACGGTTGGATGATACTCTCGGGAGCTGGTCTTGGCAGTCAGACATCGGCTGTGAAACCGCTGAGGGATCAGGCAGAAGGAAGCGATGGCTTAGAGCGGTGGTGTTTGGTTTGGTGTCCTTCCCCACCCCCCCCCAGCACCTCCGATTAGTGATGTTGGCTTCGTACGGTGCGAAAGAAGTTCGGCGTACGTACGATGTCTGCTAGACATTTTTTGTCGTTCGACGAGACAGCTAAGGAAAGATGATACATTCGATAGTTATTTGTTGCATTAAAAAAGTCACCTTTTTGAAATGTCGGGGTTTTATAGCAACTTAGAGCTCGTTGTCAATCCGAAGCTGGTAGATGACATCCATACACTGTGTCGATCACGAGTGTTGTTTGGCCATACGTCACCATGGTTGTCTAGCGCGGTTCGTGAACGAAGGTGGCCAGGTCGGTTCAGATACCAGTCGCGACTGATGTGGAAAGTCAGGTCGCCGGGTCGTCGGGGATCGCACGCTAACCGCTGCACCATCGCTCCACCACACACGATCGTTTCCAGGACGTAGCGTGCATCTGTGTTGTCGCCATCCGTGCTCACCGCAGGTGCGGGCCAAGGACAACAAACATCAACAGTCCATGAGAGATGCTGAGTTTTAAAAACATATAAAAACGATGACATGCAATTTTGTTTTTTTATTTTCAGGAAGCAAAGTGTGGTTAAATTTCGATTTAAAGCTTTCGTGACTGCAGGGATTCATCTTCTTGGTTCTTTCGGTAAAGGGAAGTAATAAAATAATAAAAATAAAACATTCGTCGTTATTATGTTTTATTTTTATTATTTTATTACTTCCCTTCTACGTGATTTTACCGAAAGAACCAAGAAGAAGCAAAGTGTGCTCATATTATGGCGCATGCTTTGTCTGGAACCCTTAGCTTCAAATCTGCCTGCTTAGGGCCAACGATGACCCTAATCTGGGCCTGGCTCTTGCACATTGCGCATTTGTGCCTTGCGAAATCTGCCCGAATGCGTGTGTGGTCCTTGTGTCTGTGTGTGTGCGCGCGGCGTGCAAACACACAACAACAAAACCATGGTTTTCGGCAAAATACTGCCGCAATGACGCGTCCGCTTACGCACGAGATTACAGCGGAGACAGCGAACGACGAAAAATGAGGCCACGTTCCATCATTTGAATTTGGCCTTGAGCGCCTCTCCTGTTCCATTCTTTTGCTGACCTTTGGGCAACTCGATTCATCGCGCTGGGAAGAGAGAGAGAGAGAGAGTCGCAACAAGTCAACCTTTAACTCCTCACGCTACGCAAAGAGATTCGGCGATGCGCAGACGCAGAGGAGTGTTCACGCCGCGACCGCCCCCGTGTCGCAACTCCTGGCGACTCCTTCACACTGCGATTGCCCCGCACTTTCCGCGTGCCGCACAAACGGTGGCACGCCGCAGGGCGGCGGGCGATGTGCGTGTTCTACGCGAGTCGAGTACAACGTCGCGTGCCTGAACGTTGCTTGTACATGCGGAGGAACAACCCGGAGACAAATCCGCGCGACCACGGGGGAGAGAGACGAGCAAACTCCAAATATACAGCAGCAGGCGTCAAGGGTCGGGATCAAACCCGCGACCTCCTGCATACCAGGCGAGGTAGTTAACATCTCCAAGCCACCGTGGCACCCCAAGAAGGATGATGAAACTAGGTGCATAACAGAAGGGACTTAGCCAGCAGTGCATAGCGCCAGGAGGTTTGCTCCAGACATAGAAGGAGGAAGAGAGAATGGGCTGATGCCGAAGTGTGAATGATTTATTCTCAGCTATGAGAAGGTATACATTCACCGATGCAAGAAACGTTATAGGAGGGATGTCGACTTGATACCCGACATTACCGTGCACGTGGTTGATGGGAAGTTCATGAGCTCAAAGCAAATGAGGATGCCAGGAATTTCAGTCGTTGACGCAGCACCGTGAGAAATTAGACGCAGCATTTAATATAATAATAAAACACAGTGATAAGTTTTCTGTGTCAAGAGTGATTGCTTAATTCATGAATGTAAAGTGATTAAGGTACTGCATTACAAAATGTAAGATATCTGTGCACTGCCATGTCAAAACACTCACTCACACGCTCTCTGTCTCTATATCTGAATTTAATAAACCCGCATGCCAGCGGCGATCATTAGCGAGGCACTAAAAGGTGGGCCCGGTGACTCTAAGTCAGTGTGTACCTCAAGCAAATGTTAATAATTATAACACCCTGTCTGGCAATAATCTCACATTCAAATGTAAATTACGTAATTATATACACCTCGGCTTCTGTTGATCGGTAAACACGTCATGATATATCTATACTTTGGGAGGTGGTAATTAGTGGAGTTGAAGACCCTCGCATTAAGCAGTTTTTATTTATTTCATTTTTTGTCGTTGCTGAAATGTATATGCCATAGGGGTGGTGTTCCTAAGCTGCCGAATTAATTTTGATGAGCCAAGGTTCTCTTAAAAGGGCTCAATCTAATTATAAATTGTATGTCTCTGCACTTTTGATGTACCCCCTTGATCGTGGAAAGCCTGTGAAGTATAAATATATATTTTTATTTTACAGAGAAGCTGCATAACTTGAGCTGGTTTTAATGTTTTTGGTGGGGAACTGTCACTTGTTGAAGCAACTTACCTCATGTAAGAGTCTACGGTGATATTATGGCGTGTGATTGCGCAGTGTATTAAAAATAACAATCATAAAACCAGGAAAGATGTTGCTCTTTGATATGCTCAACTTTGTTTGTGTTTAGTTTATTGTCCTTCCCCCGCACCTCTGATTAGCACGGTTGGCTACGTACGGCGCATAAGCTCAACATACATACGTGGTGTAAGTCCACGCTAAACACATGTTCACACGTACGTATGTTGAACTTTCGCACCGTACGTAGTCAACCGTGCTAATCGGAGGTGCATTTTCACTACAACGCGGGTCTTTTATTCGTAATTCGGAATGCGCCCATTATAACGCGGAATGCGCTCATTATAACGCAAAACGCTCCTTGTTATAACGCAGAACGCGCCTGTTATAACACAGTTTCTGAGCGATCAATGATGAACTACTTACAGTGATACAGTAACGCTGAGTGATGCAGCAACGTGGTTGCGAAGTACCCTCACTAATTCGTCCTGCCATCTCACTGCGCGGTGTGCGTAATAGAAACGTCGTTTCTCGCCAAACGTTATCGTTACATCATTTATGGGGAAATCGTTTCTGTTTTAACGCGCCAATTTTCAGCAACGCATCTACCGCGTTGAACGAGGACTGACTGTACGCATATTTCGCACCGGGGATGAAACGAGATTTTCCTGGAGAAACCCCACACATGCCGAGAGATAGCATCCCACATTTCCCCAAGACAAGGTTCTATCATCTCGCTTGTTTTTATCGCCACACGCAGGCACCGTGTTTTCTCCCCGGATGGCCACCACACACACGATGACTCCCATCTCTTAGCGATCCACCACCCCCACCACTTCGAAGGTACTGGATCATTACGGAAGCACAGTTGATAACGATCACAGCAGTCACCTGCCAAGTGAGGTCCACAACGCCACGTGGGGTCCACACCGTCCTGGCAGAGACCCTTCCGTTGGTAGAAATACATCGAAAGATTTCACCACCGGTGCAGGCTCGAGGCTGAGTCCGCCCACACCAAAGCCAGTACGTATTTTCAAAACAGTTGTGTGTGTGTGTGTGTTACGTGCATGCAGTCGCCGCAAGTGATTGGGGCGGCAACGCGGTGTTGGAAGAGAATCTCCTTGCATGAAGGAGACGTCATTCATTTGTTGTCTCCCTGTCCTGGGGTCAGCTTGGGAAATTTCAGAAGCACTGTGGCTCAGAAGCCGGACGCGCTGTTTCCCCCAGAGCCAATCTTTCTCTCTATCCTTCTCCACCCAGCATTTTGGCCCTGAGCAGCCAGCCAACTCGCCCGCTCTCTCTCTCTCTCTCACCATCTTTGTTTGTAGCCGATTTTTTTTTCTACAAAAACACATTTTCGTTTGAATTTTTTTCCAGAAGGCACACCATTTGTTTTCATTATGTAAAGGAGAAAACGTTTTAGAAATAAATAAATAAACATCCAATGCTATTTTGTTTTTTGGAGGGTGGGAATCCAAGCGTCGATCTAAAATACATTTTCATACGAACCTCAAAAAGCCACTTAAATGCGGCTGTAAGTCGCGCTCACAATGGAAGTAATCTCATCTCGTCATTTCATCATCAGCCACGAATCAGGCCACTGTCCACTGAAGAACCTCACCACATACCCATGACCATTCCTCACGGCACCGCGGTCCATCTCGCCCACCCGCGCTTCAGATGACATTGACCGTGCGTTGTTTTTGGGGAAAGCGATTAACTCTCCGAGTCCCCTAAAACGTTTCGTGTGAGCCTCCAACTCGCCCCTCACCTCGCCAATGTCTCGACAAACACAACGTAACATCCTCGTTTATATCTGAACGATTCTGCTTCCAATTCAACGAGGTTGGACTCACCATGCACAGGGTCCGTGTCTTGGCCATAGCAATGGTCCGATCCAGCGGAGGAATCCACTTTGTCGTGCCCGATGATTCCACGCACCTCCGGCTTCGTGATCACCGTCCCAAACCGTGGCGCAGGCCTCGTGAACACGCGCAGCTTCTGCCCACTGTGGAGCCATGATCGTGTCGGGGGTTTGACGTATGTGTGTATGATGAACTTCTTTCACACCGTACGAAGCCCACCGTGCTATTGGGAAGGTGCTGCGAAAGGGCAACACACTTAACACCGTGAGCAGTGCAGTGCCGATTGAAGGGATGAATCCATCAAACAAAGGCGGTGGTCACTGCATCGCACGGCGCTTCCAGATGCGCTTCTGCGGCCGTCTGGAACGCTCCTCCTTCCGATATTAGGAAGCCACTAGGAACGATGCAATTTTATAATCTACATGGAAAACTCGTTGTTTAGTTTGTTGTCCTTCCACCGCACCTCCGATTATCAGTGGTTGGTTACATACAGATGCGATAGAAGTTCAACATACGTGCGTATGGCAACACAAGTACAATAGCCACAGCGGAAAGTCACCTTTTAGAGACAATCAACAAGGTAACCCTGACTCAATACATTGCTGGATGAAGGCCTCCCCACACCATGTTGGTCATAGTGTGTTGCTTGACCATACTTCACCACGCTGGTCAGTGTGCGTTGGTGCGGGGGAGATGCTCAGGAACTCTACCGATGCCGCTAGGCCACCGATATCATCTGCAGCTGAGAATCGAACTTCGGTAGCCGGGTTTGTAGCGCAGTGCGCGATAATCCGCTGTACCACGGCTCTCAACCCTGAGATATGCAGAGTGACGAAAAGTTATTATATATATTGAAATCCCACCTGGTCAGTTGTTTTAATGTCCTCTCACAATGGCGCCTCTGCTTGCGTAAAATAACTCCTCCCAGCATCCAGCATCATTGTGCCCTGCCTGTTGAAAAGCCATTCATCCTCCCACACAAAACAACATATGCCCCGCTGTTAGGCAGCTCTGCGCGGCTGTCAATGCTCCACGGTACAGCGTTACCAGCATTTAGTAAAGTGCTGCCCACATTGAACAGATTTGAATGGCGCACAGCAAACACAATGGAGACACGTGACGGCTCTATCCATCCGCGCTAGTTATGGCCGTTAATAAGCAAAGGAAATGTCACTGAATGCCGGTGACAGGTGCGTAGGCCGCCTTTGCTTATTCGTGACACCGCGGGAGCCCACGATGTGTCACTGCGTCACCGCGTTTTGTCCGTGGAAGAAGACGAAGAGGAAGAAGACGCAAAATAAAGATGAGATTTTCAAAGCAAGAACTTCGTTTCAGCAGATCGCTTTGTCGATTCAATTCGGGTCATCTTCACATCGTCGCTTGACTCTTACCGATGACAGCAAATTCATTTTACGGTCGACCTACGCAGCCCCTCGGCCAGTCCGATTCTGGACGAAGACCATTCGGCCACTCTGTGCAAGCAATGCGGAGTCGTTTGACCGTGTTGCAAGTGCAGCCCGGTACACACACACACACACACGTGGCATTGAGTAACAGGCTCATCCAGACCGGGTGAAGGCAAGCAAAGTGGGGTTGATTTAAACCAAGGAGGCGAAGTGCATAATAAGCGTCGCGTGATGAGTTGATTATACGTGTCGCGTTAAGTTTTACGGCAGTGCCATTAATGCGAGGATTTAAGGCGACGGACGGTACGTTTCTGCAAATATGGCGGGCAGTGCCTCGTGGTGCCACGGCTATCGGCACGGCACTTGCGGTCAAGCGAGGTCACCGAACTCGCTCTCTCAGCGCGCTCCGTGCCTCGGCTCTTGGCGAAATCTGCGTGACTGGGCCGAAACGACAGCGACGTCTCCCTCGCACATTCACAGGCGAACAATTAGCCCGCGCGTGTCTGTGCGCGGCCACTCGGGAGACACGGGTGCCCGGGAGTGGTATTGGCCACTCCACACCCTCTCGCGTGCAGCGCTGGCCTTCGTAGGTGCTACTCGCGAGCATCACTTGGCCACTAATGACAGCTCGACGAAGTGGCTTACCACGTGGACATTTACAGCGGTCAAATTCTCTAAATGCACGTTGATTCTTAATGTGGAGGGAAAAACCGGAGCATTTAGCTCATGAGTGAAATTCGTCCTATCTCAGTAATGTTCTTGCTGATTGTCGGTCTCTCTCGTCCCCAATCTGTCTCCGTGCGTCTATTTTACTGTTGGAATCTCTGTGGAGTAACTTGAGCGAAATAATTGCTGATGGCCTAGATGTTTGAGTTCTTTTTTTGCTCTGGTGGGGGGGGGGGGGAATTAAAATGTTGTACAAGCGCATTGACTCGAACGATGGATAGCTGCCAACAAACATAACGAGAAATGTAAAATGCATGAGTTTGTAGGCTCTGATATTGAGCTGTAGTATTTTTCTTACAAGTTTGTTTCACTTTATTCAGCATATTTCTGATGTAAAAAGCCTGTCAGCAAAAAGAAAAAAAAACACAAAATGGATGCACGAGGCTGATTTTTTTTACAGGAATTTGTTTTGTGAACCGTTCGTAAAATATAAAAATGTGGCCTGAATCAATGCGAAATTGCACATGGAGCATTCTGTGTATTGGTATATCACACTTTGAATAGCTGGCCTCTATAGTTTCCTCCAGTAAAAAAAAAAACTTGATTGATACATGATTTATATATTACACTGTGTAACAAGACATATTTGTCCCTGGGTAGTAAGTGTTATTTTCTAATTGCTAATGCCTCAAAAGTACAGAAAGTGTCTATTATTCCCCATAAACTTTGATTTTGTGACCAGGACATTGATATTTTGAAATGTACCTATTTTCAATGAGACAACGTGGTGTGCATTTGTGTCATTCCTTCACATAAAGTCCTGGTCACAAAAGCAAAGTTTGTGGGGAATAAGAGCCATTTATATACTTTTTAGTCATAAGCAATTAAAAAATAACACTTAGTATCCACGCACAAAAATTGTGTTACAAAGTGTTCTTTATGTATATAAAGAATGCATCGACAAACCTTAGGGTATTTATTATTCTTGCATTGCAAAAAAATACGAAACAAACATTGTGCCATTGAAATGAAACGTCACAGTAATTGTGCGTAAGTAGCATGCTGTGCGTTCAATGTAAAATACCAGGATTAACAGTTAGGTTATTTTGGATCAGATCGTGCGAGAGTAATGTCAGTAGTGTTTACGTCATGGGCAAAGTTGCAACAATTCGACAAATTGTATCACATCGTTAAAAAAAGTTGTGCTTGCTTTTCAACATTTCTGCTTTACTTAAAAATCTCATAAATTGAGGATTAGAGTAAAACAAAGAAAATACGTTCTATCTCCACGATGATAAACCCCAGAATAAACAACACGCGAATCGTCACTGTGCAAAGCGAAAGCCTCCGTTTAGAATGTATCATTGCTTGCTGGGAGAGTTAATCATCGCACTCTTCCAGTTTTACAAGGCACCGTTTGCCGATATCGCCCAACCACCAGAAGCATGCACCAGCGTGCTTTGTAAAATGTGCAAAGCCTGGCCACTGTCAGGGACTTGTACAGCATCCGTTGGCAACATCACGCTGCGACCCGCACATTTGATTATGGAGTTGGGCACAAGATAGATGATATTTTAATGTACTTGACCCTGCCCTTGAAATTTCACGGTCCATTTCCATCCACCCCACCTTCCTCCCCCAAGTCGCTAACCTCCAAGACCTTTACTGTGCCGGCAGCAAACCCCCAAGAGTGGGATATTGTTCCTTGTGGCACATTTACATCACACACCCGCGTATGCACACGTACACACACGGTCCCTTTGACAATGCATTTTTCAAAAAATGCAAAAAAAAAAATCTAAATCATTTTTCAAACTGCACCGTGAGAATTGTGCACCCGGTTAACGTGACCGAGCGAGCGAGCGAGTGAGCGAGCGAGCGAGCCGCTACGGATGGACGGAGGGCATCTGGCCTCCTCCTGCTTGTCCATAGATTTTGATGTCCACGGTAATTAGCATATGCGCGGATTACGATGGAGTCCATCGTATGTACCACTTAATATCCCAATCTTCGTTTTCGTCTGGCTGCTGATGTTGATGTAGAGCAACGGCTGTGATTTGATTTTTGGTTTTGCATTCAGGTGGTTGAGCCAGACGATTGCTTCAGGAGCAGCGGAGCGGTGCATCATCGCTGCGTCGCTGCCTCCTTCGTACGGTGTTTGCGAATCGGGCACCGAGTCGCTGTACGTTCCATCGTCTGCTCTGGATGACCACAGTCGCGCACCGGAGAGAGTTTTTTTTACTTCCCATTTGTGCCTCAAGCATCCGCGTCTGCGGCTGCCACGGTTTGTGTGGCCAGAAGCTTCGTGGACGATCGAAGCCAGGCAACGTCGGTGCATCCTTCGTGTCTTTCACGAGGAGGTGTTTGCTCGCGACTACTTGTCAACTCCATTTGGCTATCCGATCATCATCGCAATCGTCGTCAGAGTTGAAGGCTGAGCACGTGGGTCCACAAGGGCCTTGCCACGTGACCTCACGGGGTGGTGGTGGTGGTGGTGGTGAGGGACGTTGTTGAGATCCTCCAGGTGGATGGCGGAGACACACGCTTTCTCTACAGATCTCTATGGGTTTCTGTGTATCTCTATGTGTCTCTGTGTATCTCTATTCATTTCTTGTGTGTTTCTATGTATGTCTATGGATCTCTATGTGACTCGATGCATCTCTGTGTATCTCTCTGAATCTCTGCTCACGTTGTTCACCATTCGATTCACCGCGGCAAAGGTAAATATTGTAATAACTGGTGCAGACAAAGATGTAAGGAGAACTTCATGAACAAAGAAAATAATAAATAAAAAGGGGAAAGAATAGTCAGACAGGGGTTTTGATGAGGGAATTTTTCTGGGATTGATGATGGTGGGAGCCAGGTTTTAGGTAAGCACCCATATGGGTGGCTTTCCTGTAGACAGAGTGTCCCATTGAGCCATCTGGTCTCTTTTCGATTGAAACATCCAATAATGGTAACTTGCCATCCTTTTCCACCTCCATGGTGAATTTGATGGCTGGGTGTATGGAATTGATGTGGTTGAGAAATTGGTTCAGAGCTGGTAGGTCATGTGGCCAGATGACGAACGTGTCATCTACGTACCTCTTCCACAAGGACGGACGTAGAGTGGATGCCTGGATGACATCTGTCTCAAAATTTTCCGTGAAAACATTGGCTACAATTGGAGATAAGGGAGAACCCATTGAAGTACCTTCAACTTGTTTGTAGAATGTTCCATTCCAGGTGAAGTAAGTGTTGGTGAGGCAGTGTCTCACCAGGGCCGGTACATCAGCATGCAGTCCTTGTTGGACCAAATCTTCAATGATTGCAATGGTGTCAATCACAGGAACTTTGGGAAACAAAAATGCTATGTAGAAACTAACAAGCAAATCATCTGGAGATAGTGAGATGTCCTTAATTAACGATACCAAGTGAGCTGAGTTAAGTACAGCTGAGGTGGTCTTACCAGTGAATGGTTGTAAGGTCTCAGACAGAAATCGGGCCAGTTTGTAGGTGAGTGAGTCAATTGTGGAGACGATAGGACGAAGTGGTGTGCCTTCTTTATGGATTTTTGGTAAGCCATGCAATCTGGGTGGTCTAGATTTAACTTTGAAAAGTTACGAGGTATATTGTGTCTGCAATGCACACTGCTCGCTCACTTGACCGTAATGCCGTGTCGGTCACCAATGATTGCGATGACGACGATGATGAACTTTGTCCACCAGCACGGCTGTCACCGGCTTCGTCGCTGCCCCGTTTGTACTTCACAAGCAGCCAAATGCTCAAAATTGGTCCCCTTAACCCACGAGGCATTCGTGGCCCTGACTTGCGTTTCGAGCGAGGTCGGGTGTCGGGTTGCCTCTCATTGCCACGCCAGGGTTATACCGCGTTGGCGAGACGTCCCTGCGAGTGCGGGCACCGCCGAGCTTAGTGTGCACGTTCGGAGTCCAGCTCTTTGAATTCCACGGTTCCCTGGTAGCGTGGTCGCGTGCCGCTTTGTTACGGAGGCGCGCGGTTCGAATCTGGCAGGCCGCCCATTACCGTTACGATAACAATAATGGGCACAGTCTGATAATAGTAATTGCGGATGAATTTAAGGCGCCTTTCAACTGTGGATCGCATGCGCCGCCATGTATGGGAAGCAGAAAAGAAACAGAAGCTGCAGGGCAATTAGCCATACCTAAAGGGGGAAAGGCCACTTCAAAGAGATGAGTTTTCAAGGCATACTTAATACGAATCTGTCTTGTTACCAAAGGCAAAGTGTTGTTCCACAGTCTGCCAAAAGACTGATCACCCCCGGATCAGAGCCTTGGCTGAGGAGTCCTTGGAAGAAGGCGATCCAAATGTCTCAGGGAGCTCGTTGGAGTGCAGTCGACTGTGCACTGGCCTCATGGTTCAATGTTTGCCAAATTGAAAAATCATCCGTAAATGACCCCATAGGAATATTCGAAGCCATAAGTAACATTAACGCCTCCATATCACCGTTCCACTCATTTCAACGTGCAGCAGGACTTTTGGCGAGTTACCACGAAAATGGAAGAAAAAAAAATCTAATTTATTAGTATTCAATCGTTTTAATATTTATGTTATTTATTTGTTATTTGCTTCATTGTAAAAGTGACAAAGATGTATATTATTTAGGTTAGGGGTAGAGTTGGAATGACTGTCCGATACACATCATTCCTAATTGGTAGTTATTAAATGAAAGGGGAAAAGCCGTTCCGATTTGCCAAACGTCGTTTCACGCGTGCCTTTCGACGAACGCAACCCGCTCGTAAATCGAGGAAAACCTCCGTATCTGGTTTACAGAGTTGGGACTTTACAGCAGTGAGCATTGCTGATGAGTCCTAATGAAGACGAAACCGGTTCACAGTTTGATCTAGCACTGTCTCACTGCCGATCTCGCTCGGTCGCATTCGCTCGAATTTCATCGCGGTCGGGTGACCCAAGACGAGGCGACCAGCGGTGCACAGCCGCTGCGTGCTTCGTGCGTCGTTTGAAACGTGCACGGCGTCGTGGTCTGCGGCGCTGTGATTCTGTTACGATCGTCGCGCTCTCGCCACCGACAGATTTGACGAAACAGAGGCCGCTTCTTGAAGTACAAAACAAATGAGTGCGCGGAGTAACGCAGAGGTCGGTGACCTGCGTCTCCGGCGATGCACGCGGCGCCTCTTTGAGGACTGCAGTGCGGCCTCTTGGAAGTCGAATAAAATGGCTCTCATTGTTGTCGCTGCCGACCCCTGACAATGGAAGTCCAGTTCACCGTGGGAGTTCAGTTTACCATGGAAATCCAGTATGCCATGGAAGTCCAGTTCACCATGGAAGTCTAGTTCACCATGGAATTCCAGTTCACC
>CM025670.2:971866-992034 GCA_014621495.2 Entosphenus tridentatus | reverse complement strand
GTCAACGCGTGACGTCACTCCGTGAGGTCAACGCGTGACGTCACTCCTTGAGGTCAACGCGTGACGTCACTCCGTGAGGTCAACGCGTGACGTCACTCCGTGAGGTCAACGCCTGATCCACTTTCACGCGACCGTCGCTCCGGCAGAAGTGTTTCTGCCATTTTTTTTTTGCCCGATGAACGTGGGACCAATTTCTCTTTTTGACGAGGCAAATATTGTCGGTCGCGTAATGAAACAAAGTAAGCGTTTTCTGAAGTCCACTTAACAACAAACAAAAACCCGCCGCTTGTGAAAATAGTCGCGCTTCCGAGTGGCCGTGGAGATGCCACCGTCAAGTGTGCTCTTCCGTTCTCAATCACGGCGCTTCCTCTCCCACCTCCACCACACTTGCTTCCTTCACTTCTTCAGACGGAGCGGTTTACAGCGGCATCTCGCTATCGATCACAGTTGACATTCGCCACTTTATATATAAGCACGCCATTTACTTATTTATTTGTTCAGCCTTACCCAGGAGAGGCTCACTGATAATTATGAAGGCACGCTTTTCAGGAGGGGTGCTATACCCAGCTTGTGTTTGGCCGATTTTATTTTTCGAGCGTGATTGTTGCGTGCAAGGACACTACAGTGCCCAGATAACTCAAAGTTACCCCCCCCCCCCCCCCGCTGTAAGCCTTCACAGACTGTAGGAGCAAGTGCCGTTAGCGAGTAAGCGCCTGTGAAGGCCGGCACGGCACACAAGACGAGGGTGGGTCTCCAGTGGGGATGTTTACACACCGCACCAGGTACTCATTTGAGGCGGATTCGACCTAGGAGAGGTTCAGCACCGGTTCAGATAATCGTCACCGGTGTTGGCCGTGAGCGGGTATCGATCTCGGCTTGCTGGGGTCATAGCGCAATGCGCTAACCGTTGCACCACCGCTCCCCACGCCTGTACAACATGCGCACACACGGGTGCAGCTGTATATCAATCATTCTGAAACCCACTTCACGTACTGCATTCCACACACACTCTATTAGCTACGAAGTAGATCTTACGACATATCTCATTCTTGCATGCGTATATTGTATGTAAAGTTCTTTCTTATATCAATTTCTCCTTACCAAATTAGTGTGCGTTTTTTTTATCCACAAGTCATCAGGCTGAGATGAACACACTCGCATGAGATGGACAACCGAGCTAAACAACCGTGGCCCAAAGCTCAAAGCTCAAGAGCTTCTGACACATTGATCTGACGTGGGCCCTCTACCAGTGAAGCAACTCAGCCATCTGCAGGTGCACATTACACACATTTGTTGCAGCAACACCACAGGAAAAAAAAACTTTCCCAATGAAATTGAACGAATACATGCGAAAACGGATTAATTATAATCTGGCTGTGACAAACGTGGCTGAAGCTTGCTCCTCTCTGCAGGGTGGTTGCCGTGTGATAATTATTTGCAGAGAGCGCATCTAATGGCTGGGACACCAGTATTGGCAGTGACCTACATCCGAGCCCTATATTGTGATGCAAGCAAAGTGTGTTCCTGCATGTCTCTGTTAGAGTAAGAGCGGCGTGCGTTTTGCTCCTTTCAAAAGGCGAGCCAAAGCGGTCGCACAACATCGGGTACTGCCTGCCAATTCTCGACCTTAGTGCACTGTCAATTGCTGTACCCACACAGCAAAGTATCGGCCATTTTGTAACGCGGCAATATAGAACGGAGAATGACCGGCTCCTGGCATAGAAATATGGAATGTGAACGATTGGCTGAGGACCGACGGTCGAGATGAACTCCGCACGCTGTTGTCGACTGAGTGGGGAGATGCTTTCGATAAATGTTGGACGTCGGTGATGCTTTGTAGAGTTCACCGCCTTTTTTGCAAAGTGAACCCCAACAGAGTGCACAAAGTCCAATATCGATCTGTGAAGCAACAGTGCGTGTATTTCTCAACTCATTGATTCACATATCCCAATTGAAAATGACATTATTGGGATAGGTGAAATCTACAAAAAAAATGTTGTTTGGTAATGCTTGGTTCTGATCATATCTACCGCATGGCTGTATCGCAGTGCAGTCTGTTATCCTATCACGCGGTAGTTGCGTTCTGGAAGAACACCGCCTTCTAAAAAGAAATGCGTTACAATGAATAATATGTAATATCGGGGTAAAGCACAGCCTGCGATACCACGTGAGATGCGTACGCAGACTGAACAAAGACTGAGGCGCGTGTGTAGTAGCATCTCGAAGCATCCAGCAGCATCCCACTGCCTTGCTTGACGCTACACCGAGGCAGACGTTCGACCGCTTGTTCCTACTCACGCGACGTTGTTGCGTTCGCACGATCGCGTTATATCCAATTCGCATCCGCGTTATAAACAAATGCGTTCCCCTATTACATTTATCTCGTTGCCTGTGTTGCCCGGCTTCGGCATCATGCTGTTAGCGTGCATGTCAGGTCTAACAATGAGGTGACTTCTATTGTAGACATAAGCAATGGTGAACTGATTTATCATGCAATTGTTTTATTTTTATTTTTACGATCCATTTTAATAAGGAAGCTGCCACACTGGACTTGTCTGTCCGATGTCAAACTTCGAGATGCCAATTATTGCGATGTCAATACCCCACAGTTTTGTGATAAACTTTTCTCGCAGTTTAATGATTAATGTTTGTTCCCTGCTGTACTCTGTGCGCAATTAATGGAGATGCAATGCCGGATTATCCTAGGAGCACAAGTAGCTACAAATAAAGCTACAGGCTCCGTACTTTCAAGGGCCCCGCGCTAAATGCTTTCAAGCCATCAATTCCGGTTCAGTGATTCTGCACTTGCGCTATTACTATAGTACTATACCACCTTCAACTTTTACGAACGACTGGGTGTTTAAGGTTAGCGATGTGTCGTATTTGGCTGTATAGCAAATGAAAACATACAATTACTTTACTGTGCAAGTAAAAATTTCGTGCTTTAATATTTACGTGTTTTTTTTTATTATTTAGGGGGCCCCTTTATAACATCACGTGCTGCAGGCCCCGCACTAGCTTTGTCCGGCACTGTGGAGACGTAAATATTCTTAAACTGCGTTTCACTCAACACGGGCCTGCCATACGTCTCTCTAAATGAGTGCAACTTCACAATCGACAGCGCCCGTAGTACACATGGCTGTCAGCTGAACAAAGCTGACGTGGAGAATGAACGAGCGATGGTTTACTGTGGGCGCTGCCACGGCTGCGGTGGCGTGAGAGGTTTCGCACGCTGAAATCGCAGTCCGCAGGGCGCGCCGGTGCGATTCCATGTCCGAGCGCGGCTGTTGGAAACTCGACGGTTGCAAGTTTCTCAAATCTGCCCTCCCAGCAGTGCAAATGTGTTCATCGCAAGTAGTCCGGCAGCAAGGTCACGTGTGGTGGGGTAAAGCGTGGGTTCGCCCACCTCTTCCAACACGTCTGGTCAACGTGAAACAGTTGACCGAATATCCTCGAAAAGTTTGCTCGAGTTGGGGGGTGGGGGGGGGCTCCTTCCATCAGCAGTGGTGTGAGCAATAACCTTCAGGGCTGTGCCTTCACCTTCTGTGTATGTATGTTCAACTGATTTCGCACCGTATGTAGCCAAACTGTGCTAACGATTGGCCTCCACCAGACTTTTTGGGTAATGGAATGAATGAGGCCGCACCAATGAGAGAGGGCAGACAGGAGACAACACAAGCCGGAAAGTAAAAATGTGACGAAAAAATGAATTCGCTTCTTTTAACCATGACCCTGAATCGTCATCGCACAATGTGTCAGTGACAACCCAGACAGGTCGTGGTGAATGGCCGCACGCTTGCTGTGCTGTGTTACCATCATCGCCCTCGTCATCATCAGCAATGCTCAATCGACATCCGGATGAGGGCCAAATTACATATGTCTGTATGCGCGTGTGTGCGGGGGGGGGGAGCGGTGGTGCAGCAGTTAGCGCACTGCGCTATGAAACCGGCGACCCGAGTTCGATTCCCGCTCACGGCCAACACCAGTGATGAATATATTTGAACCGGTCCTGAGCCCCCTCTCCGCCCCCAGGTCGACTCAGACTCAAATGAGTACCTGGTGCAGAGTGTAAACATCGCCACTAGGGAGACAAAGGCGACCGGGCGTGGTTCTGGCCACCCACCCCCTCGTGTGCCGTGCTCGCTAACAGCACTTGCCCCTACATTCTGTCAAGGCTATACGGGGGATCTTTTTCTTTGTTTCGTGCCTAAGGTGTTTAGCAAGCACCCTTGCTCCGGCACACTCGGTGTACACAATGGGCGCTGGCCAATTACCGGCCGCATTGACCCCATGATGTGCCCTCGTGTCCGCTGTCTCCTCCCTGCACGTGCAAAATGCTCTCCATGAAACAAGATGACTTCTCTACAGGGCGGGGGGGGGGGGGGGGATGCGTACGGCTCTCAAAAGGGGTGAGAGGTTCTTTGGCGTGTCGCTATGAAGATGCCTGAGAAAGAAACGGGGCCTTCAATCGGCGATCTCAGGCACCGGGCAAGCTCCATGCCTCGTCTCCACCGTCACTTGCCTCTTAATCTGGCAAAACAAATTGTATTGTAAGTGGGGGTTTTTTTTCACGGTTACGTAAAAAAAAACTGTGACTCGTGCGACGAGCCTGCAGCCTTCGTAAATGTTGAGAGCCGTGATTTTAAACTTTGTTTTATTTTGCCAACTCCGCCAAGAGAGGCACCTCTCTTAAGGTCACGGCGAGATTGCTCTCCTCAATACGACTGTCGAATTGACTCTGCCGATGAAACAACAAAAACCGTGAGCTTTTTTTCAGCACACGGACGTGTCGCTTCACAAGATACACCGCCACGTGGAACCCTAACGCGATATACAGCGTTCGTATCGTGCGTTTCGACTGGGGAGAGGCCGTGCTGGGTGGTGGTGGTAGCTCAGTGGTTCGCGCGACGAACCCAGCCACCCGAGTTCGGATCCCCTCTCACGCCCAACACCAGCGGCGACAATCTTAACTCGCACTGGGCCTCCCCTAGGTCGACTCAGCCTCAAATCAGTACCTGGCGTGGTGTGTAGTAAACATCGCCACTCGGGAGACGAAGGTGACCGGGGCGTGGTGCTGCTGCTCGCTAACGGCACTTGCCCCTGCAGTCTGTTACAGGCTATGGGGGGGATCTTTGTCTTTGCTGGTAAGAGGCTGAGGTGGAGGAGTGGAGTCTCTGGGGGTGAGGAGAGGCTGTCGAGTGGAAGGGCGAGCGAGCGGGAGAGAGGGGAGCCACAGGACATTTTTTTTGCCAGTACAGACTTAAGAAGTTAAACGACAACAACAACAACAACAAAAAGCTTTAAGCTTGCTGTCAATAATAGAGGATTCGGTTTTTGTTGTTGTTGTTGTTGTTATTAAATAACCCAAAGGGCGGTTTGAATGTCATAAGGAGATGCAAACAAGGGCTAACGTCGAGCACGATCGACGTCCATGCAGCCTCGCAGAGTCGGGCACGAGCAGGAGGCATGCGGGCGCACGGCTCCGTCGCGGTTGGGGTAGCGGTCGCGAGCGGTGTGTATCAGGGGGGTGGGTGTCTATATTATAATAATACAGGGTGTTAAAACACCAACTAAATACACGTTACAAGCAGTGGCGGATTATGCTGGTAGCAAAAGTAGCTGCGTACGCTACGGGACCCGCACTTTCAAGGGCCCCGCGCTAAATGATTTCAAGCTATCAACTCCGGTCCAGTGATTCTGCACTTGCTCTATTACTATAGTCCTATACCGCCTTCTACTTTTATGAACGACTAGGTCTTTAAGGTTCGCGATTTTTCGTATTATCTGGCTGTATAGCAAATGAAAAAATACAATATCTTTACTATGCAAGTAAAAATTAGTGTTTTCATATTTACGTCTTTTTTACATTTAGGGTCTCTTTATAACATCATGTACTACAGGCCCCGCAAGAGCTTTGTCCGGCACTGGTTACATAGGCATCGAGTCGTCATTAGGGGCCATCCATTAATGACGTCACGCTATTATGGCCGATTTTTTACCCCGCCTCCACCCCTTGTCACACGGCATCACAAAAACTCAGACTCCCCTCAAATATGACGTCACTAAGCTCCGCCCCCCCCCCCCAAAAACCCATATTTCCATTTTGAAAATAAAACATGCCTCAAATCACTTTCAACTAAAACTATTGTCATAGTAGTGCGTATTTAATGTGGCGCTGCACTCTGCTGTTGTAGGAGAAAACATGTATTCAAAAGGAGGCTTTGAAAAGCTGAAATTTAGCATAAAATTAACTTGAAAATATTCAACGTTTAACTAAAACTGCAGATGTTCAGAATATTATATTTTAATTATCTTATAATTATAAAATATTAAAAGTAATTATAACTATAAAAAATGCTTGAAACTTTGTAGTAGAACGAAGCAAATTGGAGAGTACAATTATAACAATCACATATTCATTTCACAGAATGAAAAGCCCTGGTAGAATCATTACAATCTAAATGTTTAATAATATTAATTAAAACATTTTACAAAATGTATGCTTCTCCATTCTCCCATGGAGAAGCAAAATGCTCCTTCATGGAATAAATAAAAGGTGACCTTAGTAAATAAATAAAAAATCAAATAGTTAATAATGATAATTAATCAAAATTAGTGTTGTTAAAACAATACTATTTAATTAATATTTATTTAAAGTTGCGCATTTTGATGTGACGTCACATTTCTCAAATTCCCCCTCCACCCCTCGTCACACATCGTCACAAATGTCTGACCCCCTACCCCCCCCTCGGTGTGTAACGTCATTTATGGACGGCCCCTTAACCACACATATCCATGAGACCTTTTTGCCAGTATTAAAATGATAAAAGATGTAAGAATAGGCTTGAGCATTTTTGGCAATTAAAAAAAGAGGACGCGTTAAGATGTTTACACACCAAATAGAAACCTCTTGCAAGGTATCAAGTCTGCATTAACCACACATAGCACCTGTGGCAGAACATGCAAACAAACCATGGCATTGTCTTTCAAACTGATTGGCCTGGTGACCAGCACCACGCTCGACCGCCTTTGTCTCCCCGGTGGCGATGTTTACCACACACCGCACCAGGTACTCATTTGAGGCTGAGTCGACCTAGGGGAGGCCTATGACCTAGTTCAGATAATAGTCACTGGTGTTGACCGTGAGCAGGAATCGAACTCGGATCGCCGGGTTAAGATCGCAGCGTAGCGCTAACCGCTGCACTACCGCTCCCCCACCAATACCACCACCCACCATTCGCCACTAAGTGACGGTGGCGTCACCACGGCGCCTGTGCCAGGCTAGGTGCACTTTGAGGCTATCACGTGAAGTGTCGAAGGCTCGCTGCTGACAGGTCACGAGAAGACCCAGCAGGTGCCATGGGTTGGTTGACTGAGATGACCGGTAGATGCACCACCAGCTGTACCCCCCACTGTGCCAACTTGCTGGACTTTATTCACCCGGCCCTCCGCTCGTTGTTGTGAGCGTCGCTCCTCTACCCTCCGTTGTTGCTGGAGGGCGACTGCCTCCCATTGCCCAGTAGGGTCGCCCACACCACCATCACCAGCACCACCACCACCACCACCATCCACTGAGCATCAATACTTAATGTGTATTTGGAGAAAGACAACAGTGCGTGAGGGAAACACAATCCCCATTGTTTCTCTTGTCTTTGATCAGGAATTTAACCTGCTCCGGTATTTACTGGGTGGCGCTTCAAAAAATGTTACAACACTTGTGAGAATTTGCAACAATCCGGGCTCTGGAGATCACCTGGAGAAGATTCCAGGCCATGCGTTGACGATGATGGCGAAAAAGTGGGAGATTCTTTGACTTTTTGAAGAAGTAACATTACATTTGTTATCATGTTGCAGTATATTATCCGTTCTTTTCCCATTAGAAACGATGGTCACACGTAAGCACCCTGTATGTATGAACTCTACCACGATTTGCTCTACCGCGCCATCACATTTGATGCGATTTAAAAACACAAAAACACACCAGACAATGATTATTATCGTGAAGAGAACAAGGTGAAACGACGGATCTCGATGTGTGTGTGTGGGTGTACAAAGTGCAGCAGTGAGGTCCCACCTGGGTTCGATTCCCACTCACGGACAACAACCCCAGTGGCGATTATCTGAACCGGTCCTGAGCCTCGCCTAGATCGACTCAGCCTCAAATTAATACCCGGTGCGGTGTGTAAACATCGCCACTGGGAAGACAAAGGCGGCCGGGCGTGGTGCTGGCCACCCCATCACCTCCGTGTGGCGTGCCGTCCTGAATTAAGCACTACTCGCTAACCTCACTTGCCCCTGCAGTTTTTTTAGGCTAAACAGGGGATCTTTATCTTTTTTTTATTGACAGTACAGTACTGTACTAAGATAATATGTGTGCACACTCAGCGGGCTCTGGAGAACAGCGTGCGTACAAAATGCTCAATTGATCTTCAATGAATACATCGCGTGATGGTGATTGTAAATGCGGAGGGGAAAACCGGAGGACCCAGAGAAAATCCACACTACCACGGGGAGAGAGAAAGACTGCAAACTCCAAATATACAGCAGGCATCAGGGTCATGACCTCCTGTAGACTAGGCGAGGTAGTTAACATCTCCTACCCACCGTGATGATGATGAGAGAGAGACACGCAAACTCCACATATACAGCAGGCATCAGGGTCATGACCTCCTGTACACGAGGCGAGGTAGTTAACATCTCACCACCACGGCGCCCTGCGATACAACTTCATTTCATGGCCATGATGTACGCCGTGGTTGCTGGTTTATGTTTGAACCTGGGCTGGACGATGGCATGACGAGACCATTGTGGCGTTTGGACATCACCTGTGGTGGCTGAACGGTGACTCGAGATCACCACTAATCCCTACAGTCTCTGAAGGTGAAAATCAAATCTCTGCTTTTATCCATGGCTTGTGGGTGCATGGGATGCACGTGCATTGTCATCACGCACGCGTGCTCCCAAGCGAGAATATGCTCGCGACGTTGACAGGAAGCATTAGAGTAACACGCGTTACTATCTCTTGTGTGAATTGCAGTGAGGCTTTAAAAGCGAGCCTTATGTGGTGGCCACGAGACATTTTGAAGTTTCGTTTGAAGGCGGCAACAGCAGCAGTGGAAAGAAGAGCAGTTCTGGAGAAGAGTGGATCACCGTCCAGAAAGTCGAAAGAGTAATCGCTGCCAACTCTGGTGAGAAGACATCACAGTGCAAGACGGAATTTAAAGTGTGAGCGGGAGAGAAGGGAGGTAGAGTGGAGAGCGGAGGTGATGGAAGGGGGCAAGAGAAAGGGAAGCGAGATGAGAGGGATAGGAGAGAGCGAGCGGACCCACCTGTACACTCCGCGCGGAGCGTACAGGTGCGGGTTGCAGAAGAACGGGGTTCCTTTCCAACGATTTGAGGGGCATGTCAAAGTTGACACTTCAGTTAAAATTCAATCGCGAGCAAGAGTTTAGAAGCGTGCCGCTGAATTGTTTTAGATTAAACGCGGGTGAGATTTCGCCCACAATACAAAGACAAAGATCCCCCGTATGGCCTTAAACAGAATGTTGGGGCAGGTGCTGTTAGCGAGCAACCACGAAGGCTGGTGTGGCACACGAGGGGGTGGGTGGTCAGCACCACGCCCGTCCGCCTTTGTATCCCTCGTGGCAATGTTTACACACCGCAGCAGGTGCTCATTTGAGGCTGAGCCGACCTAGGAGAGGCCCAGGACAGGATCAGATAATCGTCACTATCGATGTTGGCCCTGAGCGAGAATCAAACTCGGGTCGCCGGGTTTTGAAGCGCAGCGCGTTAACCGTCGCCATCACTTCAACAACAACAACAGCAACAACAACCTCCAATTCGCCACTAAGTGGCGGTGACGTCACCACTGCGCTTGTGCCAGGCTAGGTGCACTTGAAGGCCACCACTCACCACACACACACACACACAATCTACGTGCACACGTGTGAGCGTCCGCGTGTGGGCGAGACGCAGCGTGCATACGGAGTGCGAATGAACAAAAAAAAACACGGCCACACAAATTGCACAGAGTAATGTCTGGCAGGAGCACATTTAATGGGGGGGGGGGGGGGGTCACAATAAAACCACACCAGACTACACCTCCTTTGGGAAATGCCACGGCATTTACCACCAAAACGGGCGAGGGGGGGGTATAAAATTACTTTCTGTACACATTATATGTATCTTCAAATCTCTACCCACCACCTTTATGATAACGCAACACGTGAATGACATTTAAAACTGTGGCTTGTGTTGAAGCCAACTTCAGACAACTGACATCACTTTGAAGGTTGGGAGTTATGAATCCGGGTGGGTGCTGCTCACGGAATGCTTAGCGGACAATTGAAAGGTTACAATCTCAAAATCCTGGTCAGGGGTGAAACTCGGCTCACCATACCTCTGAGGCTTATCAAATATGTGGTACTTTGCAAGAAGTGTATATCGGTTGTCGTATGAATAGAATGTCCCGCATCATAGGAAATGTGGAATTGTCACCACTGACTCAGGGCTTCCGTCACTATTTTTGCGTGTGGAGGACATTTTAACTTGCAAGCAAAAGTAGCCCTTTTATTGCCATTATTATAATTCATAATGCATTCTTGGGTTAGGCCACGTGACGGTCTGACCACTTTCTTTGTGTTGTCAGGACCCTCCACCACCCGACACAGCCAAACAGATAAATTGCCACATCTACAAGTATTTAACGTGCCACCAATTGAGCAAAAAAACACGCGACGTTTCGTTTGAAACTGCATAACCATCATCAGAACACAATCCAGGAAGTAAATTTAAACAGGAAGTCACGTTGACTTCCTCGATATGATCCTGACGACGCTTGGCGTGGTTGTGAGTGAAACGTCGGGAACCCAGCAGCTAAATTCGTTTGTGAGAATGTGTGCTTCAGTTTACCGCTGATTGAGCTGAAACAATCATTTCTGCATTTAGCCCTTGGAACACGTGACAATTTAATTTGTTTGGCTCTCGAAGGCCATTGTGACACACATCTTCATTACGTGGCCTCAACCAAAGTATCAATTGTGAATCATTTAAATACTCTTCAATGTTTTTTTTATTGGTATCCTTGTGCGTAATAGTTTCGTGTAATTAGCATGAAATAGCACAAAAAGTGAAAACCCCACTCTGAAAGTAACGCCTTCAATTATGTGGCCTTCATCGTACATTAGTGCAGTGATTCTGGCACAATGACAATTTCCACCAAGTTCTCTCCTTTTTCTGCATTCCCATTGCTTGTGTATTCACTCTCTTGATATCCCTGGAAAACGAAGAATGGTGCATCGAACTCCCGACGTGAACGTAACCTTGTGGACGTCGATTGCCTCTCGCAAGATACGGAAAATGCACAAACTTGGGGTGCGCTTTTAATTCGAGAACGTTTTTCGACGGTTGGACTTCAAGACAGCCTTTGTGCGAGATATCGTTTATTGCACGTATTCTTCTCGCCGCAAGGCATGCCCTCGGGTCTCGACTGAGGTTGGCGATGTTTGTGCAATCCAAGGAGACCGACCCATCTCGAAGAGAGAAGCCACGCACAAAGACTTTGGGATGTTCCCCCACCCCCCATATCCTATTTAGCATTCACGATATGTTTGTCTTAGTTGGTCCATTTGAATCTCGGATGTTTACACTGAATCATAAGCACCCTGAATTTGTTTTAGGTAGCTCGCGTTGACACCCCCCCCCCCCCCGCGATAGCTCATGCACTCCCGTGAAGAGACTTTTAAATATTAATAATCGCTATCACTATTCAAGCCCTGACTTTCCGAGCGATGACCGTGCTGGAAGACGGACAGCAAAGCTCACGAATACGCCTTTCTAACTCATTATAAGCCCCATGAAGACAGGCCCGTTGTCTGAAACGTCGGCAATTATATTTTCATCCTTTTATTGACCACGCAGTGTTGTTGACCACTGCGCTGAGGTTTTGTTTTGCTACAGCAGCACAATCACCAAATCGCGAGTGTTATTCTTGAGCCCCGGCTTGTGTCAGCTCTGCTGTTGTTGTTGTTGATGATGCTCGTGGGGAGCGGTGGTGCAGCGGTTAGCGCGACGCCGCGCTATGAAGCAGGCGACCCGGGTTCGATTCCCGCGCATGGCCAACACCGGTGACGATTATCTGAACCGGTCCTGGGCCTCCCCTAGGTCGACTCAACCTCAAGTGAGTAACCTGGTGCGGTGTGTATTAAACATCGTCACTGGGGAGACAAAGGCGGCCGGGCGCCGTACTGGCCTCCCACCCGCTCGTGTGCCCTACCGGCCTTCATAGGTGCTACTCGCTAACAGCACTTGCCCCAAGCAGCCCGTTAAGGCTATACAGGGGTTCTTTGTCTTTACGCATTTTAGCGACCTAGATGAGCTACAGAGGGCAACTTCCTCGCACGTCTCGTAGAGAGTGCGGCCAAGCCCATGCACCCTGCTCCTGTGCGTCGCCTTCATCGCTGATTCTACCCGCGACTTAAAGATCGCTCTCACGCGGGGATTACGAATGACTTCTTAACAGCTGTTACTGCGGTCGTAGTCGCGGGATTTCGCAGGAGGCGCACAGCAAGACGTTATTAGCCGCCTTTGGCTCCGCATTTGTAGTGTAATCGAATTCGTGGTCGTTAAAAATGCCGTTACGCATACACTGTGGTGTATATATATATTGTTGATACACTACACTGGTATGTGCTTACTCATATCGCCCAACAGCGTGAGAAAATAACAAGGCGAAAAACCACGCGCGTGCACGGTTTCTGTAACACGTTCGTCAATAACACCGTGGCCTTCAAGTAAAAATAGGTACCATAGGCGACGTTTCGGGTAATGCCCCTTTATCGTGGTCGGCTCTGCCTCACCGCAGAACACGCGGCCAGCACGGCGGGTGGCCAGGCACTGCTCCCGGAGTTCGCAGCTCGCCAGACGCGTGCTCAAGGCGGCGTAGGAACTATTTTCTTATTTAAGTGCCATTGCTTTGGGCTAAATGCAAAAGGTCAGGCTCGCCAGGGTCCGGCTAACCACTTCACGGAGCACCTTCAAGATGCGCCACGGTGCATTGTTTTCCCCTTCACATTTAGAATCAACAACGTGCGTTCGGAGCATTTGGCTGCTACGACGACGAGCCACTTCGTTGAGCTATCATTTGTGGCCAGGTCGCTTCTGATACAACAAAAAAAAATCGCGGGCCTTACCTGGTCAAATAAAATAAAATTCGTTTCAGTTCAGTTTGAACAGCTCACTGTGACGTAACGCCGGCACCTACCTTCAGCACCTCTCCACGTGCCCTGGTCGCGCTCCCCCCGCTACCCGTGCCCCGTCGCTCGCTCTCCAGGGTAGGCGAACCCCACCGTGGTACCCCCCCCTCTCCCCCCGGCGATGCTCTCATTTTACTCGCGGTGTCGACACTCTGCCCGCTGCCGAGTGGCTCCCCGCGCATGCCAAACCTCTCGACACGCCAATTCCTCTCTGCCTTTCTCTCTCTCGCTCGCAACTCCTAAACCACAGAGCTCCGCTGCCTGCATACTTATTTCCCCGAGCGGTACGATAGGCAGTTTCTCAGCGATGTTACCAAAGGATATCCGTGTGAAAGAGGTTTTGAGATATGGCTTCACATTAGGGCTTGCTGCAAGCTGAGCACAACAGCCTTAGGGGGGAGCCTGCCCCAGTAATTTCGAGGGTTCTCACCCAATGCATTCCGACTGTCTGTTAAGAAAGAGCCGATGCGACGTTTATCATGGGTTTCTTTATTTACTGGGAATGAATTACGCAATTGTACACGATTAAACTTAATTGTAACATTGCAGCGATTCACAATACATTTTGGGGGGGGGGGGGGGTTATGCCACGTAATTATACGAGCAAAATATTGTCGTAATATCCCTCCGCGATGTACCTGGCATAACCGAACAAATTTAGTTGTCACGTGGTCTACAGTCGAAGCATTTTATGTGACAATTGTTACTGTTTGCAGGTCACTCACCGCAGAATTGAGCAATCTGTGCATCGTCGTTATTTAAGAACGAAACAGGGGAAGGATTTCTCCGCAAGTCTGGCTGTTGCCTGATGAAGCTGGTTGTAATTACTGGCAAAACGTCGTACTCGAATTGTAAATGTCGTGGATTTACTCTCCAACACGCCGGTGTGCTGTACTAGTAACGAGTTGGCATGTTCTGTTTACGTACGAAACTCATTAATTGGCTGTGTCGGGTGGTCGCGGGTTTAACGACACATTCATTTTTATTCCATCTAACCCAAAAACCTCTCTTATGGTCGTTGAAATGTTTTGTACGTGCGGGATATTTTTGTTTGTTTGGCTGGGTTGGGTGGTGGAGGGTCTTATGAGACAAATTTGCTCAGATCATAATGCAGTGGCTTGGCGCTGCTCACGGATCGTCGTCACGCTCGACGGTAGAGATGTGAAGCCTGTCCAGGAGGCCTGGCTAGAGGCGACGGATGGTGGCGACACCTGAAGGGGCATTGACGGTGGCGTCTCGACTGGGACTACAACTCCTCTATAAATAGAACGTGTCAGTCGTTACGCAGGCAGTCGCAGGCTTGTAACGGGGAGCAGTGGCCGTGACGGCTACACATCGGAAGTGACAACCAGAGGCAGGCCCATTTCAATGTTTGGTAAGGCTCCCCCATTCTTTGGCAGATTGCGATATTCACAACCATAAATGGTATCCTTTTGTGGCTGATCAAATATGCACTACTTTTTGTGCAAACTCAACCAACATTGGTAGTCACATCAAAAAAATATTGTAGCCAACCACCATAGGAATGTGGAATTTCCACTGTTGGCTAAGGGCCAGAACCACCGATGGCCATTGCATACTGACAATGTTACAACATCGCATATTCTATTGGAGAGTTCACCACCAGCACCGAGATCCTGGGACAATGGTGTCCGCTCTCTGTCCTCAACGGCGACGCCGTGAAAGCAAAGCGGCTGGAGACAGCACCGCTCACATGCGTTCACGTCACCGTTCCGTATGATTTGTAATTAACACCTCTTTTTACCCCGGAAAGCCTCGGTGAGTCTCGTGACTTTTTGCACGAGAGGGGGTCCGCTGGTTTGCAAACCACGAAGCCCTGCAAAGCAGAGGTGATCTTCCCTACCACGAGGTCAGAGGTCGGCGAGCCGCGACTCCCTAACGACCGCTTTGTGAAGTTGTTTGTTAAGGACCGCCGCCGTCTCGTGTTCACCACGCAGTGCGGTGCGTGACAAGTCGAGTTGGCTCCTGTTGTTACTTTGGGTCTAGACCCCTGCACGAGGCCATGCCACTGCACCGTTGTTGAATATGGCTGCACAACTGAGATCGTTTGCAGAGGAAACTATGGAGGACTTTTTTAGAAGCCGTTAAATATCAGTAAATGTCCACAATAGCATACCCTTGTTTTCTATGTATTTTATAACTTTTTACGGAAAAAAAGTATTTTACTCTCATAAAGCATGTGGGACTTCTTTCGCAGCGTACGCACTAACGAATCGAATCCGAGAACGGATTCATCGTCCAGGCACTGGCGGTCGTGGAAGCGTGCCAGTACTTCTCACAGATGGTTTATATTCCTTTCTACACATCCACTATGGTCAATCCTCGCCACGGGCGAGTAATGGATCTGCGAGTTCCACATGTTCGCGAGCGACTAAATGTACACCGCTTGGCTCTCCGCGACCCGCCGGACCCGGGTCGTTTGCGAGTGCTGTGCAGTGCCCACAGACCACCGCTACCGGGGAGGTGCTGGCGGAATGTTGTTACTGCGTTTGAGAACTATGACAATATAATAATAGGCGTTTAACCATTTCTGCCAATGAAACAGGAGGTGTCAAGATGTCCAAACCCCAAATAGAAAGCTTTTTGCAAGGAATCAAGGACCGCATGAACCACACAGACAGGGCTTGTGGTGAACACGCAAACAAACACGTGGCTCTGATGATGCGAGCATTGTCTTGGAAACTGATGGGCTCACACCGCGCACGTTCTAAACTGCCTGCGAGGACTCGGATGCCCGCTCAAGTCCTCCGTCTCGCAGCGATCCCGCTCTGAACCCGCCACGGCGTATGCTCACCTCGTTACGTACTCGCAGTCGACTGCTCCATACACGGCGCGATAAACGAGTGGACTGTGCGGTCCATTACAAAGAAGGCGAATGCAATCGGGGGGGGCGGGGGGGGGAGTGCTAAACATGACAGCCGTGCGTCATCGTTACCAAGCACCTGCATGTCCCAAGGAGTCATCCTCACGAATTCACCACCACCACCTCCATCGTCATCATCAACGGTGATTCAAACGCACGTCGTCCTTTCTAACTTAATATTTATTCTGGCCATTGCTTTAAAAAATTTGCCATTTCCCCGCGATGTTCACTCGTACCAGGAGCGTAACAACAATTGTTTTGGCATCGGAGCGAGGTTTTCCGCATCCGCGAGCGTTTTCCAGAATTCAACCCTCGGTGGACAGAGAGGGTTCACGGCACTGCGATGTGTCCACAGATGGGCTGCAGGACGAACATTTGTTCCAGCAAGAGGTCCACCAGTTTTGAGTTCTAATCGCCTGAGATACAGCGACTCTGTAGGAGATGTGCACAGGGGGTCCCCGGCTGCATTGGCACTTGACAGCAATGAGACCATCGCCCGTAGACTTCACGGACGCTCCTGCGATGCGTGTGGTGTTGGGGGGCGTGGGGTCCACGACTCGCAAACCGCATTTTTTGACTGAACTGAAACAGTTTTTACTTAATGTAGAATTTTATGTTGACACTCGTCGATCTCGTTAACCCTTTCACGTTCCCAGAGGGCTGCGAGTTGTAGGCTGGTGGGCAAGCGGCTCGCTCGACTTTCATTTTGTTTGGAGAGGCGTAGTAGTAGCGCCGTTGTGTTTAAAGACGTCGTACTCACCGCAGAGAAGCGTAGTGACACGACCACACTCTATGATGGCTGATGTCAATCTGTCATGTTGAACTTCTTTCGCACCGCACGTAGTCAACCGTGCCTGGGCTTGTGGGAGCCTCGGTACTTGTTCAAGTCGGAAGACGTACCGATAAAGTGTACGCACGTGTACATCATCGGAGCGTCATCGTAAGAATGGGAAGGAGGTTTTCTTTTCGCTGTGAAAATCTATTTGGCAGCTGTTGGTTTCTCCAGTAGCGTGCGCACCTCTGTAGATTGTGCCGAAATACGTTGTCTGATGAAGTTGTGATGACGAAGTGTTCAAATGTTGACCGCCATTCCACGTTGTTGATCACCAACAACATAATTCTCAATTTGCATACGTAGAAATATCAAAGCCACTGAATCTCACTGCACTCTAAAAAGTGGGGGGACTACATTATGATAAAATGTAGTAGGATAAGGACGACGATTTTGTATTTATATGGCGCTTACAGTCCTCAGAAACGTAACGCCACTTGCTTCGCATCTCATCTCGAATTATTCCAATAATTTTTTAGTATTTCGATTCAAAGCTTTCCATTCAGACGCTGTCTCCCCGACAGACCTGGTCTTCACCTGATGACGGCAGCTTGCGTTGTGGCCGAAACGTCGTGATAATTATTTTATTATGTTTTTTTTTGTTTCCATTCTACGTGACTTTACCGAAAGAAAACCAAGAAGATGAATTTGTTTGTAGCCGAGGGGACACCCTGGCGGCAGCTGCGCCACAGCGCTGATCTGCTTTTGGACTTTAGTCTGCCAGCAACGGCGAAAGGTCGATATTTGTTTTCCAAATCAAACAACTTGCAAGTGACGCACACAATAGTTTACACTTTTTAAAAGAAGCAGCGTTAACCAGGGTGGCCAGCGGTACACGAAACGCATCGTTTTTGTGTGACAAGCGTCGAAAGCGCCACCGTGAGACCATGCCAGCCATGCCAAACTAAGATCATCAAAGGACATTCGGGTGCCTTTTGAGATGAAGCAACCTCGGAAGCACTTGGCTCACATTTATAATGGGGCAGTACGAGAGGCGCCCTGCTGCGATGTGCGGGGGCGCGGTGGGGTGAGGAGGGGTGAGGTGCGGGGCCTTGGAGAATGGCCCAGCGGTGGCGAGGGTTCATTCCGGGGTAGGGCTGTGGAGAGCCACATGCGGCTGGAGGCATCGGCGCACAAATATGATGGGGAGAGGTGAAGTGCAGTTACTCTTTAGGGGGCATACGGAGAGAGTGGAGAAACATGCTCGGAACAAAAGCTAATGTAGTAGTAGTAATAATAACGGCTGGTTTATGCAATGCGATGGTAGACAGGGTCGGCTCGGTGTGAGTTTAATAAAGTACTGGCAGGCGGGTGATATTTTTTTTCATTAAAAATGTGCCTCTCGGCCAAAATGTATAAATGGCAAACACACATTAGTGGTGCCTCGTACACTGCGTTTTTTTTTGTTATTACGGTGCAAGGGCACCTTACGGAAGAAAGTACCTCGTTTTGGATCACCGGAATGCAGCCACTCGTCTCTGCCGTCCGTTTCCCTGTACAGAAATCTGGTTTCCTGAAGATAAGATTTTTTTTTTTTCACGGGACCTTCATTCATTCTGCCAATGCGCGATAGCAGCACGGCGCATAATTCGCGTGCGGGCGACACGGCTCGCCTCAAGAACCCCGCCGTGCATTGTGGGCCACATCCGAACTTGGCGACGCCAATTAAAACCTAAATGATCATTTTTTCGTCGTTTCGAACGTCTCGCCAACACGAAGCAGCCCTTGGTTTATTCCCCCTCAACGTCACAACACGGCCTGTCTTCCGCACGGGTCCAGAAAGCTTGGGGGGTTTTCTCGAGAATGCCTTTCGCATCTCTTTGCACGAGGATGATAAACTATAACGAGCATTGTCAGCTGTGAAAAAAAAAAAAACCCATCGCCTGCCGTACACAAACGTGTCCTATTCATATTTAGCCGCCCCCTGCTATGTTCCCTTTAATCCATCAGCCTCTATAGTCCGAGACTCTCTGGATGCCGAGAATAAATGAGTCCGAATAAGGGCAATGATTTTTCCGCCTTAACCGAAGAATGAATGGACAAATGGAATCATTTTGAAAAGGGAATTGGCTTATTTATATATATATATTTTTTTCCCCAAGCTCACAAAGAGAAAGACAAAGTGGGGTAAAAAAAAAAGCATTCAATGCGTGACCCTTGAGCTGCCTTGATGAAATAACGGAGCGGGCTATCTCCCCTGCCGACAGCTGTCTTTACCAAGCGCCGCCCGTGCGGGGAGAAAGTCGTTAACCGTGACTTTGCCACGATTACTCTTATTTTTTTTTCTCTCTGAATAATATAACAAATTTTGTGCCGGCATGCAAAGGACATTTTAAATCGTGAACACGCACCTGCAAAGGGGGAGACACGCACGGCACTGTTATTTGAGTTTAAAATGAGTTTTCAATCTCACTTACATTGTTATTTTTTCAGCACCGCTTATGATTTTTTTTTTAAATGTGTTCCTCCCCCTCCCTTCCCTTTTACTGGAGACATTTTCAGTCGCTGTTGGAACAGCTGGATAGTCAGGTGGCAGTGAGCGTGAGGACCCTGAGAGATTCTGGCCCCTCGGTCCGGCTCGATGGTAGTCGGACTCCAATAACCACGCCGTGAATGCTGTGGTGCAGTGGCTGTTAGGAGTGTGGTCCCCTTACCACGCTCTGACAACCACTGCTCCAGACCAGGGGGTCTCAGTGTGGTCTCCACAGCCCACTGACAATCACTGCTCTAGACCAGTGGGGTCTCAGTGTGTGGTCCCCTTACCACGCTCTGAGAACCACTGCTCCAGACCAGGGGGTCTCAGTGTGGTCTCCACACCACGCTCTGACAACCACTGCTCCAGACCAGTGGGTCTCAGTGAGTGGTCTCCACACCACCAGTGAGTGGTCCGCGAGACGATATTCATTATACCTTTTGTTTTGGACACGAATTAATATTTTATTTATGATATTTAATTAAAAAGAAATTTAGTTAGGTAAACTACCCTGATTAGACTACCCTAACCCTACGATTGTTATGTCAGCCATGAAAAAAAACCTATAGCTGCGTTTGAAAAAATATGTTTTTGATGTTGCTGAAAATATGAATAATTCAGTGTGAGTGGTATTTAGAGAGAGAGAGAGAGAGAAGTGAATGCGTGTTTGTCACCACGGCTGGCTTGGGGGAGCCGGACGGCCCGCGGGAATGTCTGCATGGGCCG
>CM025670.2:954424-966866 GCA_014621495.2 Entosphenus tridentatus | reverse complement strand
TGTCCCCAATCAGCTGTGGAACTTGATGAGGTTCTAGACGTGAGCTCCCACACCGTCATTGCTTGAGTGTGTGGCCGTGACGGGTGCTGCAAGGTCTGACCGTGTCCCTCCAGTGCTCGCCGATCTGCATTCACGTCCGTTCAACACGTGGCAGGCTTTCGCGACCAGTATTATTCAGGTTGTTGGGTTAGATCGCGTTATTTACGAATTTGTCGCAACCCTCCACCACCCGACATGTGTCATGTTAACAAAACGCCAATTAGTTACTTCTTCAGCCCACCGGTATGTTTGAAGAATGAATCCACAACATTTCGAATTTGAGTAGTACGACGTTTCGCTGGTAATTACATCCAGAGTAGTGAAGCCATCCACCTGCTTCCGCTCTTAGATGGTGCAGGATGACGTCATCACGATTCGAGATCAGAGGCAGAGGTGGGGGGCGGGGGGGTATTGTAATTATGTAATAGATCAGTAATCAGCCACTTATCAGGAATTGTAATATGTATTGTGTATTACTTAATAATACGCTTCCAGGCTAAGCTAAGGCTGTAGCTATCGGAGCGTTTAAAATTATTTGTATTTTTCTCAATTTCGATGGATTCTCTCATTAGTCTTTGCCAGTAATACATAGTTTTGCATAACACTTCAACGTTACCAAAACCTATTGAATGTCCTTGTTGGCAAGCATGCTCTGCCACTGCTGACAGCTGTGTTTGGGATAATTTAATGTTCCTTTGGTGTTCTTTTAGTCTCACGCTAATGTTACCTCCCGTCTGTCCAATATAGCCTCTACCGCATAAGCAATTGATCCGATATACACCTTCTGTTGATAACTTCGGTAATTCATCTTTAGTACACGACACTAGTTTTTGAATTTTGTGTACCGTACCAAATCTCCATTGAATGTTTTGCTTTCGCATTGACTTCCAGTTGCCGAACGAACACATTATCAGGTCGCGCTCAACACACACACAAAGTGCTTGCCACAAATGAACCACAAAACTTTGCTGATCTCGTCAAGGAGAATCAACCATCATCACGCGAACGCCGCTCATCCTCGCAGCAGCAGCAGCGGCTTTTAGGCTGAGCATCGAACAAAGGCGGTGGTCACCGCATCGCGCGGCGCTTTCAGACACGCTTCTGCGGCCGTCTGGAACGCTCTTCTGATATTAGGAAGCCGCTGGAGCTATGCACTTTTAAATCATCAAGATTAACAAACTCATTTCTTTAGAACGGCTTGTTGTATTTAGTCTGTTGTCCTTCCCCCCGCACATCCGACTAGCGCGGTTGGATACGTACGGTAAAAAAGAAGTTCATCATTTGTACGGTGCACACATGTCCTCGCTGCTAATGCACACATGTCCTCGCTGCTAAGCATGCGGCAGCGGGATCCCATTTAGTTTAGGATTCAAGTCAGCATTTTGCTAATGACTTTAGTCGTATTAAAACGAACATTTGTCACCCTTACCTGTGGGGAGACGATTAAATCATGTGCTCTGGGCACACGCTCTTCCCTCCAGTCTTACACATTTACATTTGCAAATGTCTCGTACCTTTTCCCGATGGGCTGATCGCAACGAATTTTAAAACACTACCCCCATTGCATGTTAAAGAGCGCACAGCGCTTCGTGTTTGTTTTTAAGTCGTCTAACAATGTATCGGCTTATCCTCGGCGAGGCATTCACTCCAGTGGGTTGACCTTCGTTGTTTCCAGTCTTGCCGGCACGCATATGGACCTCGACGATACCATAAATCAGTGGGGCCGTGATGTTTTAGATTTGCTTTGTGGAACGGAAAATCGGCGTATAACAAACTAAACAAGGTGACACGGACTGCAATCTATTTCTACTTTCGTGGCCCCTTATACCGTGTCAAAATAAAACACAATCGGTAATTGGAATTACCTGTTGGCTAATTCATCCCTTTGAACCAACACCGACCTTTGATCATGACACCTCCCTTGCCAGTATCAAAATCTAAGAATAGGTTTTACCCTTTCTTTAAGATGTTAAAGCACCAAACAGAAACCTTTTTGCAAGGAATCATGTCTGCATGAGCCGCATATACTTGTGGTGACCATGCAAACAAAAACTTGCTCTGGTGATATCGCGACCTTTGACCCCATGTGTTTGCTCATGTGGTTTCGACCGTCTCGATCACCCGCTACGCCCGACGCTCATGACGCCTGGAAACATCGAGCCAGGAAACCGCCATCCCCTTAAATGACGGAGCAAGACCGGAGTACCCCGTTACGTCTCCTGTGACCTCGCAAAAATACTGCCATTATTGCTTCGCTAAATAAAATGCTTTAAGTTGCATGCATTTAGAAGCCAATCATCCAAAATGCGCTATTCTCATCTGTGCAAGCAGAAGCCAAGTTAATGTAATTAATGCATTGGTGGGTTACTTGTTTCTACTTCAGTATAAATTAGGCGACGTTCAACATTTGTTCGTGTATATATATATGTGTGTTTGCTGCTGGCTGAATAACTCACACACAGCGGAGGCAGCTTCTAAGCAGCTGCACACTTTTTCGTGCCTTGTGGGAAGCGTGAAGAAAGGGTCTGATGTTCCATTAAGCCGTGCAGTACTTTGCATGCAGCCTTTCAATAATGCAATCAACAACCAAGCTTCGAGTCCATCCACCGTGAGGTCATTTAAAAGTCAAAAACACTCAATTTTACAGGATACCTATGTCCAAACGTATACCCTGTCCTGTCCTGTAATTCTGTAGATTTCATCGTAATCATTATCGTGATCATTACCTTGTGTTTGGCGATGATTACATTTTTTTGTTTTTTTTACACCAATTACGGTTTATCTCTGCCGCTATTGAATTAGCGTCACGTTACCCAGCAGATACAGTAATGCGTCTGTTGAATAACTAATCAAACAGTAAAACGTCGCTTTTGGTGAATTAAAATAAGATAATGGATAATAAGACCAAACCATTAACTAATTTATTCCTTTTTCTTGTTGAATCTACTTGGACCGCAATTGTTGTTCTGACAAAAAAAAAATCTCCCAGCATTTCGTTTAATAACTCGACGGACTAAAGTGTTTCCATTCTGGCTTCAATGGAACGGAACGTGCACTAGCCTTGTGGATCCCCCCAAGTTAAAATAAGAGCTTCGATTAACAATTCCCACTACTGATTTTTTCGCGGGAATAGTTATCGGGAGTGAAATTATATGTATGTTGAACTTCTTTCGCACCATACGTACGCCAACCGTGCTAATCGGAGTTGCGAGGGGGGGGGGCGAGAGACAACGAGCTTGACACAAACAGCAGTTCTGAAGAAACAAACTGATGCCGGCGATTCCGATGGTTGCATGTGCGGCTGACGCTTCGCCAAATCTTTGCACCGTTGCTGGGATCGGGATGTCGTCAAAATTCCCGAGATTGACACAAATTTGCCGGATGACATCGCACGGGGTTGGGAATCCACGGAGGTTACGATTATGGTCGATGGAAACGGAACGTTTAAGCTGTCGGCAGAACAAACGCCGGTCTCGACGAGCCTTGAGATGGGCGCCACGTCTGAGATAACGGGCGGAGATGATGCGCCGGGAAGGACACCCCCCATGCACAATGACTTCATTCACAAGGGTCGGACGGAGAAGCAGTTCATCTTCTTGGTTCTTTCGGTAAAGTCACGTAGAAGGGAAATAATAAAATAATAAAAATAAAACATAAAATAATTCTCACGACGTTTCGGCCACAACGCAAGCAGCCGTCCTCAGGTGAAGAACAGCTCTGTCGGATAGACAGCGTCTGAATGAAAAGATGAATCCCTGCAGTCACGAAAGCTTTAAATCGAAAAGGAGAAGCAGTTGTTTAACTTCTTTTGGCACCTTCGAGATGAGGCTCGAAAGCTTTAAATCGAAATCTATCTTTTGTGATAGCCAGGTCGCTTATGAAACAGAATTACATAGCCTTACCTGGTAAAATTTAAAACAATTAGTTTCAAAGCTTTCCATAAGCTCTGTCAACAGCGCATCATCATCATCATCGTTGGGATCAGGTGGTGCGACTTTGTCACAGATGTCACCGTGACACCCCGCGTCGGTCTCGCCAATGTAGGGGACCTCGTCTCAGTGGGGCCTTAGCTGGTAAAACAAATATATAAATGGTTCAACTGGAAATGCAAAGTGTGTATCTTGCAGGCAGCATGGCAATGCACCAGCATACACCACCACGTTGTGTGAACCCGCTCGTGGCCGAGTAGGGCCACTTGAATCGTCCACCCCCCCCACCCACACTCTCCGGATCAGGCATATGTTTGTTTGTTTTCTGTTCCCAAGATATTTGAAAAAAAAAAACGTCCTGAAAGGATATAAGTTTTATGGCATTTCAACGATTATCTCAAACAAGAAAGAGGGAAAAAATCACGGGGGAGCAGCAGTGTTCTGAAAATACCCGTGGTGTTTCCAGAAGAGTGCTCTAACAAGTGCCTCCTTGCACTAAGGGGTGATTGTGTGGCAGAAAGTTTGATAATTGCACGAAGAACATGACCAACAACAAATATAATCGGTCTTTGGATGGTTATTATCGAACGGAATATCCACTTGCTTGGGCGAAAACAATTTGCGTGCGCTGCAGACATTTACTCGGTGCTTCATCAACACGCTTCAGCTCTTGACACGATCAGATTCCCACGCGTCGGGATCGCCCGTGGTGGAATGCAAACACGTCTCGGAAACGTCCATGAGCTTGTACGCACGTACGCACGTGTCTGTGTGTATGCCGAATATTCTTTCGCACCGGACGTGATTTCGGCCAACAACGGGATGACACGAGACATTCGCCAACGGCCGAATGGATCCGCACTGCGGGGATGGCAGGCGGACGTCGCTCGCTGGCGGTCCTGTCGTGGGTGCTCTCGCTGTTCGTCCTCACGTGGAAGTCGTTCGCGCAAACGAGTCACGGTGACCTCGATCCTGACCCTGAAGCCTGCTGTACGTTTGGAGTTTGCGTGTCTCACCGACTGCGGTTAAGTGGATTTTTCTCCGGGTCCACCGGTTTTTCCCGTCCGCATTTAGAAACGTGCATTTAGAGTATTTGGCTGCTGTACATCGCCACGTGATGATAAGCCACTTCGGTGAGCTATTATTTGTGGCCAGTTTCCTTCTGAAAAAGAGCTACTATATAGCTCAGCGGACTTTAACCTGATAAAATATAAAATCGTTTAGCTCATAGAATGTGACAGGGGCCCGTGGGGATGAGGTGGTTGTCGCTGGAGTGAAAGGAGGAGAGACCTGTGGATGAAGGAGGGAGCTGTGTGTGATGGAGATGGTGTAATGATAGGAATGGAACCATCCTTACCTGTATCCACGTATTGGTGAGGAGAGTGGCCACTACACAAGCAAGAGTCCCTCGGTGAAATTCTGAGACTCGGTGAAGCTCCCTTGAACAAAGCGCCACATTATCTTGTGCTGCATTTTCACTTTGCGCTTTCAAATATCGCAAACCAATTGCCATTTGTAATAACGCTTTCAACTTGTAACACGTGCCCCGCAGTATTCGCTCGCCCTTGTAGAGACAGAACGACTCGGAGACACAAGGAGGAACCACAGAGGTGGGAAGGCAACCACGCCACGAGCCAACAATTTCCCAAGCTCTGCGGCCCTCTAAATATTAAGGCGTCATCGGCCAATTAAGGAGTGTTTACATGTCGGAGGAAACCGCAGCACCCGGAGGAAACTCACACATGCGAGGGGGAAACACGCTATCCCATACAGACAGACAGACTAGATACAGTCCACATTTCTGCTGTATCGCCATCCCTTGTGAGCCAGAGTACGGAACCCTTGATGCCGTCGGGAAAGGAGTTTCGCGACAATTGTGCGATCGACAAGCCCTCGCTGCCTCCAGAGCGCCAGGTTAGGGGGCCGTGCGCTCCACCACCTCTCGGAGACAAACGAAGATCAGACAGAGCCTCCCTGGGCGTTCCTCGCTGGCGTGCGAGCTTCAGCGCGTCTGCTCTTGCCCACTGCAACAAGCCCTCTCAAGTGCGCACCTCCGATTCCCGCACCTCCGATTAGCACGCGTGGCTACGTATGGTGCGAAATAAGTTAAACGTACATACAGAGGAACTTTATTGGTCAAATTTAACTGTTCAGATGACAGTTTTTCTTTCGTAATACAGCAAAATCTACCGGTGCAATAATTCCGGGTAAAACCCACAGGTGAAATTAACACAATCCAGTGCTCTGAATTGTTAACGCTTTAGGTATGAATGACATTGGGTTTTCTGTTCACACAGCAAACGTACGGAACCTGTGAATTTATATTTTCAATTCCCACAACCATGGCATGCTGCGCATTCAATAAAAGAGCTTTAGACTTCGGGGTCCTTTTGATTGGCCCCACAGTAAGACACCCTTGGTAAATTACAGCCGGTGTGCCCGTCTTCAGAGATGTACCGGGCGTGATGAGAGAGGTTCTTTGTGCGAACCAAGAATAGAATCCAGTCAGATACATTGAAATAGTGCACACTGGGTTGAAAATTCATTAGTACGTCCAGATTCATGGGAAACCCCTCCAAAAACCCTTGGCTGTCCCAAGAGGAACAGAACGGGGGGGGGGGAGGTGGCAGAGCGTAGCTTTATGAGCTCTTCATTTTACGTCGCATTTCCATTGCTCGGAACGCCCTCGTTAAATATAAGTTGCGCCCGCAGTCACAGAGTCAGTGGCACGCGGGCGGTGTGACATCGCAACGCAGGGCGAGCGATACTGCCGAGTCTTTCAGAGATGCCCCGACCAAAGGCACCTTTAGGACTTTGAGGGCTCGGTGTGATTGCCCAAGGCTCGCAGTTTTTGCGAGCATCACTAGCCACTGGGAATCGCCCAGAACGGAGGTCGGCAACGAAAATAACAAGAAGAGTTATAGATATATTTATTTTTCTTCTTGGTTTTTTTGGTAAAGTCACGTAGTATGGAAATAATAAAAATAAAACATAATAAAATTATTCTCACGACGTTTCGGCCACAACGTTGTGGCCGAAACGTCGTGGGAATAATTTTATTATGTTTTATTTTTATTATTTTATTATTTCCATTCTACGTGACTTTACCGAAAGAACCAAGAAGATGAATCCCTGCAGTCACGAAATCATTAAATTGAAAAATATTTCTTTTTGTTCGAATTCGGTCAAAATAAAAAAAAACCTCTTTCAAGAGCCGCAATGCACTGTGGTAAATCCGAGACGGCGGTGGTCCTTAGTAAATAACGGTCACGAAGCGTCCCTTAAAGAGCCACCGCACGCGGCCGCGGAGACATTTTTCACCTCTTTCGAGCTGCTCTTTGTGTTCACTTTGTTGTAGTTCCCCCGCAACCGGCGATTGGCACGGTCGGCTACGTACGGTGCGAAAGAAGTCCAACACACGTACGTGCAGCATGGCATGTGGTAGTGCCTTCATCCGGCAGTGGATGAATAATATGAAAGTATTTAGTATCGTAGAGTTACACTATTGTTACGTTTAATGTATTTATGTATTTATAGCGGGTTATATTTATCGGATAGGATGGGGTAAGAGGCCTACGTGGGGTTAAAAGCCTTTGTGTTCCTTAAATGGGGTCGCCAGCCACGATGAGTTTGAGGTACAAATTCAGTTCAATTAAATTTCTATTTAATTTATATTCATTCAATTTATTCCATCTAACCTAAAACAACAACAAAAAACCCTTTATCACGAATAATATTTGATCGCCAAAGCCTACGGTGTCAAACTAATTTCTATTCATATTCTTAGGTTTTTTCGGTAAAGTCACATAGGTAAAACATTTCAATAAAAATTAATAAAAGTAAAATAAATTATTTTATTTGCATTTTAAAATAAAAATTAATAAAAGTAAAATAAATTATTGTATTTTTATTTTACTTTTATTAATTTTATTTTTTTACCTACGCGACTTTACCGAAAAACCTAAGAATATTAATCCTTGCAGTCACGAAAGCTTCAAATCTAAAACTAATTTCTGTTTGTTCGCGTGGAAAATCCCGTTTAGCCAGCCGGCCCAGTGCGTTGGCAAGGGGAGATCCGTGGAGCGTCGTGGCAGGCGACGCGTGATCGCGGCACGAGGGGGTAGAGACGATGATGACGACGACGACGTCGGCCATAGCGAGAACGCGCGAGAGGGAGCTGTGTTTTTGCTGCACCACGCTGTGATGGAGCAGCGATTTGGGGGGAGAGGGATTGGCGGCCCTCCTCCCGAGCACTCTGCTGCTGCCGTGGTGACGTGGAGACTTTACTGCAAGCCTTGCAGCCCTTTGGTTCTCAATCCGTTAAACAACAAAAAAATATGTTAATAAATACATTGCTTTCATGAAACAAGGTAGTTGTACTCACGTGCCCATGCTTAATGTGTTTTCGATGATTTACCTTCTAAAGAAATCTGACCATGTCTCGCATCCCCAGAGAGGGCATCTCGCACCGCCAGGTTAAGAACCACTGCTCTAAAAAAACATCTGAGCCCAGTTTTAAACATTCAGGCTAGCCTGCCTACAATCCATCCTAGGTTTAACCAGTCCCATCGGTGAGCTCCTCTGGCAAGCAAGGCTACGTTGGCTGGATCATGTAGCCTGTATGCCCAGCCACCGCATGCCCAATCTGCTTCTGTATGGCCAGATAGATGGGGATAAACGGGCATGGCACGGGCTGGAGAAGAGATGGACTGATGCGGCACAGGAGGATGTGGAGCTGAGTGGATTTGCCGATGACTGGTACCAGCGGCGTCAAAATTGACCTCTGTGGTGGAGGAGTTTCGTGAAGGACGCTGCTACTGGGGAGTTAGAGGCAATCGCCCTCCAACCACAGCGGAGGGCAGAGGATAAGATTAGGAGTGGGAATCTCAACACGATGATAAATGTCACCAGCTAGTGCTCACAGATTGCGAAGGGTTACTCAGTCGCAATTATTAGTATAACTTCATATGCCAAATAAAAAAAACTGGTCCTTAGAAAACATTGTATGTGAGCAGTCTCCAACTCTTATTATCTACTTATTATCTCTGTCCTCTCAATGCATGTGTGCTGTGAAGAAGTGCCCAAAACGTCGCCTATTATGTATTTCACAGCCACTGTGGTGGTGGTGGTGTTGTTGACGAACGTGTTGAGTTTTCCTGCCACGTACTTGCTCACCGCTGCCAATGCAAGCAGCAGCTGCGTCTTACAATCCTGTTGCGTTCTGCCGTGGACCGCACTGTCTCGTGTAGCAGCGGCGGCAGGGACACGCGGCAGTGGCACGCACACCAATAACACCGGCGACATTTTGCACGTGAACAGTGGCTCCGTGGGTGTGTGCGGTTCCCGCCCATGGCCAACACCGGTGACGATTATCTGGACCGGTCCTGGGCCTCCCCATGGGTCGATTCGGCCTCAAGCGAACACCTGGCGTGATGTGTTAAACATCGGCACCCAGGGAGACAAAGGCGGCCGGGCGTGGTGCTGGCCACCCACCGCCTCGTGTGCCGTGCTGGCCTTCACAGGTGCTCGCGAACAGCACTTGCCCCTAACAGTCCACTAAGGCTACACGGGTGATCTTTGTTTCTGATAATGCCCCCTCCTTAGCCGCTTGAACAGCCTCCGTGTGTGCGGAGCGCTGGCAAGTCGCTGCTGAGATCAGCTCGGCGGAGCGCGTCACACAAACCCCGGAGCGCTTTCAACCTCGAGTTCGTTGCATCGACACAACGAGAGACACGTGCAACATGGCTGCGGTGAACACGTGCTCGAGATTACATTCAGAAGTGTGTTCGACGTCATGAGGACTACGACGATGATGATAACGATAGATTTTAGATATTTAAGTAACTTGATTCATGAGCTCTCGCCACTCCACCCCATCAATAGTTCAAGACTTTGTTCTACCAGATTCTGCTGTTGGGGCGTTTGGCCAATTTATCCCCGAGTTATTTTACGTCTCGCATGAAATAACTCAGGGGTGAGTGCTTTGATTCACACCCCTTGGTTTGTAATGTACTGTTCTGTCGGTGTACCATTCCACCACATGCAGTACTGATGTGGATAATTAAATACTGTCTTGTACAAATGACACTTGAATGACCTTTAGCCATAATTAACACTGAAGACATTAGTGCACACATATTTACTTCCAGACAACTATAACGATTCACAAATATGCAGGGAGAAGGGGAGGCAGGCATCATCACGGCAATAACCGCGGCAAATGTCCACTGGAGAGCAATGCACTTTGCGCCAACTGATTTCAGGGTAGGCCTGCGATGGGCTGGGTTTGCCTTGCCAGCTGTCCGCGAATTGGAATCAGCGTTTTGTGTGGTAGGAATTGATTCGTGCCCAGAACTTGTACCGGTATCGCTGTGCTCATTTTCATATCAATTCGCTGCGCAGTTTTTATCTCGCCAGGTATGTCTGGGTTTGGTCTATAGTGCAAATGTGGTGGCCCTGCTGTGAACACGTGGATATGGCGGTGTGAGTGTGCAGTGTAAATAATGCAGGCGTACATTTGTACATCAGAGAGAGAGAGAAGGCAATCAGGACGGGAGAAGTTCGCGATAATGTGAATTAATCAGAATCCTGATTGGCATTCTGTTTGGGTTCACAACTTTGCCTGAAGATTCAACGAATCCGAATCTGTGCACCAAATCGGAGGCTGAATTGGCAGTGCCGGAGTTGGCAGCACCAAGTGCTGATCATGCTGCTGCTCATTATGGTGATGCTGATATTAACATGGTCATACTGCTGATGATGATGATAGTGATGGTGCTGCTGATGATGATGGTGATGCTGACGATGATGCTGCTGATGGAGATGATAATGACCTTTTTCCGCACACAAACGTTCTAAGCGACGTATCCAGTTTACCATCGATCACAGGAGAGTGATTTAGAGAGGAGAGGCATTAACCGTAGACGACACTGTGTCACCCCAGTTGCATGAATCATCAATTGTACAGCACGACAAGCCTGCACCATTGGCGCGGTTGGATCTGGGAAATATTGAACCTCAAGACATCGTGCCTAGACGGTGCGGTTGTTATTTACCATTAATATTCTTTGCGGCTTTCGGTAAAGTCACGTTGATAGCTTCAAAGAAAATAACAAAACATAATAAAAAAAACTACGACGTTTCGATCGCAACGCAAGATGACGAACGCTTGTGTTGCGATCGAAACGTCGTAGTTTTATTTTTTATTATGTTTTGTTATTTTCTTTGAACCTATCTACGTGACTTTACCGAAAGACCCACAGAATAAGAATTCCTGCAGTCACGAAAGCTTTAAGTCTCGATTGTTATTTCCCGTCAACAGACTAGCTTTACTTTTGCAGGTATTGCAAAAAAGAATTACAGTGCTATCCTTGGTTGGGTAGACGGCAGAATGCGTAAAGGTCTCTCAATTAGCTCCTTGAAAACGAGAAGACCTACAGTCTTGGTGTGAGAACGTGGGCCTGTCCTCCCTGCATGACGTCTTGGAACACGATGGGGGGCCATGCTTGTCCACCTTCTCTGAGGAGGGAGCCGATTCAAATTATGGTTGAGATCTCGATGTGCGTGTGTGCGTTCACGATTCGATTCCCACTCACGGCCAATACCAGTGATTGATTATTATTTGAACCGGTCCTGGGCCTCCCCTAGGTCGACCCAGCCTCAAACGAGTACCTGGTGCGGTGTGTAAATATCACCACCGGGGAGGCAAAAGCGGTCGGGCGTGGTGCTGGCCACCCACCCCCTCGTGTGCCGTGCCGACCATCATAGGTGCTGCTACTCGCTGACAGCACTTGCTTCACAGGCAACGATGTGTTTCACAAGCATCAGGCGCGTGCAGCGTGCAACCATTGATTGGCAACGTGAGTCACTTGTTCGGCGCGGGTGTTGAGTGGCGAGGACTGGGATTTGGGAAACCCTGATTTAGACTTTTCCCGTGTGCAAATTAATATTCGCGTGTAACCATTGTGTCGTGTATGTAACAAACACAACGATATTATGATAATTATTTACGTGTCTTTGTCAACGCATTTGCTGAATGAAGATATCCCGATGTGGATTTGTCTGTTCAGCCCACGTTGTTAGCACGGTCGTACGGAATGTAATTAACGATCAGGAAACGTGTTTGTTTCTGTTTAACATCATATTTTTCCGTAATTATCACCTCAATTGGTAATTGCTTCTTCGTTTTTAAGGTTCCACGGAGCAGACGAGTTGTGAGTTGTGCCGACGATGTCGCTGCTACGCTCGGCTGTTGCTCTGCAGCTCTGATAGCGTGCACACACACACGCACACACACGCACACACACACGCCCACACGCACACGCACACACACAAACAGACACACACACACACGCACACACACGCACACACGCACGCAAACACGCACGCACACACACACACACGCACACGCACACACACGCACACACACGCGCACACACACAAACAGACACACACACACACGCGCACACACACGC
>CM025670.2:905903-954414 GCA_014621495.2 Entosphenus tridentatus | reverse complement strand
CGCACACACACAAACAGACACACACACACACGCGCACACACACGCACACAAACAGACACACACACGCACGCACACACACGCACAAACACGCACACACGCACACGCACAAACACGCACACACGCACACACACGCACGCACACACGCACACACACAGATACGCGGGCACGTTGATGCGTGCGGGGAGCGGTGGCGCTGCGGTTAGCGTGCTGGCACCACGAAACCGGCGACGCGAGTTCGATTCGCGCTCACGGCCAACGCCCGTGACCTGCACCGGTCTTGGGACTCCCCTAGGTCGACTCAGCCTCAAACGAGTAGCTGTTGCGACGTGTAAACATGGGCACTGGAGAGACAAAGGCAGCCGGGTCTGGTGCTAGCCAGACCATGCCCTGCTCGCTAGCAGCGCTTTCCCCCGCAGCCTGTCAAAGGCTTTGTCTGTGTACGCATGTTGAATTTCTTTCGCGCCGTACGTAGCCCACCGTGCTAATCGGAGGTCTTCGTCGCACGTCGCGACGCCCGCAGTTGCAACAACCGGCGGTTCGCCGACGAGTTTCGTGTCTCTGATTCTTGTCGAGGCGCGCGAGAACTCCAGGAGCCAGGGCGAGTGTCACCTGTGAGTCCGTGTCGGTGGCAGGCGAACCGTGGGTAGCGGCTCCGTGCCGAGCCGATCCGCAGCTGCTGCGGGAAACTTTTCCCCGTCCGGGTTTTTTTTGTTTTGTTGTGGACGGCAGATAAGGGGCGGGCGGGCGCGCGACGGACACAATGACTCCGCCAGCGAAAATATTTCAAAACTCGGCGAATTCGCGAGAGGTTCTTATCTCCCGTCGGGGTCTCCAGCCCGCACCATCAATGATAAGAAGCCGGCTCGGTGCTCGGCAGGAGCGCCTCGTTATCCAACGCTGACATTGGCGGTCCGTGGCTGCGGATCCGCTTTATTCGTGCATTTTTAACTCCCTCCCGTCCACGGGAAGAAGCGCGGATGAAGCAGAGGCGGTGACGGGCGTTGCGGAATGTCCACGTCGGTGCGAGGCGACGGGTGGCTCTGTGTGCGCGTGTGAACACACACGCACACGCACCGCCACCGTGGTGGTGGCTTTCGCTTGCGTGGACCTCACTCGCTGCACACAGAGTGCTCGCCACAATTGAACCGCGACACGTCGCTGGTCTCGTCCAGGAGCGTCAAGCATCACACCAACTCGGGTCGTCCTGGCAGCAGCAGCGGCAGCAGCAGCGGTAGCAGCAGTGGCTTTTGGCGAACCAAAGGCGGCGGTCACCGCACCGCGCGGCGCTTGCAGATGTGCTTCTGTGGCCGTCTGGAACGCTCTTCCGACATCAGGAACCCACTGGAGATGGATGTATTGATAGATGCATTTATTTTAACAGGTTTTTGTGTGTTTATTCTATTCTTCCCCCACACGCCCGATTAGCACGGTTGGCTACGTATGGTGCGAAAGAAGTTCAACATACATACTATCTTCAAATATAACCAAAAAAACACTCTCCGCGCACCTTATTGTAAAAGTACCTGCAATCAATTTAGGAACTTAGCCCAACTCATTTGAACGCACGTGTATGGACTACATCGCAGTGGCTCCGGTAAGATTTGTCCTCCAAACATCGCAGCCAATGGCCTCCGTTGCCGCATTTTGCTCGCATCCCAGCGCGACCTAACGGTGGTGACGACGAGCCGCGATGTTCTGTTGGTGGAAGAACCTCCACTCTCGAGGGAGTTCTAGAGAGCCTGGTCAGCCTTCGGAGAGAGGGGATTGATGGGGGTGGGGGGGTACACATACTGTCCTTCGAATAGCAGTCAAAAAGTTTCGGAATCATCCGCTCGTGCAGTTTGTATGACTGTAACTCCGCGCCCAGTTATCGCATTATCCGGACAGCCACAGCTTCAAGTTCAAATCTATTTTGCTGAACTAGGCGATGGTCTTATTCGCTTCATTCGCGTGGCGATCTGCCAGAACCAGATGGCCGTGTCTGTGAGTTCTGCCCGAAATGTCGTGGCGGAATGATATTTTTTAACTCATCCTCATCAGTCTCCAAGCCGTATCGACTCTATCTCTTTGGTCTCTCTGGCTGTGTTCGGCAACAGATCCAGTGAGATCAAACAAGAAGAAGTGGCAATTATTTTGCACACAAGAAAACGGGGGCTTTGGGAGTGTGATAATGAGCTCTGGAAGGCCCAAGTCCCAGGCTGTCGCGGGCTTGCCTCCCCATTGATTTGGCGCGTGTATCATGAGCATAAGAATCGATTCCAATCGATACATCAATGCATCATTACATGTCTAGGACTATTCTATGGGAAATTGCCCAAAAGAGCACTGTCCAGGAAGGGGATTGTGGGGGCTTACCGCAGCCTTGCCTGTGATACCCACGGCAGCTGTGGCCACGACTTTGACTCCACCGCTCTGAGAATTAAACGAGAATGCAGTCAAACTCCACTTATACACAGTCCTCGTACCCACAGGTAGAGCTAGAAACTCTACGGGGAAGGGATGCGGACACGCAGTTCCAAACCTTTTTATACAAAGCCCGAGATTAATCATATTATGGTACAAAACTATATATTGATGTCTTCCGTTGCATGGCTGGCCGCTCTTTGGGCTCATCTCCACGCTGACAGCGACGATGTTGTTGGTGGCTGTCGCGGGTCATCGCCGCTACAGCGAGCCAGGTAACTGGCTACACGGGGGTTCTTTCGCGTAAGAAATGAACGTTAAATTGGAATGGCGGTTGGAGGTTCGGTAGACGTTGAATAGACACCGAAGGTAAAAAAAAAATTCAACCAGAATTCTTCCTTAAATCCTAGAGAAGGTAGAGAAAAGTAGAAGCAAAACAAAAACAACCTCGCGAATCATATCACCTTGGACGAGATAGCGATGGATTACTATGGTAACCGTGGTGGACTGATGATGGTGATAATGAAGGTAGCTGTCGCTCAGCCTTCACCGCCCATCACCGCCGCCAGACAGTGACCGACAATAGTGGAGATGACGATGATGATCACCAGAATCAGAATATGTATTTATACCGGAGGAATTCACTCTGAGAACCACTGCTCTCGACCAGTGGGTCTCAGAGAGTGGTCTCCACACCACACTGACTACCACTGCACCAGACCAGTTCATGCCTCTTGTTTCGGATATTGATTAATATTTTACTTATGATATTTATTTAAAACATGACGTTAGGTAAACTACACTGATTAAACTATCCTAACCCTAGGATCTCAATTCCACCCATAAAAAAATTAAAACTTCATAGCTGCGTTAATTTTGTTTTATGTTCCTATAATACGAATCATGTTGTATATGTGATATTTATAGAGACGTGATAGCGTTTTGTCACCAGGGGTGGGGGGCTGATTCGTCCCTCGGGCCAAAACAAGTTTGAGAAGCACCGCTGTAGAGGAAGTGCCACACAGTGGCACACAGCAGCCAGGGCGAGACCAGCTTCGAGTGCCACTTGACACCACTCAGCTGACCGGGGGATGCACGTGGCCACCGACTAACCTCGGCTTGCCAGCGGCGCCACAAGCCAGTCTCGTGCTGTTGTCACTGAGCACGCACTAAGGCCGACACGACACACGAGAGCTTGGTGTCACTGGTGGCCCGTATGCCTTGCCACTTTGTGTCTCCTATTCCGCTCTCAGCGCTCGTGGGAGTGTTTTGCGTGTGTCCGCTTGTGCGTTGTTGCTGGCGTGGGCAGCGGTGGCGCGCTACGAACCTGGCGTTACCCGGGTTCGATTCCCGCTCACGGCCAACACCAGTGACAGATGTCTGAACCGGTCCTGGGACATCCCCTGAGTCGACTCGATCTCAAATTAGTGCGCGGTGTAATATGAAAACATCATGACTAGGGATGGCGGGAGTCACCCACCTCCTCGTGTGCCGTGGCGACCTTCAAAGGTGCTCGCAAAGAGCACTTGCCCCAAAGTCTGTTAAGGCTACATGGGATCTTTGTCTGTGTTGCTGGGGTTACTTTTGGAAGCAGTGCACTCGGAAGAAAATTATATTATCCGCTCGCTGCTCTGTCTCTTCTCTCTCCACACATGCAACATCAAATGTAGTCTGTCCCCTTACGGGCCTTGACACACAAGTGTTTCATAACGTCACTTGTTTAAGCAGGAAAACTCTAGGCCGGTGTTACCCTCCTGGGTCTCGGCAGCATTCGGCTGCTAAATCTTACCGGTCGGTGGTGTCCACTTAAGCCGGGGCTTGTCAGCACAAAATAAAACATTTAAAATACCCAGAATGCACTTTCAACCTTTCGGGCCACATATTAAACTCATGACTCTTGCCGATTCGTTCGTTTACTGGGCCTGACTGCTGATGAGACCAAAAATGTCGAAACTCTTCCAGAGCTTACGCCGCTCAAACAAATAAAGCCGATACTTTGATGTATTATAAACACTTTAAATTCTTGCGGTTAAAATCTTGAACGTCTCACGATTTGCACTCTCATTAAAAACCCGCCACATCCGGTCAGGACCGTGCGTGCGGTGCGACGGAAGACCCTGACCCAAGATGTTTCCTCCTCATTACTTTTCTCTTTTGAGGCCACCGCGTGCTATCGATGAACATGCGGACCCTTGTTGTTATTTGTGCGCCGCTGCCAATGCGGCATCGCCAAATCATTTGTACCGTAATGAGTGCCGATTACAGGTTAGTAGGCACATAATGATTCACCATTGACTAAGGCAGTAAATAAGCAGAAAATACGTCTCCTTCATATATCTGTCTTTCCGCATTAAAAATAAAATGTGTTTTTTTTACACACAACTCATCGGCCCAATTAGCTTCAGGGAGTGGATATAGTTGCAGCAGCATTGATTCAGAACAAGCAACCTGTGGACCGGTTTGCCATGCAAGTGTCTCATCAGCAGAGTTCAGGATTGCTTGAATCGATGCCGTTGAGCTGTCAGATGTTACAGGCAAGGGACCCTCTTGTGCAGAATCGATGCTGCTGGAATTATACACTCCCACAAGGCTGCTGGGCCGATGGGCTGTGCAAAAATTACTTTTTTAAGAAATGTTACGTGGAGAGATGGATATGTGAAGCAGACGTATTTTCTGCCCATCTATTTTTTTATTTTTTGGCCGTCTATTTTATTTTGCTAATTTCATTTAATTTTCCGCCCGTCTATTTTTTCAATATTATTAACTTTTTTTGCCCGTCTATTTTATCTTGTTCTGCTCGTCTATGTTATTGCGGGCCAATCTCCGGAATGACGCTCATGTCGCCTTTGGACCGAGGCTTAAGACAACGCATAACGATTCTCATGAAAGGCACTCGACGCATATGCATCATGAGGGTAAATCATCCGATTTCGATCGATTTAGACGGCATACGCTGACACATTGTCACAGTTTCGTTGTTTTCGTCAACAAACAAATCCCCGCGTAGTGTAAAATTTACGCTCTTTTTTAGTTGCTACTCGATTACTTTCATAATTGCAGTTCTTTCTAAGAATTACCTGTACGTTGGATTAATGTAGCCCCTGACTTACTGTAATCTAGTGGTATAATTGCATACATTGTACCGCGGCCCGTACACGCCATGATTCTGTCCCATCTTCTTGCATTAACCAAAGCTGATGGTTTTGTCCTTTTAAATGTGTTTGTAAGCATGTCTGTATTAAAATAATACCATTATAGAGTAATTAGTGGGTATATGGTGAGTAGCTGTAATATAGTTACATCCTGAAAACAGAGTATTACTGGTACGCTTACAGTACTAAAATCACTAAACCGATTGCAGTACTGAAATACAGTTAAGTATGTCTGTGCACATTTTAATATTCATAAGTATCCATGTATGATGCAATGCATAAATTAGCTTTGATATTGTTCTTTTCCCAGATCACAGCAGGGTCCGTTACCCCCAGAGTCAAACTCTGGCCAGAGGCAAAGTTAAGAGCGCAACAAACAGATCAATTCCAGCGCCACCTGTCCTTTGTTACATTTTTTTTTGTTACAATTCCGCAGAATCGGCCGGGCACCTGCGAATCGTTTGTATAGCGCGCACGCGGTCCCCCACCATGAGACATTCACGAGCTTGACAACGGAGCGAGTCGTCCCCGTGAGCGCCGTTCCTTTGCGTCTCGCGCAGCCTGGACAAGAACCACGACGCTCCCGTCGTTTCTTGCCGCTGCCCCGGTACTTTTCTGCGATGGCCAAGGCGCCGCTCGGTGGCCAACAATCAGGAGCGGAGTCGGTGCTCCGGACGAGCGGCGACCGTGGGCAAGAGTCGCCGTTCGCTCCTTGTCCGCGCCGTACTTTCGCAACTTCACCCTGTGTGTAACTTCACCCTGTGTGTAAACTGCCGAGGAGCGTGAGCCATCGAGCGAACTCTGGCGGTCATCCTCGCAGCAGCAGCAGCAGCACGCCCAGTCGAGCAAAGACGGTGGTCACCGCATCGCGCGGCGCTTTCAGACGCGCTTACGCGGCCGTCTGGAACGCTCTTTCCTTCCGATATTAAGAAAACCACTGGAGTCGTGCACTTTTAAATCTCGTTCGAAAACTAATTTCTCGAGAACTGCTTTTTGTGCATAGTTTGCTGTCCTTCCCCCCCCCACCTCCAATTATCACGGTTGGCTACGTGCAGTGCGAAAGAAGTTCAACATGCAAACATTTGCAGCGACATTGAAATGTATTTGTGCTTGTGACGTCAACTGGGTGTGGAATTAGCGATGTGAGCTTGTCTGCAGGAGATGAAGTTCCTATATAGAGTATACATGTTGAACGTCGTTCGCACCGTACCTAGCCAACTGTGATAATATAATCCGAGGTGCAGGGAAAAGACAACAAATTCAACACAAAAAGCAGTTTTAAAGAAATGAGATTTTAATCTAGATTTAAAAATGCATGGCTCCAGGAGGAGACAGAGTGAGTAGCAATGGTTTTTTAAGTGTAGTGTGTGTTGTTGCTCCCAAAGTCGTTTAATAAATGCCGTTACATTGTTTAGTAACTCTTTTACCGTTATATTTACTTGTTTATTGCTACCTGACCACCTCGAGTGTAATTGCCCAAAGCTGCTTAATTAGTCAGGTGCCCGAGGAAGAAATCTCAATAAACAGAGTGGAGAGCCAAAGCCATGAACACGCGGCCCGTCTCGTGAGATGATGGCGTGGTGCCGTGTCGACGCGTCGCATTGAAATTTGGGTTCAGACGAAATGTGAGCGAGACGAAAGTGGCGTCAAAAGGCTCTTCGCTAAACACTCTGAGGGGGCGCAACTGGGAGGGGGGGAGGGGGAAACGGATTCATACTTGTGCTAGGTTCAGTTATTGAAGACGGAGCATTTATCAAAATGATGATATAAAGAGGTGGATTGCCAGGAGTTTGGTGGTTTTAATAAATTGGCAGCAGCATATTCTTCATAATTACAGTTGGCATCATGGTCATGGTCGTCGTCCTCTTATCCATGGGATATCGTGGACGAATGAATGAACATAACCCTTGTCAGCAACCACTTTCCCCACCATTAGACTCATCCGCCAAAATTTGCAGACAATAGGACATGGATCGACCTGCAGGCAGCAGGTCATTTTTGCGGATCGATTTTTGTTTTTGGGCCGCGTTCAAATAGGATTCGTTGACAGAGGAGTTTTCAACGTGAGACGCATTAAAGAGCAGTGCCCTGATTTGGGAGCGTCGGGAGAAGGTGTCCCGTGGCTTCTACGCAGAGACGGGGGCAGCACGTGCTCTAAAGCGGGACAGCCGCCCTCTCCGCCGGGGAGAAGCCGGGGGCGGAGCCACGAATGTAGCTTAAGCTGTATAAATAAATAGACAATCGGGTGGTATCGCTCGCCATCGTTTGAATTGATTCTTAAGTGGATACCCGCCGCCCAGTGATTTCGCGAAAAATCCGAGTGCACTTTACCGCCCGCTGACCCCTGAACTCCTGAGCCGAGCCAGGGTGATGACACACGATGTTGTGGTGTGGCCGGTTGAGTCGGAGCTGCTCCTGCGGGGGCCCCTTGCCCTCGCCACCACGATGGCGCTCTTTTATTCATGGTTCGTGTGCGCCGATTTCTCTGCAAATTGGGGGATTCGTACAGCACGGGAAGACTCACCACAATACCCCTGGCGCCTTTTGGATAATAGGATTCAAAGATAAGGTGACATGTAAGGGGAATTCTGCTCTACGGGATTGAAGATATTTACGTTGAAAAAACAACAAAAACTCAACGCACGTGCCTTAAAGAAGGGCGATTGCCTGAAACGTCAACTGTTATATTTTTCCTTTGAGGGCGACATTGTTTTTAACCGACGTGTTGAGGTTTTGTGTAGCTGTCGCCACCACAACATTTATTATTATATATGTATACGTAAATTTAAAATGCACATTCTTTTTGGTGTGACATTTGGTGCGTGAGCACTGCTAAGAAAACAGATTTTATTCGTTTATATTTTGTTAAACCCAAACAAAACCCCAATAATCTCTGGACGGAGAAGAGAGTGCTTCTGAATGTCTCTAGCCCTCAGACGGATCCAACCACCCCCCCCCCCCCCCCCAAATGTCTGAGCATCCAACCGTCATCCTGTATTGATCGCCGCTCGTGGTCACTATCGTAAAGCACGTTATTTATCGCGGTCGCTGAACATCTGTGATAAACACGGCCAAGCCTCCAGCGATTGGCCCAAGGATGTAAGTGCCGTGGCAAACAACACCAAGTTCCTAAATCATCAAGTCCGCTCGTGTGATGGCCAGGGCGTGCAATTTTCAGCCCTTCTTTATAGTTTCGCCGTTGTTAGACATTAACTGCCGTTCGGAGGATCGAGCCGTTGGGTTTTAATCAAAGTTATGCCCGGAGTGAATATGGAGGAGGGGAAGTGTTTTAAAGGAACCTTCGTGGCCTTCCCAAACTGACACCTGCGGCGTGTCCCGGCCCGCTGGCAACCTTGGATTAGTCCCGTGCAAAATTACTGCAATTGTTTGCCACAGGGTTTAAAAAATAAGTGAAAACACACTGCTCGCATTTATTTAACAAGCGCGCCTCCACGCATGAGTTGATCCATTGGTTGTAATTTAATGATAAGAATAACAACGTGCGGTCCTTTGTCAATCCACTGCTGGATGACGACCTCGCCGTGCTGTGCCGGTCATGGCGATCGTCCTTCACCGCGCTGGTCAGTGCGAGTTGAAGGTGATGGGGGTGGGCAGGAAGGACCAGGACCGGTTGAGATATCTCACGCCACTGATGTTAGCTGTGAACTAGAATTAAAAAAAATTATAATCCAGTATGCTAACCACTGTGACATCACCCCCCCCTCCCCCGCCTCATTGTAATGTGCTTGCAGATCATTTCCAAATCTGTGATTTGGGCTATGGCACCAGTCGTTAATGACCTGGATTTATGATCGCCGCATGAGTCTCACTGCCTCTAGCAGGACAGCTTGCTTTGGCGGTATCCCACGGTGTCGTGATGGCGGTGGCGGTGGGGGTGGCGTTGGGGGTGGCGGTGGCGGTGGGGGTGGCGGTGACGGTGGGGGTGGCGGTGGCAGTGGGGGTGCTTGTCGGACTTGGCGAACGCTGTGCATGGCACGGCGGCCTCGGCGGCGATTGCGCCGACCCGGCTCTAGCGCCAACGCCAAAATCGACGACGTCAACGGGAACTCTCTCGTCGGCGGGCGCGCGAGGTCGAGCGATTGCAGGGGCTGCGCCTTCGCGCGCCAACGCCGTGTGCGGGTTTCAACAATTCCACTGAGTAATTGGTCACCGAGTAATTGGTCACCGAGTAATCGGCCACCGAGTAATCGGTGGCCGATTCGTGGCTTTTCGAAATTGGGAATGGATCCCGAGCAAACGATTTTTGCGGGTTTTTAATTAAATCTGCAAAATTAGGAGAAAGAACCTGCTCCTTCTCATCCGCACACTCCACGTGAAGGGGGTGGTGGGGGGGGCGAGGACAAATTGCGTTTCGCCTGATTACCGGTTAACCACTTGTGATTTAACAAACCTGATGTGGACGGGCTACATGCGTGCGCGTGCACACCGGGCGCACACGTCCACTGGCGCTGAGCGTGGTGGGCGTAGCGGGCCACCGCTGTCTCGTTGGCCAATCGTTATCGTTGTCGTGCCCTTCAATGGCGTAGGCATATTCACGCGCCAGTAATGGAGCGCAGATTTTTGGGGGTGGGAAAATTTAAAGTAAAGTTCCATTCCGTGTATCACTTCGTTGGATCCCACCGGCGCAATTTGTACCTGTGTTGTTCTGCAACAACAACAACAACATAACATGATTGTAAATATGCTTGTTCTCACACTCGAGGGAAATGCATTTATAATAGAGTTTTTGGGGTTAGATCGTGTCAATATACAAATGTGTCGTTAAAGCCCGCCACCACCCGACACAGCCAACTAGTAAGGGTTGTCACGTAAACAGAACGTGCCAATTCGTCACTAGTACAGCACACCGGTGTGTTGGAGATCAAATCCACAACATTTGCGACGTTTTGACAATAATTACGACGTTTTCACAATAGTTACAACTATCATCACAGGTCTGGCTGTCCACACAGTAAACCCATCAGATTGTAAATGTTGTGAATTTGCTCTTCATCTGTGAGATTCCAGAGATGAGATGGAGCACATCCTCATTGCAGTCCTCTCACGACAGACCACGGCCCTCTGCTTTCAGAGCAATGAAAGGCATCGGTGTACATAGGCACACAAACGTAACAACAACAAAAAATCTCAACACGCAAGCACTGATAACACAACAAGGATCGTTGCCCGAAACGTTGCCTCTTATATATTGATGAAAGTGTTGAGTTGTACGTTACATGTGTGACACGTTGCGACGGTGAGCAAGAAGCCGCGCCACCCTGGACACCTCGCTGGCTGTGTACGAATGTTGAACTTCTTTCGCGCCGTACCTAGCCAACCGTGTTAATGTGTGTATGTAGAACTTCTTTCGCATCGAACGTAGCCAACCGTGGCAGTGTATGTGTGTTGAACTTCTTTTGCACCATACGTATAATCGGAGGTGCGGGAAATGTGGCCAGTTGTTGTCGTTCATGAATACACACTTTGCACTCATTGTTTAATGTTGTCTGAATTAATTACGTAACACTCGGAAAGAAAAAAAAACATTTTAATGACTACATTGTTAAAGGTAGCGAAATACTGTAACAAAAAACACCATCATATACTCACCATGGATTGGCAGAGGGATGTAAATTATTATTATCGATCATTTGAACGAGTGTCCTACATAATCTTCCGCTGCTTACAGCGCCGTGGATAGTGGTTGGGATGAAGGATGTAAGTGCGAAAGAGAATCCCCGAAGGTCTGTCCGCACCTTGGTGAGCCCTGGGGCTCACGTATCCACTCCCGTGATAGCACAAATTGCTCCAGCGAAAGTCAGCCTTGCCTGCGAAGCTTAACTCCTTCACTGGACATCACTCCGGCTAGAGGCGAGGACCCGAGGGTTGGTATCGCAGGGGGATGGGATATTTACACAACGAAGATCCCATTAAAGGATCGCAGTCCATGGACACACACAGAGGCTGAACACGAACCACGTGAGTTGTATTGCTGCCACTGCCTTAAAACGTCACAGCTGTCCGTTCCCTCTGCCCGCACGCACGGGCAATATTCGCACATTCAGTTTAACACTGGGTAGACTTTCACGACCAATATCCATAATAGAGGTTTTTTTTACCATAATGCACGTTTTTGGGGGGTTAGATGGCGATCTATATGGCGATCTAACCCCAAAAACATGTATTATGGATGATATTGGTCGCGAAAGCCTACTCGGTGTTAGACAAAGGTTTTTGGGTTAGATCGCGTAAATATAAATGTGTCATTAAACCCGCCACCACCCGACACAGCCAATCAGTAAGGTTTGTCACTCAACAAGACGTGCCAATTCGTTACTACTTCAGCACTCGCCGGTTGTGTGTTGGCGAGTAAACCCACGACGCTTGCAATTGCGCACGTTTCCTCACATGCAGAGACCGCTTACCCACTACGGTCGCCACCTTTCCCACTTGCAGACCCAGCCAGCCGTGGCCCACTATCAACACCGTGCAGCAACAGCGGCGATCAGACTTCAAACACGGCAAATACCGGCGCCAGGCCTCGGCGCAAATCCATTCCCTGCCACAACCCGGACGGAGACGCCAATTCCCGTCGCGCGCCGGCTCGGACCCAGGCGGGTGTCGACCCCGACTCCTCCACCCGGGGTGAGGGAAGGCCCCTGCCTGCACTGTGGCACAGGGAGCTTGGGGGGCCTCTCGCTCTTGACTTGGCCAGCGAACATCAAGGGCAGAGGGCACATCAGCATTGCTTTGGCAGGTCGGCTCGCGCGCCGTAATTGGCAATCATCTAACCGACCGTGGCTTGCAGATGGGCGCTAAGAGAACAAAAATCTGTCCGGAGTGCTGTATCACACAATCGCTGGTGGAATATGTTGACCTTATGAAGGCCTGCAAGGCAAAAGGTTGATTATTCATTCCTCTCAGTGAATACATTTTCTTTTTTAATATAACTCATTTACATAATACACACTGCCACACTAACTGCAGAGATCCCATATTTAACCTCTTATATTGTTGCGGAGTGGCTCTCAATGAGTGTGCATCGAGGCTAGCAGAGCGCACGGGGCGGGGGGGGGGTCGTGTGGCCAGCGCCACTCGTGGCAATAATTGTCTCCCCAGTTAAGATGTTGACACTGCGCTCGGGGTGTACTTCAGGCCCAGTTGACCTAGGGGAGGCCCGGTGTTTAACGTTCACGTCGCACTCGACAGTAATTGAATGTGCGTCATTGTGATTTTGGTGTCGTCCGCCAACCGTTGTGCACGCGTCATTGTGCTCTCTCGCACGTGCACTCATGCACTCCATCTCCACGCCACTCTCTACCAGCAAAGACAAAGATTCCCCCACAGCCTGAGCAGATTGTTGGGGCGAGGGCTGTTAGCGAGCGCCTATGAAGGCCATCATGGCAACGCAATGGGTTGGGTGGCCAACACCACAGGCCCCCATGCTGATGTTTTACACAATGCGCCAGGTACTCTTATTAAGGCTGAGTCCACCTATGGGAGGCCCAGGTCCGGTTCGTATATTCGCCACTTATCGTTCGTGAGCGGGAATCGGAACTCGCGTCGCTGGGTTTGTCGTACGGTGCGTTGACCACTGCGCCACCGCTCCCCATTTGAAACACAAACACGCGCAGTACACAAAGTCAGTCCCCATGCTTTCCAAACAGTATCTATCGGTCCAGATTACTCTGAATAAACACCCTTCTGCCGCTCTCCCCACCTACACATAGCGCCACCGCCGGCAAGATTGGGGTCAAAACGTTGCGCAACGAAGAAGCTGTCTGAGGCTGACCGCTTGTCTCTCGGTCGACCAGGCCCCTTGGAGCCGGGCGATTTCCGAGCGCGAGTGAATTTTCTCGGCGGATCTAAACAGGGCGCGCGGAGACCTCCCGGTGTTTAAGCGGCGGTGGCGGCCACTCTCCGGGAATTGCAAATGTGTTTTTTTTATTTTGGCGCGGGGCTGTGATGGGGTTACACTTCGGGACGGGCACGGGTGCGGCGATGTTTGTCGACCGGGCGATGAACGCGATTGCCCTCGCGCGCCCCGCCGAGAGAAATAGAGTTTTCGTTTTTTTTCCCCCAAGATATATATTTTTTTATGCACAAACACGACTGCGCGCGCGCAAATCTGAATTCTGAGCAGAGGCTTCTGTCGCTCTGCCGTGGCGGCGACGGAGGCGATGAGGAGATATTGTTTTTTCATCCGGGGTGGGGGGGGGGGTTCTCTGCGAGGAATCAACGTGCTTCTAACGGGAAAGACTAAACGATGTATGCAAGCCACGAATTGGTTTGCAGCAGTTTGGGCCAAAAGAGATTATTGAGCAGAAAAAAAGGTGCCGATAGGGTTTTAATTTACGATTGGTAGACTTGTTTTAAGGCTTTAGCAGCAAATCACGCTGAATCCACCTGATCTCATTAGGCCTCAGAAGCCAAGCAGGATTGTTGTGCCTGGTGACTGCTTGAAATGTACGACGAAAAAAATGAAGTGTTGTAAGCTTTGGCCGCAAGGTTGTCAGGACAGGAATGTGTTATTTTTTTTTAAATCGTGTCTGCGTATAAATGCGAGTGTCGCTCCTCTCGTGTGCGTTGGTGCTGTTGCCAAACACGCCGATTCAGGACTATCCTGAGAAGAAAAAAAAAAGTCTGAACGCTCAGCGAGGCTTCCTGAATAAATAAAGGACACGATCATTATAATTATAATTTATCGTCTCCCAATTGCGCAGCTGGAGCTGCGTCGAAATACAAAGAATGTCTTCCTTGAAATCTCGATCAGCAGACCATTATGGCGCATCGCAGAACGGCCCTGGGAGAGGATGACACCGTACAATTACCTCTGCAGTCACTTCCGTAGCCCCCCCATGTCTCTCTCTCTCACCCGGCGTGACTACTTCGAGAATCAATTCCAAGGACCTCTCACCCAGTACGCCGCTCTCAAGTGTCACTTCGACAGGGCCTCTCGCCGAGTGCCTCCGCTCCGTGCTCTGTGCGGCGGCCAAGATGAGCCGGGCCAAATCCTGTCTCTGTTTGTTATTTCGAACTTGACGAGCGCTCGTTTGCGACGCGAGAGGAGAGCTGCAAAAAGAAACCTCCCACGCGCCCCCCGGCAAGTGCGATAAACACCGGACGAATGTTTTGTTTTAACCATCAGCGACTCACTTTCTGCACTGCCATCCCCTTGCCACGTGCAAGAGGTTCGGATGATAGTGGGCCCCCCACCCCCACCCACTGATGAAACGCAGCGTGCTCACCAGCCCCGTCCATTCAATCTACTCGGCCGGAGTGAAAGTTGAATTCGATTAATTCGGCCGTGCCCGATCAATGCTCTGACACGGCCATCGTGACCCACCCACTCGCCCTCACTTGCTGGGTCACCTGGCCATCTCAATCCACTGATTTTAAGGTCAATGCAATTCATCAACCTGCCGTACCCGGGGCCTTTCTTACACAAAACACGATGACAAATCTGAAAGTAAGAGACTTTCCATGATAAACATCACAACGTATTCAATCGAACCCGCTGTACGGTTGAATATCAAACAGAGATATATCTCCGTCATAAAATTGCAAAATACACAACTGTTCAGTCGGGCTTCCTACACACACGGATTATTCCGTTGAGGTTTGCACAAAATATTTTAAATATATATATATTTTTACATTCGTGTGTTTCATCAATTATATCCCACGTGTGCCGTTTCCATTAAACACATAGCGCTGTGCAAGCTCATCCCATTACAATCCCCATAAGCTCAGAGCTGCCGCACGCCATTGCACGTTCACAGCCGCATCAGCGCAAGGGGTTGCTTGCGTCCTGTTGATTTTTTTCCCGTTTGTGCATTACGGCAATTTTTTTATTCTCACTTTTGAGTTCGCAAAAGATTGCTCACGTTTGTATGCATTGACGATGCTAGTTAACACAATCAGTTCGTAATCAACGATCACGTGATGCATGCAGGCCTTAGAACAACAGCCCGTTGTGTTTCGCATCACTGAAGTCGCAATTGAACCCAGGTCAATTCATGGTTTGGCTACGTCAGTAACTTGCGTACTACCTGCTATGTCACATAGTTCAGAAACACGATTCGTAACCTGTTTGTTTTGGGTGAGATGGGGCTATTGTTATGTTCAGTTTGAACTTTAACCCTCCAGCACCCGGCAATCAAGTCAAGTTTCCACATCGTTTAAACAATCCGCAATGTTGAAAGGGAAGGAAGCACAATTTTAAACGCCACGCCGGTGATTGACACCCAACATCGTCAGCTGTGAACAGAGCTCAGCTCTCGCGTTCAGAAACGCGGTGATTCGTGGATTTTAAAACAGATAAAGAGTTGTTGTTGTTCATAATAAAGGGTTTTTGGGTGAGATCGCGTTATTTATAAATGTGTCTTAACCCTCCACCACCCGACACGGCCAATCAGCAAAAAAAGTGTCACGTTGACAAAAGACAAATAGTTCACTACTTTAGCCCACCGGTGTGTTGAAGAGTGAATCCACAACATTTACAACCACTGCACCTGAATGGGTTAAATGATGACGTCACCCTGCTGCTGCTGCTGCTCTATTTAAGACCGGGAGCAAGTGAGGGCTTGACTATTCTGGAAAATTGCCCGATGATGCTGGATGTAATTACCAGCGAAACGTCGTACTCGAAAATTGTAAATGTTGTAGATTCACTCTTCAACACACCGGTGGGCTAAAGTAGTGAACTATTTGTCTTTTGTCAACGTGACACTTTTTTTACTGTTTGGCCGTGTCGGGTGGTGGAGGATTACGACACATTTATAAATAACGCGATCTCACCCAAAAACCTTTATCATGAACTTGTGTCCGTGTTGCACTGAGCTGCGAACTTCTAAATCTCGATTGGAACCTCATTTCCTAAGAACTGTCTCTGATAGGCGCGGTTGGCTACGTACGGTGCGAAAGAAGTTCGGCATACACACACACGTCGACTCACATAGTCACTCATCCACACACTCACCCATGCTCAGATTAGCGTGGTTGGTTGAGAGCGGTGGTGTGGACGGGCTTCATGAACGCGACTTCTAAAACCCGTTGCAGTGTTGGATGGTCAGCACCCTTCCTCTGTGTGTGTGTATATTGGAAAGCCTTACGATTTTACGAGCGCCCAAGGAATTTTGCTTAATTAGTGCCGATATTGTTCTGGCAAAGTTTTTGGAATTGGAGCAGTGGATTTATATATATAGCGTATATTATATATATTTTAATGATGTAATTGTGCATTGATCCATGTTCTTTTGACTGGCTTATTGAATCTGCCCTAGAGCAGGACTTGCTCTCATTCATTTCCTGGAATGGCTCGGAGTATCGTGTGTAGGATGGGTGTACATGTGTATGTATGTAGGTGAGGGCGTGCGCACGTACGGGGAGCGGCGGTGCAACGGTTAGCGCGCTGCTCACCGATACCCGCTCACGGTCAACGCCAGTGACGCTTATCTGAATCCGTCTTGGGCCTCTCCTAGGTCGACTCAGCCCTCAAATTAGTACCCGGTGCGGTGTGTAAACATCACCAATGAGGGAGGCAAATGCGGCCGGCCGTGGTGCTGGTCACTCACCACTTGCCCCAACAATCTTTTCAGGCCATACGGGGGATCTTTGTCTGTATGTATGTAGAGTGAGGTTGGGAATAGTGTCACAGTGCTGTGGTATGAGCAAAGTGGCTTTGATCCTTGGTCATGTATATAAGGTTACTGGACATCTGTGAAGAAGAACTTCATAGCTCAAGGGATTCCACCCCTAGTCTTAACAAAGATTCTGATTCTGAAACAGCTCGGTTTTTGGCGTCGACAGTTGCCAGTTTCAAAGATTGTGTTTCAGTGTCCCAGAGCTTCGGTAAAAACATTTTATTTTGTTGCGGACACCGTTTTGAGAATTCTGCCTTTCGCTCCCCAGATTATAAATTCGCCCTTTGCTACTCTGCATTACCACCGCTCACAATTACCTGCAACACCTCTAGCCAACCGAGGTACAAGCTGTGTGCAATGTGTATTCGTTGCCGGGGCAAAGAACACCCAAACGAGCTCCTTCGGCAGGGGGAAGACGCTGGCAGGAACGCAGATTTCGGGGGTCCACTTTTCAAACGTCCCTCGCCTCGTGCTTGCGTCGGAGTGGGTGGGGCTACCCGGGTAGTGGGCGGCGATAGCAGGGGAGTGGGTGGGGTCTATAACGACGTGTGGGTGGGACTGGCATCAGAAAGAACTCGCAATGCGTGCCGATACAGGCCACCATGCTTCAATGGGGATTACCGTTGGTACTGCTACTTTAGTACACACAATGGACAGGAAGTAGAAGATCAATGGGCTTGCATACTGCGCGTGCATCATGTACGTTGACTCATTAATCCCCCCCCCACTTCGCGCAAGAAGAGCGCACAAGAGTTGTCACCACGTCTACGCTTCCATTTAAGGAACGAGACAGGTGGACTTCTCCACTAATATGGCTGCCGCCTGATGAAGCGAGTTGTACTTGCTTGCGAAATGTCCTACTCAGTTTGTAAATGTTGTGGCTTGGCTCTCCAACACACCGGTGTGCTGTACTAGTGACGAATTGTCCACGTTCTGTTTACGTGACAACCCTTACTAGTTGGCTGTGTCGGGTGGTGGCAGGTTTTAACGACACATTTATATATTTACACAATCTAACCCCCCACCCCCCCTAAAAAAACCCTCTTATGGATGATATTGTTCTTCTTGGTTCTTTCGGTAAAGTCACGTAGAAGGGAAATAATAAAATAATAATAGCAGTAATTTTGCTATGGCTGTTCCACCTGATGACGGAAGCTTGTGTTGCCTGCGAAACGTCGTGAGAATTATTTTATTGTTTTATTATTATTATTTTATTATTTCCCTTCTACGTGACTTTACCGAAAGAACCAAGAAGATGAATGCCTGCAGTCACGAAAGCTTTAAATCGAGATCATATTGTTTGCGAAAACCTCCTACGTGTTAAACGGGGGCTAGTGTGTGAGTGGGCGTGGCAATGTGAGAGTGGGCGTGGCTAGTGTGTGAGTGGGCGTGGCTAGTGTGTGAGTGGGCGTGGTAATGTGTGAGTGGGCGGGGACAATATTGGGAAGGGGGCTGCCGGCTGCAGCACGTGGCGCGCCGGTCCAGCCTCTGCAACAGCTGTGGGTCTCCCCAGGAGGTGCGCCGCGCGAGCGGCAGTCGCACGCGGAATCTGAACCTGGCTCGGCCCTCGCCAATACTTTGGTGCGGAGTGGCCAGCAGCATCAGCGGCGGGAATACAAAGTTCCGGCCTCCGACACGCGTGTGACACGTGTGTCACGTGTGTGACACGTCCGCCTTAATAGGCACAGTGCTTCCCAGCAGCACTTTCCAAGGCGGTCTCCCATGGATTTTCCAAGTATTCTCAACGGCTGCTTTCACTCGTATAGACCCTTAGGGGCAAGCGCTCTTAGTCAGGACCTAATTAGACCAGCACATTATATGAATGGGTGGTCTAGCCTGCCCTATGCCCAGCTGTCAGTTTTCTGTACATGAGCATATCATTAATGCATGCTGCGTACTACCACAGGCACGGTACAATCGCCAACCAGTTTCGGTTTGATCCCCCGTTGCAACAGTTGAAACAATGGAGAAATGTATTTAATAGCCGGTGACGCTCTAGCCACCTCCAGAATAAGTGGGCACAACCATGATTGGCAGGTCGGTTGTGGTGGGGTGAAGCGTGGGATATGCCCGCCCCTTGCCGGGCGTGCAGTAGTGGACCAAACACCCTCTCGATGTCGCTCTAGCGGAGGGCGTTCCGCTAACATCGGCATGAGCGAGCAATTACTGGGCTGTACCTTTATCCTTCTTAACTGCCCCGCATACTCCAGTCGTGCTCGTGTGTGTGTATCACGAGTGTGTTAGCCGGCGCCTGTAATCCAGCGCTGTAGGCGAACTGGATTACCTTTTCCCTCTGCATGGGATAGAGTGTTTCCCCCTCACACTTGTGGAAATCGGTGGAGGCACGAGCACAAGATTCCACCGATTTTAACATTTTGTAGAGAGAGAGTTTGAATGAGTAAAACTTACGAATCGCCTGCGGTCTCTCTGCCCAACAACCACGCGGGGCTGACCAACTTCGGTTTGCGTGTGTCTGTAAAATAAGCAACACTCATCGCAATCACACCGGCCATCGTACGATAGCGAGTCACTCTTGCATGCATTGTTGCGTGTTTATAAATAACGCAAAGCGCTTAATTTTCAAGGCTTTCTGAGCACGGGGTTGGTGGTTCGCACGCACGTTGTCACGACTCCCTTCCTGCGGGTGGGTGTCCAGGAGCCATAACCACGGCTTGCCAGGAGTCGGCGGTACAGCAACATGTGGGCTCCACCTGTTCGATCTGTATGGGATAGAGTGTTGCCCCCTTGCACGTGTCAGGCTTCTCTGGATGCTCCGGTTTCCTCTGACACATAAACACTCATTCATTGCACGGTTTTGCCGCACCTCCGATGAGCACGGTTGGCTACGTGTGGTGCGAAAGAAGTCCAGCATACTTACGTACAATTGTCCGACAACTACTTGCTATATAGAGGACTGCAGAGCCTGGGCGATTGTTGGCAAGCGCTGTGGAGGCGAGCGGGGCCCGATCCACGCAAAGTCACGTGCCTGCTTGTCGCCCCACATTTCGGAATTGTATTTCAACTCGTTTATTTTGTACAATGTTTTAGCATCTCATCTCTCTCATGTTCAGTCTCATTTGTTCGCTGCAATTTTTCATAATAACAATACAGCGTGTAAGCTGATTCCCAACCCTGCCATTAAATGTACATGACTCGCTCGCGTACTCCAGACTCTGACGTACTCCAGCCCCTCTCGTACTCCACACCTTCGCGTACTCCACCCGGTCACGTAGTCCAGACACTCGTGTGCTCCACACATACGTTCCTACCTCCCATTGACACTGACATCGCGGTTTGTCGCAATGTCAGTTTGTGTGTTTGCTTGTTTCACCGGCTGTGCCCTTGACGTGTGCTGTGCATTTGAACGCGTAATATATTATTGCTTTGGGGGGGGGGAGTGTCACGATAGCGTGTTATTTGTCTACTAAACGCATATATTATGAATAATTTATTATTACGCACTTGATGCAATGTGCATATAGGAATCGACTTTTATACATGAATTGATGCGTTCTTACATCTTATCGAGGGATGACAGGGTTGACTGAATGCTCAACTGGAAATTGAACTTGAGACGTTATGATTACGAGCCAAGCACTCTGCCACAGCACTGTCTTGACAGATAAATGAGCTAATTGAATGCAATTAAGCGGCAAGGCAAACAAAATTGATCATTTCATTTGTGATGCTCGTTGCGTAATCACTCTAACGCCGCGTTTGCCATCTGCTATGCGGAGGCCTTTAAACACCCTGTGACATGCTGTCGTTTTTACATGTCCTCTTTGTAAGTTTGGAACATGATTATTATTAACAACTAGCACCACTCCAAGTTAAGTGTTGTTGGCAAACTTAGCAATTTCAAAAGTTTCAAAACACTGCGTGTTGGTCTTGAGGGTTGTTTGACCAGACATAGCCACGCTGGTGGGCACGGTTTGGTGACCGGTCGCTATATTGTTCGCGACTGACGTGAGCCGTGGCCACGAATCAAACTCAAGCTCCAGGGGGTCAAAGTGCAGTTGCCGCAGAGTGTGCCCCGCAGCACCACAGCCCTCCCCTTTGACTCAAGTTCCATCCCCGTGGTAGCCACGGGTGGTGGTGGTGGCGACGCGCGTGGCCTCTTGGTGCAGCAATGCGGAGGCAGCGAGCGTCGCTGGATCGTCGCAACATTTGTCGCAAAGCTCCCTTCCCCTGCGCGTCGCCGGCTCGCCCGGGACAATGCAGTGCGGCAAATTGCAGACTAGGCTCCAAAGAAAGCTGTCTCTGGTGTGGACCAATCAGTTTCAAAGACAATGCATAAATTACCAGAGTATTGTTTTTTGGTTGCATTTGACTGCAGGTATTGTGGGTAATGTAAGCTTGATTCCTTGCAAAAGGTGTCAGTTTTGTTGCCAGAAAAAAGGGGAAAAACTCTATTAGTATATTTTGGTACTGGCAAAGGAGATCCCATGATGACTGCCCCTTCTGTTCAGGATGGAGTTGGTGTGCTCTCACACGTTGCGGGTTACTTCCGAGTGCTTCGCTTTCCTCCCACACGTATACGCCGATGAATTGACTGAAAAGATATTGATACCGTACGTGGAGGATTGCAGAGCTTGGATAATAATTATTGGTGCCGGCTCACCGCCTGGCTGCCTATCGGCTTGTTTGTGGATTCTCAGTGGTTGTGAGAAGCAATTTGCATGAATAACAATGCTGTATGAAACTAAACATCAGTATTATTATAATATGAAACGACAAATGTTCCTCAGAAGGCCTAACAGGAATTTAAATTGGTAAAAATTTACTTCGTGCAAAAGCCAGCAATAGTGTGTAGTTTAAAGTAAATAATAATCAGGCTAAATAATCAAACATATTGCAGTTAAGTGTACTCTCGTGATGTTTTTTTTCACACACTACAACATCATAAAACATTTGAATAAAAAAAAGTTAACAAAATATATTTCATAAACGGCACACAAAATACAGCAAGGCATCAATTGTGACAAATACTTCCCATTAAAAAAGTGCACGGTTGAAGTATCCTGGATGAAGAGAAACGGCACTTGACTTTGAATGAGGCATTCCTTCTGTGGCGCGGGAAGTGATCGAGTCAGCAGGATTGATAGATAATCCTGTGGTGCGTTATCATTTGCACGCAACCGAAGCATAGTCCGGAAACATTTTCCGGCGAATGTTGTTGCGTTTACACAACCGCGGGGTGTTAGGGGATCTATTTAGTCACACCTCAGGTTGCCCGAGTTTTGCCCAGGGGTCTGTGTGCCGGTGCTAATTTTCGTGGCAGTGATTCTCGATTGGCGGTGACTTCGTGGAGATCCTCAGACAAATGGCCATCGTCGTGCTCATCATCTGTGGCTGTTGGATTACGAGCGCTGTCCCTCTGAGATCCCTCACTAGTAGCAGGTTCACTGTCCCACCGTCTGTCACGTGGTTGGTCATCTTCTTTGAGTGCCATTTCGATGTCTTGTGCCGCTATCTGAATCAGCGGATACTTCTTAACACGTAGGTTTTCATGGCCAATATTGCGACTCAAAATTAGATTCTTATTTTTAATTTTGGTAAGGCCACGTAATTATTTGGCTAAATTTATGTCGTGAACGTCTCCACCATCTTATCACACCTGACCCCTGACCTGGATTCTGTTCTCAAGATGCTTGGCACAGTTTCATCCGATGCATCGTTCCTAATTCCTCAATAATGGTTGCGTGATTTTTTTTTTTACCAGCGATATTAATCTAATAATAACTATCACGTTGATTTGCTTGGACACGTGACATGAATTTGGGCAGATCGCTACATAGCCTAATCCACAGCCTCTGTTACTTTCATCTTCATTCATCCCCAGTGGTGACAGCGGTGACGGTAATCACCACGCCAGACTTCATTCTCATCCCAATCACGGCGACCTCCATTGCACATGTAAAGCCCTTTTGTCAATCCATCGCGAGTTGATGGCCTCGCCCCGTGCCATACCGACGGCTTCTCGGCGTTATTTGACCTCGCTTCATGACGAGGCACGCTACGGGTTTAGTGAAGAAGAGGGGCAATAGACGTTGGAGCATAGTGCAGTACAACAATGGATTTTGCAGCGCTGCCTTCTGCTGAAAACACAGCTCCAAAGCAGCCTACTACACCTGTTTCGTGCACGGCGGTCATCCACAAGGACGTTATCCAGAGGCTCAACCCTGTCTACCATCCGTGGCAAGATTGGGTGCATTCCATCTGAATTTGTCACAGGCGATCACCTATTTCCCATGGATAATCGCTGATAATAGGATGAAGTTACCACCACACTGGCCATGGCCATCCCCTTACATATGTGAATGGTAGTTAAAATATATATTACTTTAGCACCCATATTTTTGACGCCTTCCTGTAATCCGTAAATGTGTGGATAAAAAGAGTTTCTGATCACTGGCTTGGTCTAACCCCATGGATATGAGTTGTCGCGGATAAGAGGGTTGAGGATTAAAGGGCTGCGAATAAGAGGGCTGTGGATACACGAGTCCCACTGTACTTTAGTTTGGCTTCGCCGAGCTGCGGTGGCGTCCATTTGCCGAACGGACACATTACGAGGTGGCACTCGGCACACACACAAAGTTACTTGCGACAAATTGAAATCAGAATGCTTTGTTCATCTCGTCGACGAAGCATTCAAATCTCATGGAGCGAACTCCGGTCATCCTCGCAGCAGCGGAGTTTAGCTGGCCCCAGAACAAAGGCGGTGGTCGCCGCATCGCGCGCGTTCGGATGCCCTTTCTGCGGCCGTCTGGAACGCTCTTCCTTCCGATATTTGGGGAGTCACTGGAGCTATGCGTTTTTTTAAAATCTAGATTGAAAACTCATTTCCTCAGAACTGCTTTTTGTGTTTAGTTTGTTGTCCTTCCCCCGCACCTCCAATTAGCAAGGCTGGCTACGTACGGTGTGAATTAATACTCTTAGGTTGTTTCGGTAAAGTCACGGTGTGAAATAAGTTCGACATAGATACATTGAGAAACACGTCTTCTATGCAAAATAAAAAGTTAAGGTAACTATCAATGTTCATTCAATACATGTAGTAAAATGAATATGCCCTTTGAAAATTCACTAAATTAGAATTGTGTGCATGTTTGAATTACTGTGGATCAGGTTTAAGTTTCTCTCCACTATGAAATAACAGAATGCAATTAAAGAAAGTTTATTGTTTAACTTACCTTTCCAATAACACTGCTCTTAGCTTCAAATAAAATACAATGCTGTAGATCGCAAGAACCCAACCCCATTCTCACCAAATCATACTCCCACATTCAATTAATTTAAAGGCACTTATTTGATTATTTTACCAGCGTTACGAGGTTGCGCGGAATGACATCTTTCCTACGCAGTCACATTTGGTACGACTATCACGTGCCACGTTGTGCGCATCACTGTCAGGGCCAACAGTTGCATCGATCTCCCTTATCATAGAGGTGAGCCGAGCATAGCGAACCATTGTTGTTGTTGTTGTTATTGACAAAAATCAATCGGCTCGTGGTGGGGGCGTGGGGGGGTCAACGCTTTGCTTGTTGCTGCGTTCCCAAGGCCGTCGTGAAGCAGCCTCACTCCGTGCCACGGTGTGCGTCCCCTCCGCATGGCTCAACACGCCGCATGGCCCCTTCCGATGATAGGAAGTCACTGGGGAGGTACACACTTTTGAATCTGGATCGAAAACTCATTTCTTTCGGGCTGCTTTGCACGATTAGTTTGTTTTCCTTCCCCCCCCCCCGCACCTCCGATTAACGCGGTTGGCTACGTACGGTGCGAAAGAATTTCGTGACCAGAGGTAAGGGATCGTATTTAGGTTATTTATGTACGTTTGGGTTTGTTGTTGTTTACGTAATAGTGCATTGTGGACAGTTTCAAAGTAATTTATCTTCGCCAGCATTCGCTACAGAAAATTTATTTTTAAAATACTCTTTCATAGTTGTGCTGTGATTTTATTTGTATTAATCCTTTAACACAGGTTTGTTTGTTGTCCTGATTTATATCCCCTTCATTGCTGTCCTTTGTAAGCTATAAAAACAAAACTATTTATTATTTTGCCAGGTGAGGCTCACTGGGCTATATAGTTATATTTTCAAAAGCGATCTGACCACAAATGATAGCTCAACGAAGCGGCTTATCATCACGTGGAAATGTATAGCAGGCAAATACTCTAAACGCGTGACATTGATTCAAAATGTGGAGGGGAAAACCAGTAGGACCCGGAGAAAAAACCACGCGACCACGGGAAGAGAGACACGCAGACTCCAAATATACAGCTCGGAATTGAACCCACGAACTCCTGTAGACCAGGCGAGGTAGTTAACATCTCCTGGCCACCGCGGTGCCCTGCGGTGCTTTTGGTGACCCAGGTCACTTTTGCAAACGAGACTCATCCTGGTGTGTCGAGTTCTCGCCTCGATAAACAGCAGAACCTTGGACGTCGTTGGAGATTGTTGCTTGGTCGCTTCTCTCTCACTGGCGACAGAGGAGGGATTTCCGCTGTGTGTAGAGTCTATACGCTACTCCACCAAGTAAGAGAAGATAATTGAAGGATAATTTGGTCTAGTTGTCTGTGGTGATGTTTTGTTGTTGTAAATAATAAAACAATAACAACAGGAATCTTCTTCCTCTTCATGCAATAGCATAGTTTTAATAAAAAAAAATCTTATTTTTTTCCCATGTCGACGGGAGTGATTGAACTATCGAAATATTACCAAGTGGATGTCTTTGAAAAAGAGCTTTGCAGCTCATAGGATTATTTTTGCAGTCTAAATGAAGGTCGTGATTCTGAGTACGTGTAATGTGTGATTGCATGATTTTGTAAAGGGGGATCCCAGTTCCGAAATACGTCTTCGGAGTTCTTCATCATTCGGCCTTGAACATAGGAGGACGATGTGCCTGAGGAAGAAAGTTTCCAACCGTCGGACGAAGGCAAGCGAACGCAAACGAACGCAAACAAAGACACAGTGGCAATAGCCGGCGAGTGCACTGCGAGGCATGTGGAGATGCATGCTCGGAATCACAACGAGAGCGGAGGATAGTAAACACTTGGCGGGTGGGGGGTGGCGGGGATGGAAACAAATGCAAATGTGGAGACGTCGCGCTGTCTGCTGAAGGGAAGCGAGTGGGCTTCAGGCAGCGCGCGTCCGCTGGCAGGTGTTGATGGGCCAATGGAAGAGAGACGGGCGATGGAATGGCAGCCAAAGGAGAGAACACCTCGAAGAGAATGATCGCCACGGAGGCGGGAGCGGATGGAAAGTTTGGCCCCCACGTGGCAAATGCGTCGCACCTCCGATTAGTGCGGTTGGCTGCGTGCGGTGCGAAAGAAGTTCGACGTACGTGGGTACGTGCGTGTTGAGGGGCCTTCGTCCTGCAGCTGTGGATAGACAATGTTTGACGTGTCTATGGTCCGCTGGAATATGCCCATCCATGGAAAAATCTGCCTCGCTCTTTCTTCCACGTCTGTGTAATCCAGCTGCCTTCCCAATTCACCACAGGCATTTCTGACTTTGTCTAAAACCGAAGTGAAATGTTATTACTGTGGGCTTCATCTCCAGCTAATTGTTTTAGTCATCTATTTTTATTCCGGCCTTGCTTGTTTTAACGATTCCCTTTGGTTTTAAGAGTGTTATGAATATTTAAGTAGCAAACCCGGTTCAAAGCTTCAAAGGACGTACATCTGCGGTGGCGTTGCAGAGGTTACGTAACCGAGACCAACGTTTCGTGATGTAGACCGTAATAATTATGTATGCGTGTTGAACTAATTTCGCACCGTACGTAGCCAACCGTGCTAATGGGAGGTGCGGGGGGAGGACAACAAACAAAGCACGAACATCTGCAGTGGCGTTGCGGAGGTTGCACAACTGAGAACAACGTTTCGTGATGACGACCATGATAATGATGATGAGAAGTGGCGAGTTTACACTCGGTGACTCGCGCAGGCCTGGCGCTGAAACCCAGCCTCCACACGGCTGGCACTGCGTAGACCTCACAGACATAACTCCAGCTGCACGGACGGAGTACGTGCAGCTGTGAGTAGTTCATCATCCCCAGTCACGCAAAGCAGTCGCCTAGTTTATCAAAGCAGAGCGACACAAGGCGGAGACTAGTCTTAGGTTAAACATATTGTAAGAGCAATCTAATATATTGTCTGCATGTCTGTAGGGGCCGGCGGGTAAAGCTATGAATATTAAATGCAGAAGTTTTGCACACGCAATCTCTAGTGCCTCAAGATGTCCCTTGCTTGTGGCGAACACCTCCTCAATCACATCTCGGCATTTATTGAATCTGCCACGAGTTGGAGTCCAATCAATCAAAGAGTTTCTGGGCCGTTTGCGCCCTGTGTTGTTTGCAGAGTTGTAGTCAATCTTTCTCAAAGTCATCCCAATCCCAAATGTTTTCTAAATTTCACGGAGCATCCTCTTGTGACGAGCGCAGAGAACTTCACACCGGCACCTCGGCCCGCACGGCGGGGGGCCTCATTCCCGAGCGAGAGGGGGCCAAGCTGGGGCACGAGGGCTGCCACCGATTTGTTACGCGGGGCGGACGCGTCGTGACGATGTCGAGACGGCCGCGCTCCAAAGCAGCTCGTGAACGGCGAACTCTACCGAGGCAGCCATTCAAAAGGTCGTCCCCCTCCTTCGGTGGAAGGTTACCCGAAGTCAGGGGTTGCTAACATGTGGCTCTTTGAGGACTGCCCCGTGAACGTTATTCATCGAGAACCGCCAGTCCTGTATCCACGTGCGTCGCGGCTCTTAGATCTTTTTTTTACCGAATTCGCAAAAACGATGGCTCTTCTTGTTATTGTAGTTTCCGACCCCTGGCCCCCAAGTAAATGCACACTCGTGCACTGTGGCCTTCCTGCCCCTGGCTGGCAGGAAGTAGCCCAGCTGGAGGGAAGCGATGCACATGGGGCTTGGCCCGCTCGGTCGGGTCGGCGCCTTCATTTAGCGACCTACAGAGACAACGGCCAAGCTCTGCTGCTCCTGGCAAAGAAGGTGCGTGTCCGCTTGCCCCCGCATGTCACGGCGGAAGGATCTGTGTCAGCTGGCTCGGTCGGTTTAGCCACGAACGCGCCCATATAACGAAGACCGTGCGTTTAAAAGTAATATAATACTTAAGCAAAGGATCACAAAACCACTAATTCCAAGCTTCTGAGACAGCTGTCGTCGTTTCTGAAGGGCAGCTACTCGTAATAGACATGGCCAAAAACCCAGACATATTTCTCAGTCAGCCTGGGTCCATCATAACTGTCCAGCAAACTGCAATGAAGTCCAACGCAATGCCTCTAGATCTCGGCGCACATCAATTTCCCTGCCACCTGAACACGGATGCCGATTCCCAGACTGTGCGGGTCAGGGCTGGGTCAAACCCCGTCAGGTGGCAATGCTAAGGGACCACACGGCTGCCCGGAGCTCCCCGCAAATTACAGATTGACATGCTAACCGCGAGCAATACAATGACCGCCGCTTCAGCACCGTAGTCGTGAGCTATATCTGGCTCTGCAATGTTACATTTACATTCAAATTCCATCTCTAGCCCCGCCCACTTACCCTTGGGTTGCACCCATCTCAAACCTTTATAACCCCTGGCTGCAGCAGCTCTCCCGCTATATTTCTCCTGCCTCAGCAGTTCGCCTGCTGTATTATTTCACCTGAAGACGATTGGTTGTGTTGCGATCGAAACGCCGTGGTTTTTTACAATTATTTTTCTATCTACGTGACTTTACCGAAAGACCCAAAGAGTAGTAAGGGTTGTCACGTAAACAGAACATGCCAATTCGTCACGAGTACAGCACACGGGTGTGTTGGAGAGCCAAGCTTACGTGACAACACTTACTAGTTGGCTGTGTCGGGTGGTGGCGGGTTTTAACGACACATTTATATATTTACACGATCTAACCCAAAAAACCTCTTATGGATGATATTGGTCACGAAAGCCTCCTACGTGTTAAACTGGTAGACCTACACTGATGAAGAAATGTGCATGGGTTGGTTTGGTCTCCACTGGGAAAGGTGGAAACCCAAAGCTGTATGACTTCGTTTTGTTTTTGAGTTGGGCTCAGTCTGGATTGGTTTGGGCTGATAAAGGATATCTCTGTGGGATCTGGTTTGGATTGGCCTGGCTGTAAGAGTCCAAGGACGTCACCGTTGAATGAGATACTTGGATGTATCTTCTCAATCCCACTCAGTGGATGTGTCTCGGAATGTAGACACATGGATAAAATGAACGCACTGCAGCGAGAATTGCCCTGGTGGTGGTGGGACATCCCGAGCTCGATGGTGGTGAAGACCTGTGAAGTGTCGACTACACATTGAATATGTAACCGTGCCAGTTGGTAGGTGAGGTGGAGTTGTTTACGCTGAGCAATGATTACCCTGTGCGTCATTCTCCTGGCCCTTGATTGGACTTTGCACATGACTGGTGCCAGTGGTGGTGTCAGGATCGGCCTCTATGGAGGAGGCTTATGAATGGAGCCACTGGGAAGTTGGAGGCAGTTGCCTTCCAACAACAGCGGAGAGCAGAGGAGCGACCATCACGATAATGAGCGGAGCGCTGTGCGGCTAAAACATCGCAAGTTTGGCACAGTCGGAAGCACAGGTGGTGCATCTGTCGGCCACCTCAATCAACCTATAACACCTGGGTCTGTCAAAATATTTCTTGTCAGTGAACTTTCGATACTTCACATGGTCTCAAAGTGCTTGCTTTATGTCCCTTAGCTCAGCAACCTTTGTCCCATCGCGTCTCTGATTGCCGGTCGGTTCACTTTACACCCCGCAAATTTCAAACCAGCGAATTCATCGCGGCGCATCAACTTAACACCCCTTGCGATGCCACTGAAGTGAGACTTAAGTGGCCTTGCCGTCACATTTACGGCGCGTTAAATTATCCAATGAGTTAACTTGCAACCTGGAATTCTATCGTCGCAAAAATGTCCTCGGTTACTCTCCCACACAAATCACAATTATTGCAAGATCCGACCATGTCCGTCCAGTCCTCTATACACGCAACGTGCTTGCCACAAATAAACCACAGTACTTTGCTGATCTCGTCAAAGGGCATAAACCATCATCACGCAAACTCTGGTCACCCTCGCAGCGCATTTTGGCTGGCCATCGAACAAAGGCGGGGGTCACCGCATCGCCTGCGTTCAAATCGCTTCTGCGGCCGTCTGGAACGCTCTTCGTTCCGATATTAGGAAGCCACTGGAGCTATGCACTTTTAAATTATCTACATTGACAAACTAATTTCTTCACGACTGCTATTTGTGTTTTATTTTGTTGTCCTTCACCCGCAAAACCGATTACCACGATTGGCTACACGCGGTGCGAAAAAAGTTCAACATACATACAATTTGATGCCAATTTTCACGTGACATATAAACCTTGTCTGCTTACTTATGAGAGTCACTCTTGTTTCTGTTGGCTGTTTCTGTGACCTAATTATAATTGCGGTATGGTCAGCCGAATATTAATAATAATCATCCACCTCAGCCGACTTACACTGCAGGATATTTATTATGGAACGTAGATTCATGCCTGCGCAACGCTTTTTGATTTCTCGTGCGAACGCGGTTGATTTTTTGTGCTGACTTCTATTTGCTTCCTCGCCGTGCTTAATTTGATTTCCTTTTCCCATTCGTAATCCTTCTTGAGCCCAGGTCACGCTCGTGAACGAGACACTCGCCCTCGCGCTCCTCTCACCGGGTTAAGCTGAAATAAAGCCCGACGTGGCGGTGCCGTGCAAGCTTCATCCCCCGTCTAAGTTGTTTTGCCCTGGCCTCGTATGCAGATGCGTTGAGAGAACCTCCCCCCCCTCCACCACCACCACCACCACCCCCGTGAGGGCTGCGGAGTGATGCAGGCCAGCGTGTTTTCCTCACAATGATGTTGCGGGGAATTGTTCCGTACAGAAACACTCAGTATTCATGGAGTTATTTTTTTTTAACCATGCCTTGAATAAGAAGTGATTTTTTTTGTAAGTAACGAAATAGGATGGAAAAAAATGGTGAAGAAAAAATATCCGGAGCAGTGCTGTGCACACACACACACATATTATTTATTTAACTAAAACAAACACCCATAGTTCAAAATCAACTCATCCCACCGCCGTGTTCCGTCCTCCTCCTTCCAATTTGCCTCCGTAAAAAAAATTACTAAAGCACTTACATTTTTTATTTATGAATAAATCACGATTTTGTGTAAAACTTTCTAAGTTATTCGTGATTTATTTTTAAACGGGATAGTATTTAGCAGAAACAACTTTTAAAGTACACATGCAGAAATCAAACAAGACAAACCCCCATATAGCCGACACGGACTGTTGGAGAAAGTGTTGTTAGCGAGCACCTATTAAGGTCGGTACAGAACACAAGCAGGTGGGTGCAGCACCAGTCCTGGCCGCCTTGCGGTAGAAACATCCCCAGTGCTGATGCTTACACACCACACGAAGTACTCATTTAAGGCTGAGTCGACCTAGAGGAGGCCCAGGAGCAGGTCAGACATTCATCGCCGATGCTATCTGTGAGCGGGAATCGAACTCGGCTCACCGGGTTTGTCGCGCAGCGCGATAACCACTGCACGACCACTCCCCAATCAAGCACAGACTCAGACACAGGGTACTTACACACACACGCACGCGTGCAAAGATACACAGGCAAATATTCCCACGTGGGCCATATGGAATTTTGAGGCAAGTTTACATTCATCTCTCCCAATGATTATGTTTAAACTCCCCGCACCAAGAAAGTCGACTTAAGGAAGCTCATGAAAATGTTTAATATTGCTTGCGATTGATGCAATCTATCAATGACAAGAACACCCGATCACATAGGGAAATTAGTGCAGTTCCCGGAAAAACAGATTTAACAACACATAGTTGCATTGCATGTACAAAAGCTGTCAGCCTTATCCCAACCACCAGCTCCAAAGGAACTGTATGTGTGGCTATTTATCTTATTTTGAACCACCAATTCACTCTAGATTTGAAGTTTTCGCGATTACTCTTTGGTTCTTTCAATAAAGTCACGTAGGTATAAAATAAAATAAATTAAATCACGACGTTTCAATTGCAACACAAGCAATCATCATCAGGTGGGAAAACAACAGCAATACATTTTTCTTTTTCACTGTTTGAGAAGACACTGCCAAACCTACTACAGGCAGCCGTGAAATGAAGACCAAATGGTATTGGTCTACATGAGGACGTCTTTTCCATTTGACCAACACCAGTTACGTTGTTTGGGGGGAGGTTTTTTAGTTATGGGAGAAAACCAAAGAACTTGCAGGAACCCCATGCAAAAGAGGAGGGATATGCACAAAATCCTCACGGAAAGACTCCTAAGTCAGGAAGCAAACCCAGGGCCTTCTTGCTGTTAGCCATGAGTGTTACCATTGCACCTCCCTACCGCCCCATGTGAACTGAATGTGTCTGTTGATGCTTGATACGGTAAAATGAGAAAGTTGCAGACATTAACAAGGAGTCGACAATATAACGTAGGTCAAATCTAAGAATGTTACGATTCAGTGTGTGTCCCACTAAAGTGTGGAAACTAAAGTGCGTCTAAATTGTGATTACGGTAATTATTTTCGAAGCCAGTTTTTTGGTAGCCATGTGGATGTTTGTCGTGGTGAGGTTTTTACTTTTATGGAAAATAATCATTCCTGTTTTCTCAGATCAGGGCTTGTTCAACAACAGTGCAGGTGCCACAATGTCCCTTGGCTTAAAAACAAAACACAACAAAGCTATTTTATTTTTAGCAGGTAAGGCCCACTGAGCTCTCTAAAATAAATTTTCAGAAGCGACCTGGGCTATAATAGCTCAACGTAGTGGCTTATCACGTGTAAAATATAGCGGCCAAACGCTCAAAACGCGTGATGTTGATTATTTATGTGGAGGGTAAAACCGGAGGACCCCGAGAAAATCCACACGACCACGCGGAGAACGTGCACACTCCAAATATACAGCAGGTGCCGGGGTTGGGAACGGGATGGAACTCACGACCTCCTGCATACCAGGCGAGGGAGTTGGCATCTAGCCACTGCGGCGCCACCCCCCCGCCCCCACCAAGTTCTCCTCCCGCTTGTGTTCACTGCCTGCGTAGGCCCTCTGAGAGCGACCGAGCTGAACCATGTCACAGATGTCTACCACAGGCGCATGCCATCATCCCGTGCCCGGGGGCCCTCTCGCGATCGTTTCCCTTGCCACATTTGCCACGGCAACACCCTGCCCCTGCTTGGGAGCCCCGGGGAACACACCTCAAGGCAGACGCTTTGCTGTTGCACCTCAGCATCTGCCGGCGCCGTGGGCTGCAGGGGCCCTCTTATCGTGGCCGAGCTGACAAGTCGCGTGAATTCTGCTTTGTAAAAAGTGTGACACTCAAAAGCAGGGGGTGCGGGTGGAAGGGGCTTCCGACTTGCCGTGATGCAGCAGCGGACGCTGCTTGCGAGGGCAAAGACTGCAAAGCAGTCCGGTTGGGACCCATTTTTTGTGTTTACACGGAGCGTTTATTCGCATAGGTCAGCGAGCATTTCAAATTGACAAGCAGTGAGGGGAAAGACCTCCGTAAACCAGAGCCGGTGACAGGCCCGAGCGTGGCGTGGCTTCTTTATTTTGGGTCCGGCTTCGTCGTTGTGACCGGGAGAGTCGCACGGCTCATTGTGCATTCAGCGCCCCGCTCACGTCAATTGTCCTCTCTCCAAATGGGATTTCTCTTTTTTTGGGTGGTTCCTGTGCCTCTAATAACAAATTTTGTGGCTTTTTTTCCCCGCTGCTGTGTTTTAAGATACATTTCACGAGCGTTGTTTATGGAGCAATTGTATTCTGTTTGGCGGAGGTGAGTGTCGCTTATTCCATTAGGCGGCCGTTGCGCCACCATCACGAGCAAATAAAGGTCCCGCCGTAAATAAGTTGGGGCCTTTGCCTCCCGCTGCCCCGCCACCCGCAGCAAACCGTGGGCCGCGTGTAAACAAATCGCGTGTGGTCTACCAGAGCGACACACGCACGACATTCAAAATTCAAGCAGGGTACCTGGATCATTTCACAACTCGTGTGTGCGTGCGTGCATATTAGAACGCGGTGGTGTAGCAGTTAGCGTGCTATGCTACGAACCTGGCGACCCGGGTTCGATTCCCGCTACGGCCAACATCGGTGACGATTTTCTGAACCGATCCTGGGCCTCCCCTAGGTCGACTCAGCCTGAAATGAATACCTGGTGTGGTGTGTAAACATCGCCACTAGGGAGACAAAGGCGGTCGGACGTGTTGCTGGCCCACCCACTCCCTCGTGTACCCTTTCGGCTTTCATAGGTGCTCGTGAACAGCACTTGCGCCTACAGTCTGTGATGGCTACACGGGGGATTTTTGTCTGTGTGTGAGCAGAGCCCTAGAGAGATGTTAGCATGGTGTCAGAGCAGAGACTCATTAGAGACAACACAGAGACACCCTGCGTACACAGGGGACACATTCAGTACAAAGATAACGACGATCTTGGCAGTGGCCTACAGTATTCTAGCCAAACTTGCAATGTGCACAGCATATCATTTATACACTTCCTGCCGTTATGTACACATATATTCACATCTATTCTTGGCCTCCTGGTGTACCTCATATGTATGCTATAGTGCAGTGTATGAAGTAATATATTTAATTTTAAGCATATTTTAATACTTGTGTAATTCATATTTTCTTTTTTTTTACGTTGGCAAGGAACCAGAGAGCCATGGTGTTAAATGCGATTACACATAATGTTTGTGCAAACCAGACAATATGCAAGAGGTGATTATTTTTTTTTGTAATGAGTAAACGTAACGTTGAAATGTCACCCTTTAATAGCTGCGCTTACGGCCCGAAAATACAAAGAACAGCGATGTTTTCCCATTTATTTTCTGTCATCTGTGAGAATAGAAACCCATCACGTCGAAATTCACATTTACTTCTGTTCCTACTGCATGTGCATACATAGTGCACAGTAGAGCGTATTCTCTAGACGCGTTGTATATGATACATGTGCTCCATTTATTTACGCGATCTAACCCATACAAACCTATATCATGGATGATATTGGTCGCGAAAGCCGACTTGTTAAACGGATACATGCGCATTGTGTATGATACATACGCATTGCATACGTGCACAGTATATTCCATGTATGCATATAGTGCATGTACATTGTATATATGTGGTATGCAGACACTGCGTGTACTATGTCACATATATATATAGCCACGCATGTAATTTGTCAGTCTCCGAGCTGCAAATTAAGCACAGAGCCCCACATTCACCGGGCAGCGTTCGGGGGGGGCGTGGGGAGGGGGCGTTGGGGGGGGATTGAGGAAACTTTTGGAGTGATTCTGCTGACACTCTTAGGGGGGTGAAACAGGTGGCATGATGGCCTCTTCCCTCAACACCCTCCTTCCTCCCTTCCTCCCTCCTCGTGACAGCTCAAGGCATGCGCCTCTTAGGGCGTCTGCGCTCATTATCCCGGCTGGGGAGAGGACACGTGGATGTCACGTGGATGTCACGGGAACTTTGGCAGAGTCGTGGCAGCCGCCCGCTGGCGTTTGATTGCCACAGTGGCCGTGGGGGGTAATGAGTCACGCTCGTCGTCGACAGACCTTTACCTTCACGGAGGTGTGTGGCGGCAGGGATTATGGGGCCCGGGCATTAATTGATGGATGAATAACTGAATACGTTATATTTATATTTAAAAATAAATAAATTCGCAGCAGTGGCGGTTTCGCCATTTTTGACGATCGTTTGATTTGCTCGATTAAAGCTTACGCTCCAAATCGGTCTCCACCAAGAGCTGTGTGCACTTCTCATTTACCGGGATGTATCCGGGCCCCGCCAAGGGGAATAACATTTATTTTTTAAATTTGGTTCCACTCTGCGGATCTTATTGAGCTGTCGTGGGTAGCATACCGCCACATTTCTCTGTTAATAGCACCCCCCCACACCCAGCCATCCATGATCTCCTTGCAGAGGACCACAGCATCACGTCCATGTGGTAAGATAAGGTGACCGCTGGTATCACAGAGACATCAACTGCTGGCCCATTAACGCTGCTTTCATCGAAAATACCGAATCATTATTTTGTTATTCCTTCCAGTTTAATTTTCTTTAAAACAAATGCTTAAAATCTTGACTTGAAGCTTTCTTGACTGCAGGAATTCATATTCTTGGGTCTTTCGGTAAAGTCATTGGAATGTTTGGTCCATTTTCCAGTTAAACACATTTACTCGGTGGTGTACTTCAGGGAAGACGACCGCTTGTGTTGCGATCGAAACGTTGTAGTCTTTTGTTATTTTTTGTTATTTTCTTCGAACCTATCTGCGTGACTTTACCGAAAGACCCAAGAATATTAAAGCAAATGCATCGTATACGTTAAAACACTCGGAGTATGCTCGCTTCTGCAGCTTGTCATATCTTCCGATTTGGGAATTCTTAAGACTGTTCAATTCTATAAAGGCAAGTTAGATTGCTTGGACATGTAATGAGAATGCAAGAACAATGAATGCAACTATTTTGGCTTGGGAAATTCCAGGTACAAGAATCCGGGGAAGATAGTGGATTAAGTGCTTATGCAATTTGAAGGGGAAAAAATGATGCAACTCGGGGAATGAAAATGCAATGCAAAGCTGTTGAGTGAATATCATGGGCAGAGCTGAATGCAAAGAAGGACACGATCGCCAACGACTTTGAGAAAGGACGCGGCTCACAGAGAGAGAGTGAGACTGCATGTATGTTTTTTGTCACTGACACAAACACATTCCTGCGGAGGGAGCTGGTAGGAACGTTGGGTTGCTCGGTCAATGGCCAGGGTCAACGGTGGCGTGGTGTATTCGCAAATATGCCCGACTGTGAGGGCGGGCACAAGCCGGCGTGAGTAGGTTAAACGTTGAGTTTCATAAGGGCACCACGGGGTGACCAGCCCCTCCCCACCAAGCCCCACCCCTCCCACCCCCCACCCAGCCCCACCCTCCCCACCCAGCACCTCCCCACCCTCCCCACCCAGCCCCTCCCTCGCCACCCAGCCCCTCCCTGCACGACGGACGGACAATAATCCCCTGTGGGCTGGTGTAACCAGGAGGTTCCTACCAGTACAATTGTTTTCTGGACAGTTTTGTATTTTCACTCGAGATGTTCCCTCCAAAATAGAGACTTATCGTCTCAATGATGGGTGCTCTACTCTGCAGTGCAGGGGCATCCTGCATTGGAATCTTTGGTTCAATTTCCAGTTAAACACATTTATTCGCTGGTCTATTGTATGTTGAACTTCTTTCTCACTGGACGTAGCCAATGGTGCTAATCGGACGTGCGGGCGGAAGGACATTGGCAGTGGTGCACAAATACCAATAACAACAACAAACTCGACACGTTTGCCAATAAAACTGGCCTCAAAAGGAAAAATATAAAATAATTTGACCTTTCCGGAAATGGCGCCTCTTCACAGCACTTTTCTAAAGAGGCCACAGAGAGAGATTATGTTTCTCTATGGCCTCTTATGTCCCTCTAAGGCAGTGTTATTGATGAATGTGTCGAGGTTTTTTTGTAAATTTGCTCACGAGTGTTTTTGAATGTACGATGAAAATGGACAATAAACCTACGAATATTATCAGCCGGGACTCAAATCTGCACGGTTCAATCGGGAATCCACTTTTCTGTACTGGCATCTCCTGCTCGCCTTTGCAGCTAAGTAGGTGGAGAATTTCACAGAAGCTTCCTTCCTATGGCGTAATGTCCCCTTAATGATTCTGCTGGATCCGTTTGGTTCCCCTGTCAGAGCCGGCTGAACCACGTTGGGCCGTACCCACGGCACCCCTCCTGCTGCCTCGCTCCTCTCCCCTAGCAGGTTGTAGCTCGAAACCCTTTTAGACATCTTCCCACTCTCTAATGAATGACCTTCGAGAATAGCATCTCTCTCTCTGTCTTACTGCGAGCGTCTTCCATCTACTCGCCTGGCTTCTGGACAAACGCAGCTCTTTTTGCAAAGCGACCTGGCCACAAATGATAGCTCAACGAAGTGGCTTATCGCGTGGACATTTATAGCAGGCAAATACTCTGTATAATCACAGGTAGTTGCTTGTATTTAAATCCATGATCTCGGCATTTTTTGGGTTTTTCAATTTAATACCGGGCCATTTTAATCTATCCTAGAATATATATTTATATTTTACTTAAATTTAAATATTTGCCGAGATTTGAAAAACTCGTGGAGGAAAGACGTTTGGATCAGACTGTTAAAGTTGTATTCTTGTTGGTGCTGCGAGTCTGACGAGTTGTTACAGAAATATATAAAGTGTTTATATATATTATATATATAAGGTTCTTAAAACACATGGTTCTTTCTTAGGATCGACAGACTCGGAATGTTGGTGTGGGAGACGGGGCAATTTTAACGGCACTTTCGCAAAATCAAAACAATTTATTCGGTAATGTTGCCCGCCAGAAAGCCCGTCTGGTGCAGTTAGCGATGCTGCAGGATTACATCACGTGGCCATTCTGTTTGTCAGGTGGAAGCAACGTCGTTTCGTGGAAGGTGAGTAACACTGGCTCACTCGGGTTCTTATAGACTCGTGAAATAACTCGAGTTGGCAGGTGGGGAAAATATCTTTGTGTTTTCATTTGGCTGCTGAGCAAAGAAACACATAAGGAGATGCTTTCTAAATGATCATTTCATATGGAAAAAGCTGTTGCTGCACTTAAATTGCGATTATTACGATACAATATCCAACAACAGAATTCCGCTTTTTAATTGACTTTTGGGTGGTTGGGCGTCAACATTTCCCTACATCACCAACACATTTCAGGCAGGATCCTAAAACTCCTCGTTAAGGATCTGTTTTTTTTTCAAGCCACGTTAATGTCTCTGCATTATAATCTGGCAATAGCAATGCTAAGAGCCATTGACTGGACGTTGCAGAGGAACCTGATAGTCCTGGGTCGTAAAAGTTAAGTATCCCCCCATAGCGCAAGTCCAGAATTTGATATTTTGCAAACTAAAATGCAGGATAACGTTGAGATTTCTCGAGGGGTTCACGCCTTCGTCGGTGTAGTGAGCCATCACTCCGTAAATCCAGCGAACCAGCAGTGATTGTTGGCATCGCGTTAGTTTAAGGCTGGGTTTTAGTCTGGCGTGAACAACATGATAACAGTTGGCCAATCCAAACCTATCAGTAATGAGGCATTTGATGAGGTTAATGCCCTCACAACAAGGGAGGTGTAGTGACATATCTAAGCATTGAGAGATCCTTTATAAAACACTTATCTCTCTCTCTCTGAATGTCATTATTTAGCGTGGTTGGCTACGTACGGCGCGAAAGAAGTTCAACATGCATCATGACGTGACTATGAAAGCACACCGTGCATACTTTAAATCTCTAACACCTGGCGGCTCAGGTTAATACCGCTGGGATCCCGATTCAAGATCTTTCACGAGCCAGAGAATATAAATGCTTAATTCCCTTGGCGTCAGGGCCAAAATGACGATGAGCGTCTTGGTCGTATCGTAGAAAATCAGGAATCTTAACGAACGAATGCCTCCTAAAATCCGGCCCCCGAGAACTTTCTCATGAGTTAACAATCTTCTAATAAGCGGCCTCGTGTTATCGTGAAACCAAATGCCCTTGCCCGCAAGGCGTTTCCTTTTAAAAGAGATAGAAGCGTCGGTTGTGCCACAATACTGTACACTATTGCAGTGACAATCTTCAGTCGGGATTTTCATGGACGTTGAATTTCCAAAAACCCAATTTGAGAGTTTGCCCAATGCTTTATTTCAATATTTTGATGGCCGTCACAGTGAAGTTGTTGATTGCATACATGGCAAAATGGATGTCTAATTGCGTGACTATTTCTTTGTCAAGCCTCCCGCTACCCTCCGTACATCTTGCAGCCTAAAATTTTACCGAACGTGATATTTCTCTCCCAAACATCTGTGAGTAGAGTACCTGTGAGTTCACCACCGCATCCGGGGTTGAACTCAGCTTATCATCCCTCTGAGGACTATACAAAGAAAAGTACTGCTTTGTGGGCGTAGAGAATGGGCTGACCTTGCCATCGTAAAATCTCATTTTTACCACCGCCACGAAGCGCCACTCGACACGTGGTCGACTCGTCAAAAGAAAATCTCTCGATGCACGTTTTAATTTGGCAACGATGTTTAATTTGCCTCTCGGTTTTTTTTCCTTCCCGGCACTCTCCCCCTACACATACAGGGTGCTTCAAAAATCCGTGAACACTGACATGGGACGATCGTTTTTAATGGAAAAATAACGGATAATACACTGTGGAGTGATAACAAATGTAATGTTAATCGCTTCAAAAGTCAAAGAGTCTCTACTTGTTCGCCATTGTTGTCAACACGTGCCTGGAATCTACCTCCAGGTGGTCTCCAGAGCCCAGAAGTACGGTTCTTGTGGTATTGTTGTAAATTTCTCGGAAGTGTTCACATTTTTTTGAAGCACCACCCTGTACATTCGAAGGAAACCGCTCGTTCACGCTTCTCGCGGTCCATCGCGATCCTTTCACCTTTCCTCCAGCACCGCGGCGCTGAGAAACGTGGACAACAACTCGGCAGCGAAAGGTCGCTTGCTCAATGCCCAAGAAGCGTGCGCTCAATCACGCGTACAGGAATCAACAATTTACGGCGTATGCAAAGGACGTGTAGATTACCCTACTTAAACGTTACATTATTTAGGCTTAACGGAGTGAACGAGACTGCGCGCACGAGCCTCGGCAAATGAGGTGCAAAACCAAGCCGGGCATTCCGCGTGGTGCGAGTGCCAGGCCGTGACAATTCAACAGGCAACGAGGCGAATGGCAGCCCAGACTCGCACTCATCGACTCGTTCCTCCGTGTTCACCTCCGCACGTGTCCACCTGCGGTCGTCGCAGCCATTCGTCGCGTGAGCGGCTTCACGCCCCCGTCGGTGTCTCTCCCACGTAAACTTACCACCGGCGGAGGAGTCGGGGTTGTTTTTTATTCTGAAATGCATTCAGAACGTGCCAATTCGTCACTAGTACAGCACACTGGTGTGTTGGAGAGCCAAGCCACAATATTTACAATCTTACAATGTGGCTTGGCTCTCCAACACACCGAATTGACACGTTCTGTTTACGCGACAACCATTACTAGTTGTCTGTGTCGGGTGGTGGCGGGTTTTAACGACACATTTATATATTTACGCGATCTAACCGAATAAACCTTTCTGAATGCATAATGTTTCAATTTCTTTGTATGTATATTTACAATCTTGATTTGAAGCTTTCGTGACTGCAGAAATCCATAATCTTTGGTTCTTTCAGTAAAGTCACGTAGGTAGAAAAAATAATAGATCACGACGTTCCGTTCGCCACGCAAGAAACCGTCTCTCTCCCACCCGATGACGGTTGTTTGTGCGGCGATCGAAACGTCGTGATCTATTACTTTTTTCTACCTACGTGCCTTTACCGAAAGAACCAAAGAGTTTGTATATTTACACACACACACACAAACACCGAAACACGTCGCGGACGTCACAGGCGGATCGGGGGGCTCCATCGCCGTGCCCCCCCCCCCCCCCCCCCCCGGGGGGCCCCCCCCTCTCCCCCCCCCCCCTTTCCCCCCCCATCGCGACGTTGGCCCGTTGCCTTTCAGCCCCCCCTCAAGGCTGTCGCCCGCCCCAAACCAATCTTTATCAATCCATCTTGCTTTGATGCATCAAAACAACACCACGTACCATAACACAATTCTTTACTTCTAATTATCATCACGCTATGTACAATTGTATAATTGCTGTGAAGCGCCTCGGTAAAGGCGCTATATAAATTTGGTTAAGTTAAGTTCACGGCGCATTAATAAAAAAAACATCCGTGTGTGTGCCACGGGGCAGAACCAATGCCCAAATCGTCGCCTCCTTTTGTTCATTTTGAGGGCACAGTGTTTTTGGCATTATTGACGAATGCACTGCGTTGTTTTCATCCTTGTTGATTGTGCTCAGCTGCCGTGTCCCCTAGTTCAGCTTTTGTTGCTTGGGTGGAGAGAAGGGTCCAACGCAGAGACGCCATCCAACACTTTGCGCGTACGAGTCAATTGTGAGAAGTCCAATTTTTTTTTTAACTAAGATACACGATCAGTATGTTGTGGTTATGCAAATGGTTTTGCGTTCACGTGATTATTTTTCTTTAGTTTTTTCTTTCATTACATGCGCTGTACACCGTTGCCCAAATCCACGAGCGCAGATGCCGACGCTCACGCAATAAGATCTCCAAAGGAGCCAAGCGGTCTGTCGGTGCGGCCGCCGTGACCGAAGTATCTACCGAGGTTGGCAGAGGGCGCGCGATGGGGCGGTGTGGCCCAGAAACGTAGCGGGGGGCCATGGGATTTGTTAACTTTTGATTATTTCGACGCCACACTCACGTGCTCGTATTGAAACCCAGGCCATGTATTGTGATTTTTTTTTCTATGGCCAGGGATCGATTCGAATCAGCAGCTGTTGTAGAGTACGGTGCGCCAACCACCCCACCACTAATGCACGCTACCACACAGTTGTGCACACACAAGCACAACAACAGAGATCCCCCGTGTATCTATGGATGTATGTTGAACTACTTTTGCACCGTGTGTAGCCAACCGTGCGGGGAAAGATAACAAACTAAACACAAAACGCAGTTCTAAAGAATTTTACTTTAAATCTAGATGATTTAAAAGTGACAGCTCCATTGGCTTCCTAATATCGGAAGGAAGAGCGTTCCAGACGGCCGCAGAAGCGCATCTGAAAGTGTGCGATGCAGTAACCGTAGAGCCTTAACAGACTGTTGTGGCCAGCGCTGTTAACGAGCACCTATCAAGGCCAGCACGGCACACGAGGTGGTGGGTGGCCAGCACCACGCATTGCCTCCTTTATATCCCTGTGGGAGGCCCAGGACCGGTTCAGATTATTATACGTTCTTGATATTGGCTGAGAGCAGGAAGTATTGTCGGGTCGCCGGGTTCATGGCGCAGCGCGCTAACCACTGCACCAGCGCCCCCCCGCAAGCACGCGCTCGCACGACCACCCGGAGCTTCATCTCTCCAATGTATTTTTCCCTGCAATGGAAATGAGGCGCACAATCAAAGCCGTACGCACAGACACGCGCGCACACGCACGGACACACAAAAAAAACCACAAAGCAAAACACACTCACGCGTGAACCCCGACGATGTGGGCACAAAGGCCGACAAAAAAATCTGCATAAGTAGAGGGGCTTTCGATATGCATGCAGACAAATGCAGAGCAGCGGCCAGGAGACACGACGAATTGCAGCCACATGCACGCTCGCTCACGCAGCTGGGCACGCGGGCAGAGCTTCTTGTTGTCGTACGGCTGTTGACGTCGGCGCAAAGCATCGACTACAACCTCGCATTCAGGTGGTCAGGGCCAGACTACCGCGTGAGGAGCAGCGGACCGAAGGATGTCTCCTTCGTATTTGTGGATCGGGCGTTGGGTCGTTGTTTGTCGTACGGGCGGTTCTGCACGACCACAGTCGCACCACGCTGCTTGCATCGGGTATCCGCATCGGCCTTGACTTGTGCAGCGGATGCGGTGTTGGGTGTACCGTGAGCTTGGTGGAAGATCAAACCCAGGGAGGTGAGCAGACCGGCTCTGTCTAATAAGGGTCTCGCCTCAGTGTCTCTCCTTAAGCCTCGCTTTGAAATGCTTGGCACGGTCTGTAAAGTTATGCATAAAAGCAGAATAAGCAGCGCCTCTGGGATTTATTTTACATTCGCTCGTCTAATTATGACATTTATTGAATTTGACACAAGCGTGCTGCCCATGTTTCTCGTCAGCTCTATCTCACATATTGACGTTTGGGTATTTTGGCGGTAGCCTAGCAACGCATGTAATGTCACAGAGCGCGATGAATCCGCCCACAAGTTCACAAAGTCGAACGTGGCAGAGGGGGGGGCGGACAGATTTATCATCTGACACGTCTTGATAATTGGGTGTGAAGTATAACGCTAAATGGCGCTCTGTGAGTCAGGACTTATTTATATTTCTCTCTTCTGTGCGTGCGTTGCGAATAAGCTTGTATACATACGTGTGTACGTTGAACTTTTTTCACACCGTACGTAGCCAATCGTGTTAATCGGTGGCGCGGGGTAAGGACAACAAACGACAAACAAAAGGCAGTTATTTTTTGTTATGTTACCAGGCAAGAGCCACTGAACTATATCACTTATGTCACAAGCGACCTGCCCACAAATGAAAGCTCAATGAAAGTGGCTTATCACGTGGAAATGTATCGCAGCCAAATACTGTAAACGCGTGATGTTCATTCTAAATGTGGAGGGGAAAAGCGGAGGACCCGGAGAAAAATCCACGCGACTACGGGGAGAGAGACACGCAAACTCCAAATATATATGACTCAGTTGAATTTAACTGGTAAAATAACAAATATATTTGCTTATAAGAATTTTTTTTGTTTTTAAATTGTGTAGAGCCGAATAAAATTATTAAAAAATGTTGGTTTATTTAAGCATGTGAGAATCGGTTAAAGTTATTCTATCTATTTAATAGAATGAGCCAAACTCTGCAACGTGCTGCAGCGGGCCTGCATTCTTGTTGCAATCAAAATGAAATAACACCAAAAAAAAGATAATGGGCTAAACTGCAATCATTTACGGAGCATTCTTTTTACAGAAAGGCAATTGCAGATACATTGTATCGTGCATGTGAATAAGAGCAAACAGTCCTCCACTGTAACTAATGGCTGGATTCCATCGCGTTGCACAATTTGGTTGAAAAAAAGATCTCTTCAAATATTTTGGTAGCTTTGGCTGATCACGCAGCCAGCTGTCTGGCTGACTTTGTTCTTGAGAAGTTTCTCAGGGGAGACTGCTGGCCTATAAATGAGAAGTGACCCGGCAACACGGGGAGTTCAAATAAGCATAGCAGGTTAGAGGTTACAGCCTTTCTTAACATTGATTCGGGTTACATCAGATTGGAGAGGGAGCCGCAAAGCCCAGTTGGGACGGGCTGAACGAAGCAGTACGAATGACTCCTGGGCTGAATTGTGGACGAGGGGGGCAGTCAATTGTGCAAGCCGTGCTCTAGAATTCTTTGGTAAAATCAAGACGCGCCCGGCTCCTGATAGCAGTGGCCACGACCGCGGCAGTTTGCGGTGGATCCAAGCCCCGCGCCCAGCCACCTTTGTCTTCCCGTGCCTTGTTGACGCAGCGCATCGCCGTTACGTTTCTTCAGGCCGAGGGGACCCAGGCGAGGCCCTGGCGAGACGAGGTTGGTGATTGCCACCGTGGTGAATGAGCAGAGATCGGATCCCACCGCTTTTCTGTCGCGCTCTCTACGTCGACGCGTTGACGATGCGATCCATTCCCCGTCGCCCGCAGTGAAAGCTGGCTGGTAGACGGCGCGCTAAGCAATCGTCAAAAACCTCCCGGGCACGTAACGATCATCTCGTTCGTCAAACGAACGCCCATTGCTACGGCTGAGGTCACGCGCTTCGAATCGTGCTTGTGATCTGCAGCGAGTTTAGATTCGTGCCTCGAGGAGAACTCCGCGTTACGGCTACCCCGTGAATCCGCGTCCTGAGTCTCGGTGCGGTGGCAGGGATCGTGCGTACATCGGCGCGTGCCGTGGTGGCTCGCGTCAGGCAGACAGGAAGATCACGAGGCAGGAGGATCACGAGGCAGGAGGATGTTTTTACTTAGCGCGCTCAAACCTAGCGAAGCGGGGGTAAGTTGGCTTAAATAAATTATTAAAGATACACCAATTAAAACTGAGGACAGGAATGCTGCGCGAATGCTAATTAGACCGTGAGTGGTGGGATTACGGCTCACAGCGCTATGCAAATATTGTGTGGGAGCGAGGGATACTTCCATTAAGGCTAGGAAGTGCGAGACACGGTGCATCTCTCGTGATTGTAATCCACTCGGTGCAAGTGGCCCGCACGTGCGTGCTGGCAATTCAAGACGCTTGCCACGGAAGTCACGGTGGAATTTACATCCGGGTACGAATACAATGGGAGGCTCACACATGCTCAGGTGCGGGCGAGGGATGGTCCCCGTAGATCAACCATGTTCTGTATGCAGATCATCTGGTAATTGCTGCCCACTCGGAGAAGGAGTTTGAGATGCTGCCGCTGAATCTCAAGCATGCTACTAAGAGAGGGTTTTTTCTCATCAGTAACTCAAAACCCGAGCACCAGCCTGGGTAAGTGATGTCATCGATTGCTCCGCGCTCTCCACATAAGTGTGCTGTGTTGTATTACGTACGCTGAAGTTCTTTCGCACTGTACGTAGTCAGCCGTGCTAATTGAAGGTGCTGAGGAAGGACGATAGTTGAGCGAGAGAGTGAGCGAGAGGTGGGGGTTTACATAAAGCAAAGTTATTATTAAAAAAAAATACGAAATGATGAACGAAGCAAAGTGCCGAATACACCGAGCATCTTCTTGTTTCCACTGATCGTAAAAAAAGGAAGGACAAGAGTTGAGCAAGTGGAGACGTGTGTGTACCTTGGCAGGGTGCTTGTGACCAGCTCCGGTTTGGAGGTTTCACTCGGAATCAGCCGAGCGGCATTATCTTTTCATCAGCTGCGTAACGCTGCGTAGAAGCTACCTGGTCTATTGCTCCATACAAAGCTCCGGGTCTTCTCGGCCACGGTTACGCGCTCTCTCTTCTCCGTGCTTGTGAAATGTGGAGCCCTGTAAAGGAACAGCTGAGCCGGTTTGCAAGATCTGTACTCGGTCCCATCAGTGAGCTTCTCGGGCAGGCGAAGCTGCTTTGGCTGAGTCATGTATCCTGCATGCATAGCCAAGCTGCTTCTGTTTGGCTGGATAAAGGCGGTTAAACGGGCACGACACGGGCTATATAAGAGATGGACTGATGCAGTGAAGCAGGACGTGCAGCTGATTGGACTTGCCGACGACGAGTACCAGCGGGGTCAAAATCGGCCTTTGTGGAGTAGGTTCATGAAGGATTGTAAGGGCAGTAGGCTAAAACACATAAATTTGGCGCAGTGGGGAGCACAGTTGGTACACCTACAAGTCATGACAATTAATCAACCCAGGACACCTGCTGGGTTTGTTCCGTCACCTCCTGCCAGCGAGCCTTCGACACTTCACGTGATAGCCTCAAAGTGCACCTGGCCTGGCACAGGCATATTGGTGACATGGCCATCACTTGGTGTCGAACGGCTCTGTCGTTAGCGACTCAGAAACTCGATGAACCCTGTACTCACGCCTGTCGTGTGGGATTCAGCGCTCTTGAACTCTGACTTTATCCATGTTCTTTGCTCGGGCTCTCTCTCTCACGCTTTATATTTTAGGCTTAGCTCACGTGTGTATAACATCTATATTCGAGCCGTGGAAATCAATCTGTTTACTGGGTTTAAGAATCGGCCCTCCACCTCAATTCCATGGAGATGGTGACTAGGATTTAACTTTACTGTGCATGTGATAGAATTTTTTTTTTTATTATTAAACAATAAATATTCAATTGTAAACAGCTGTTTGTTATTTAACTTGTTACGCGTTAGGAGTTATTACACATGAATGTGAATCAACTTTAATACGGAATATTCTATCTAATGATTTGATTGATCATTTACGTGCTCTGAGGAAGGGCCATTTAAGGCAGTGTTATTGACGAGTGTGTTGAGTTATTATTATTAAAGTGTGGCCTAGAACACCCGTACCAGGAAGGATCTCCTCACAGTCTGGCTTCGCGAGGTTTTACTCTATACACCTCTTTGTGTCAATATCCATTGGCAAAAAACAAAGATCCCCCGTATAGTCTTAATAGACTGTTGGGGCAAGTGCTGTTAGCGAACACGCACGAGGGGGTGGGTGGCCAGCACCACGCCCGCCCGCCTTTGTCTCCCCAGTGCCGATGTTTGCACACTGCGTCAGGTACTCATTTGAGTCTGAGTCAACCTAGGGGAGGCCCAGGAACGCTTCACATAACCGTCACAGGCGTTGGCCGTCAGCGTGCATCTAACTCGGGTCGCCCCACATTGCAAAACACACAGAGACACAAGACTCAGGCTAAGTAATACATTATAATAAAGCGTCGTCCTTGCAGAGCTGCATGTCACAACAGCGTACAAGACGGAGAAGCAATATAATAAACAAAGAAACAACAATTGTTCCATCGCAAGACCGCAGAGCGCACTCAAGCCAAGGGCAGCTCAATCAAAACAAAGTTGACGAACACGGAGTGGGAGCTGCCTCCTCACTCCCTGGGAGCTGCAGATGCGACGGCGAAACGCCCCACCCAGAGCCTCGCGTGTAGCTCCAGGCAGGACGAGCTTGCTCCAGGCTGGGGGAGCTTGCTCCAG